>CM062580.1:23802740-24249571 GCA_031468815.1 Morus bassanus | reverse complement strand
GCATCTGGCCCTGTTATCTTCCTTATGCCTGCCCATTTTCCATGCCAAGCCTATCCTCTTCCCACCATGGTCCTCATTCCTCCCTTTGACAACTCTGGATTGAGTCCCTGTCCTCCTGGAGTACCACTCTTCTCCATCCAGCTACACCAACCCCGCACCTCCACCTGCTATTTAGTGCCACCATTGCATTTGTTTCCCCTCCTGACTGTTTCTGAGCTCCGTACACTCACCTCAGGCACTCACAGCTCCTCCAGCTCTCAGGACCTCACCTGTGCTCTCTTCCTCTTCTGGGCATCTTCCTTTCTCTGAGCTTCCTGGTTCAGGAGCAGACATGGTGCAAATGGTTGGGTGTCCCTCCTGTTCCTGTTGCTTCCAAGCCCTTTCTCTTACCCAGCCTCTCCCCATCCTCCTCCGTGCTTGATCCAAAGCTCTTTCTCCTCCTCCCAGATTACCACATCAACCCTTGGTGGTGTTGGGTTCTGACGTGACAACCCAACCAGTTTCTTACATTGGCATCTCTGTACCCTTGAGACTTCAATTGATCTGCAGCTCGTTTGGCTTTTTCAGTCACTCTGAAATGGTTAATCTGCTATATTTTTCACATAGCACTGCTCTTCCTCACCTCTCCACTGTGCAAATTCCCTCTCTGGTCACAGCTCATCCAGATAATTCAATTAGTTTTTCTTTCCTCTTCTGTTTGCAGATCTCTCCTCCTTGTCTTTTTCTCAATTTGAAAATTGCTCATTTGCTTTCAAGCTTCATTTCATTCCAGTCTAGACTACTGTCCCAGAGTCTGGCCTACTGACTCAATTTCATTTTTTTTTCCCCTGAAGCTATTAACAAAGCAGCAAATTCATTCTCTCTACCTCTCTGTACTGTCACCTTCCTAACTAGGCAGCTGTAAGATCCAGCTGAATCTGAAGTACATCTGCAACCCTAGCTGATGCAACTGCTCACTCCTCAATCACTTTCTTCTCCTGTTCTCCCAAGAAATATGAGCTGGCTGGTTTTCCTTGTCTCTGTGGTAGGGCACTGCTCTGTTCTCCCTTCCAATGGCATCTCCATGCCATCTCAGTTTCCTTCATCCCTTTTAATTCTAATTATCCTTAACCTGTCTTGTTTAACCTTGAATTCCTCCATTTCCCCTTCACTAACATCCTTTAGCATCTACTTTCTTTAAAATATACCAAGAATTCCTTGATTCTCCTCTTGCCCTTCCAGACACCATTCCATCCCATAGCTCATTTCTGTTTATAGTATCCTGATGTTCCTCCAACAGTTTCTGCCCCTCACATCTTACTGAAACTTTGCTGGTCAAGGTCTCTCATATCTCCTTCTTACCAAGATTTCAGTCAGACACTCTTTCTACTATCATTCTTCATTTACTTTTAGCATGTTAACCACACTCTTCTTGAGATTTTATTCTCTGGATTCTGCACTCCTCATCCTCTGCCTCCCATTACTCATTCAGCATGTTTGCTAAAGAGTCTTCTTCACCAGTCTTGAACAGGTCTTGGTCTCTTTTCCCCTACCATCTCATTTCTGGGGAAAAAAAAAAAATCAATGCCCACCAAACAAAACAAAACCCCCAAACTCATCTCCATAGAAAAACTCAATGACCACCTCTGCAGAGATACCTCCTGTTTTACTGCTCAACTCCAGACTTGTCCCTTCTATCCAAATAAAAACCATTAGTACCTTTCTGTAAGGTCACCTCTTATTTAGATCTGCTTTTAACTCAGGCTCTTCCTGAGTTAAGCAAAGCAAACTGACTAAAGCAAAGCTCCTGCCCATGCCTCCATATAACACCCCTTTCCTTCATTATTGACAGTATGACTACATGAGTCAGTCACCCCATCATGGCCTCTGATCTCTCTCCTAATGCCCAGTTTATAAATCCTCTCCTCCAAATGAGGTTTAATTCTCTTGAAGGTTTGCTGCATAGGGTCCTAAGGACTGACAGTCATTCCCAAAGGTCCCCTCAGCTGAACTCTCACCATCTGACATCTTGATTAGACTGCCAGTCTACTCTGGGATTGCTGTGAGCAAAGCAACACTCTGCAGCAGAGTTAGTTTCCTCACTGGCATTTTGGCATACACTCCTGCTTGTGCATCCTCTTCTGACACCTCCTTTTTAGCATCAAGCATAAGTCACTTGACTTTGCTTTCAAGGCCCCTCATGATATACTACCATTCACTAATAAGAAGCTGCTCTATGGCTGGTCTGCTACAATGGTCTTTATCCCTCACTATCATATTTCCAAGGAAGTGTTTTCTTTCTGGGTGCTGAAATACCGCTTAGAGCTCCCTATGAATACTTGCAAAAGCACTTCACTCTTCCCCCACAGCCACAGTGGCTGCTCACCATACTGATGAGCATGGCTTCCTTTTTACTCTCTTGCCTTGCACCCTCATCTTCTACTCACATAATAACATTTTTTGAGGATGGGACCCTTTTTCTTTTGCAGTTGTAGATGATACTGCAGAAAGGCATCCTGCTGAATAAATAGGTCTATATCACTATCAAGAAGCCCTGGCTTGCAAAATGCAGATGGATTTATCAGTCTTCTCCTATCACACATCCTTTATCAAATGCGTAAATCCTCCCAGGGATCCTTTCAGTCTGTGACCTCAGCTCGGTTCGAGCACAATGCTGACACCTTTCAAATGGCCATTACCCTCTGGTCCACAAGAAAATAATTTCACAAGAGCATACACTTCTGAGATGTCTAAAGCCATGGCTCCCAGGTGCTTCCCAGGAATACTCGGGTAAAGGCTGAATTCATTGGTGTCTTTGCAGGCTTGCCCTTCTGACAAGCGGCACAGCAACACCCTTACTGACAAGAGCACTCACTCGAACCAGACCAGCGAGAACACAGCTGGAAAGCCATCTCAACCTGAACCACAAGTTAAAGGATATGTCTGGAAGTCATTACTAGCTCAGAGAGAAGACACCAAATATTTTGCTTCTCATCTGTGACTATATGGCAGTCTTGGACCCACACAGGAAGCTTAATAGAAAAATCAGCAGCTTTGGCAGATAGACACTAGAACCAATAATTAAGCAGCTGAGTGTCATCACCTGGCCATCAGAGAGGTGACCCCACCTCTGGCTCTGGTCTCAGTAACATCTGAGTGGCCGCACAGGAGCTGCAGCAGGAGGACAGGGCAACACTACTAATGCAGCACAAAGAAACTTGAATTTCCTGATGCTGAGCCTGTCCATCTGGCTTAAGGCAGCAAGCTCTGCTGAAGTCAGTGAGGCCAGAACAACCCACGACCACCAAAACTATGGCCCAGACCCCCCCAGACAACTCGCAGCCCTTGTGGCCTGGAACTGATTTGCCCCTATGTTACATCTATCTCAACTGTACAAAGTACATGCTAGGACTCAATCACATTGCCTTCTATATCATTAGACCCCCAACAGTTTACAATTGTATGTTTTGATACCTTTAATTTATTTACTCCACAATTACTGTTTGCAAATGTATAACTGAAGGGCTGCATGGATCACTCTGAAGATATTACCAGGCCCGTGGTAAACAGATGTGCTTTAAATGTCTATACAAACCACCTTTCCAAAAACATGGATCAGCTTAGTCAAGCGTTTTCCACAAATGCATTTTTGACAGATCAGTTAATATTGTTTACATAATTTTAAACTAACTATTGAATGGAAACCTGTTTTGCCTTACATCTTGACATAAGATACATCTCTGTGTAAGTATATAGGGAAAAGTTCCTGGCTTTGCGAGGAGGTAGAAAATTATTGATAGAAGCCCTGATACCTGCAATACAATACCCTTTCCTAGCGTTCACAGAATTGCCCCAAAGCTCTCCTATTAGCAAAGGCTGTTTGAACAAACTTGGCTGGAAAACAAAATCTAGTTCAGTACTTTTTTTTTACCTGGAGTGCTATTTTAAGACCAGTTTTATGGTTACAGTTTAGGCAATGGTTAAAACAGAAGGGAAAAAGAGTTATGATATTTCATAAAGTTTACGCGCCTTGCTCATAACTCTCTCTCACACCATGATACCACCATAGCCTCATGCATTTCTAGTGGCACCTTGACATCAGCCTTGTAAAAGTGCATCTCAAATCTTTGAATAGAGGAAAGAAAGGGAAGCTTCATTTTGGAAAAAGACAGGGTCTGAGTTCTATTGTTTTAACTCACTATAATTATAGTGATATTAATCTCATCAATAGTAGCAATAGCATCAAAATGTCTTCTGCTGATTGTCAGATTTGTAAATATGTGTTAGTCCAAGGTCAATCGTCATCAGAACAAAACATAGACCTGCGTCTTCCTGTGCCTTCCTCCCCATCATTCCACTTTCTCCACCCTTTCTCTCCTTCCTGCCATGAACATGAGCTTGCTTCCCCTGATCTCCACATGATTTCCTCATGCTATTTGTTACCCCTTCCCATACACGATTTTGTGACTCCGCCCTGCACACATTCAGGGAATAGACAACACCCTTGTTGTCCACGCTGCTGCTCTCCACCCAGCCACACATGCTATCTGCTTTGCACATCACCATTCTCACAGTCAATTTGTCCAACAAAGAGCTCATGTTACTTTTGCAGTGACTGGTGTCAAGCATGGCTCTGCTTCATCCTTCTCCTCACTCACTGCCCTGGTGCTGTGAGCAACTGTCAGAGTTCAGTGTACTCTGTGGCAAGTCACTGGTATCCAGCGGGTTTTGTCACCAAAAGATACACCAGCAGAACTCCTATATTCAATACCAGCTGGCCCCAGCTAACAAAGATGCATGTTTGACACCCAGTTTTACAACCCAGCTCTCTCCCCTCCATGCGTGTTACTGCTACTCCATCTCTTTGTAGATCTGGGGAGAAACTGATAATTTTAGAAATACCTTCTTTGAACAACATCTGTAGCTCTCTGGTTCTCACACTGCCTAGAAGACTGTCATATTTGCTGGATCAGATCCATGCTGTTTAAGGCCTTTCTTTGACAACAAGTAATCTGCTTTGACAGTTCATCTTTTCACCTCTGTGTCCATTAATAAATGGGTAAAGGAAATGTCAGTTTGCCTTTTTTTTAAAAAAAAAAAAAAGGCAAAAATAGTATTTGCCTAAGTACATGTTGTGATAACTGAGGAATATTATTTTTTGCAAATGCAACATATTCCCCAGTGTGTTTGTAATGAGTGACTTGTTATGTGGTTGAATCAGAAAAGTCTCCTGAAGAAAACATGCAGGAAAACAAAAAAATAACCACACAAAAACCCACAAACAAAAAAAAACCAACCAAACAAAAAAAGCCTGGATGAGCAGCATCCCTGTGAACAAATAATTGCATTTATACCTGTCAGAGGACAAAAGGTAAAAAGAGAAAAAAAATGAGCCACTGTAGAATGGGAGGTCTCTGTGTGATGTGCAGTGGGCACTTGGTAACACTTGCACATTGCTTGAGGGAATGGGAGATGCAGACCATTGGGATTTGTGTACTTAGCTCAAAATGACTCACAGAAAGAGGTCTGTTGCTCTGATTCTGCCACGGATGTTAAGGATTACAGTTCGAGAGAGCGATTTACTTCATGTATATTAATCATTAGCTCCTTCTCTGGTATGTGCAGCAAGCCCAGGGTCCAAACTCCAGGCAGTCAAGATGGTACCCAGAGGGGCACAGGCTGCAGCCATAGGCAGGGTTACACCAGATCACATTTTGTAATACAGCCCCAACACCAGGCCCAGTGTGCGCATGCATGTGCCTACAGGAACACGGGAAACTATGCAAAGTGCAGCAACAGTGAGCTACCTAGTCCTTGAGATAGCATGGAAAAAAGAGCAAGGCATTTTTCAAAACAGCACATTAACAACCTCCAGGTTCTCCTGCCTGTGTTTTTTTTTTTTAACGCTCAATAGAATTGATGATCATGTCTTCACATAAGGAGACTTCCTCAACTCTGAGGCCCAAAACCTACAAGTTTGCCCCAGAAACAGGGCTGGACAGAGTTCACCAGTTCAGGCTTAGGTCAGCTTCATCAACGCATTACTTTAGCTTTAATATAAAGTATTCCTTCATCTGTACTTAGATTAAAAAATCTGAGCAAACCCAAACCCAGAGAAGCCCTAGACTCACAGACCTTGTTTTCAGGAGCTCCTCAGGCTGTGCCCTGATCCAAACACCAAGAGATGCATTAGGGGCTACAGCAGAGGAATGCCTACCTAGGTACTTGCACACAGACACAGCTCTGCACCAGACTGGCATAAAATAGCTACATCTTCCAAGTCGCTGAGGATTCCTAAATCACCCAAACAGAGCAACTCTTTCCTTACCCCAAATCTGCTACTGGCTTCAAGTCATCCATCTCTTTCCTCATCTAGCTCCTATAACACTCTGAGCCCATCAGTTACTAACTAGATGAAGCTGCAGGTAATTATCCCCCAGGTGTGTGTGCTTGCCTAAACAACTTTTGCCTGCTGGCTTGCATGAACTGCCAAGGTCACCATCTGTCTAGCTTGGATGGGCCCAGCTGGAACACATCGTCAGTGGGACCCGGGGATCTGAGCTTCCCTTTGAAAGGGTGCAAACCTCCTCTGGGTTTGTCAGACCCCTGTCCTGAGCTTGCCAGACACCTGTTTATATCACCGAGTCAATTGATTGCAAGGCAATTGATCACAACAAGGCATGTGTCACATTTATATTGCGACAAGTGCTCAAAACCAGACAAGAGTTACTCTGGAAACCCACCCTGGTCCAGCAGTGCAGTCAGCCCTGCCAGGCAGGGAAGGCAGCTCTTGCCCTTCTAGAGCTCTGACCTGCCACTGCTCCTTACGTAATTTACTCCTCGCAGAGAGAAACTGTGCAGCAGGCTATTTATTGCGCTTTTTGCAGTCCCATGAATACATCTGTAAACTGAGAAGTTACTGTGGTTGCTGATGATATGATATATTGCGGGAATGGACCAAGAAGAGCCCAGGAAATTAACTGGCTTTGTGAATGTTATTTATTTATTTATTTATTGTAATTTTTTAGACACTCTTTTAGGAGGTTGGAAATTCTTAATACAGGGAGCTTGGGTATATTAACCTCACGTTTTTGCTTCTGAAAGGACTTTCCAGTCTGACTTCTACAGGAGATGTTTTGACAACAAAACAGTGCAGCTATGATTAGCCTGATAAAAGGGAGCCAGAGTTGGAGTATTGATGGTATGTGCATCTAGGATCTAGTTACAAAATGGGCTTTTAACCACATTCTCCCTTGTGAATTCGTGTTATCAGAGGCCATCTTAAAAAAAAAAAAGACAGACAATCTTTCTTTTTCATTTAATGTGGGTATGTTTCTTGTATTTCTTTATGTTTATGAAAGATGAGACATTAATAACCTTGACCAGAACCACACACTGAGCAGACAGGCATGGTGCAAACTTCCTTACTTAGCTTCACTAACCCACGCTGTGTAGAGACCAGGAACAGCAGTGAATCTTTTTAACTAGAGGGAACTACTGGATCCAGTTGTGGTTTTGTGAGGGAGTCCAGAAGGATTGTATTGAGACCAACAGACTTTTCAGGCTTCTTTTTTTGATCTAATTTATTTTGAGAATACATTTTCAGAGCTGATTAGCTAGCATACTAAATCATTGCGCTGCCTAACCCCAAAAAGCAACCCTGACAAACAATTAACAATGGAAACACCATTGTGGCAACAAGTGATGGATGGCTCAAGGGTGTAGCTTGGGCCTAGTCTTTGTTCAGAAGAAAGTTGTTGCTGCTAAATAAAGAAATGGGTAGTAAAAGGTGAGAGCAAACAGATCATATCTGGAATAAAACTGTTCGCTCTGTTTGAGGGTATGGTTCCTCATAGTAGCGAGCATCTCGGGAGAGGCAGGCGAGCCCCGTGGCTCAGGGAGGGCTACAAGTCAGAAACTGCCATGCACCAACCCTTCTTCTGCCATAGCTTGGGATGAAACAGCCTTTCAAGGTTTCTCCTCTTCTACTGTGGGCGAAATGCAGTGTCTGCTTGCCTGCAGGCTGGGAGGTGAGGTGGAGTGACTGCTGTCTCCCAGGATATGCATTCAAGGCTTGTACACAGGACCTGTAATTTCAGGCCTGTAGAGACCCTCCACCTCGCTCTGACCTGCCTTGTTCCTCAGAGTTCTGCTCTGAATGCCCGGCTGGGCATCCCGGTCTGTCTGCCAGGCTACGTCCAGCGAGAGCTGCATCCTGGTCCGGCCAGGCTGCCTGAAGTCTGCTTGAAGGGCTGCTGATCACACATTGGGGTGCATTCCCCAGAAGCAGGGTGAGCCTGACTCTCCCACCTGCCTCAGACTCTCTCTCTTGTAGAGTCAAACAAAGGTGTTTGGAACAGGCCTGCCACTTTCTGATGATGCAGACAACCATGCTTCACGGTGTAGCAAAAGCTGCCTCCTAAGTTCCTGCAAAGATACCGCAGAGTTCTTCCAAGTGAACAATCCAGAGAGCTGGATTTTCACCTGCAGACATCTTTTTGTGAACCGGGAGCTCTGGGATTTCTTTTTAACCCTTTTAAGAACACGGTTTCAAGTTCATTTCTATTGCCACAGGCTGTTTCCTGATTCCTACTTTTCTATCATTAATTTCTAATAGTTGTTCCAAGTTTTGTGTTAATTTACCAATTTGCCTATAACTGATTGCTGTACTCTGTTAAGAGAAATAGAATAATTTATCATAATGCCTCATATTGATTTTATTATGCAGAGATTAGAAAATAATAAAGTTACAATGTAAAAAAAGAAGCTGATTATATATGCACTGTAAAATGGGTGGTAGGTCAAGATTAGTTACTATAGCCCACTAGACAGACCGCATGTTTGGAAGGACTATTTAAGGTCCACAATATTTTAAACAGTGATTAAAATGTTTGAGAAACTTCGCCAAACAAGACAAACTGCCCTTCCGTAATCTGCACAGGAATGTTATTTTATGTATGCTCCACATGCGCACGCATGCATGTACACACGCTCACATATACCTGGGTCACAATTTTTTTAGGAACAGAGTAAGAGAAAGTCATTGATTAGCCCAGTAAATTATTTATCTTCATTTTCTGAGGAGGCTTTGCCATTTTCCACTGTTACTGAACCCTAAGACAACAACGTGCTCAGCCTTGACCTATCCCATAGCCCTGTGCTGTGTTAAACAGCTGACTTGCCGAGGTTGAATTAGACAAAACATCTCTAGCTTCAGCATCAGAAATAAAAGTAAAAATAAAGCCTAAAGAACTCCTGGACCGTGTTTTATGTGCCAGATCGTCACAGAGAGGAACACAGACTGAAACTCTGAAGCAAGTTTAAAATCACCTCCCAGTTGTTTTAGTGTTTAGAGGTTTGCTTTGGGGTAGATTTGTTTTTTTGGAAAACAGGTTTAGTTTCAGGATGAGAGTCCTGAGACCATTTGTGCCCATTTCTGCTCAAGGACTATTGAACCAACATGACCAATTGTACTAAGAGCAACAAAAAAAGCAACAAACGCCACCTCCACCCTGTGTCCCTGAGTCCTTTTCAGCAGCAGCTCTAATGCTCACCTGCGGTATTTTGGTGGTTGTTTTGGCTTGCCCTAGCCCTTAGGAGCCTAAAGGGTGATCACGATGTCATTGTATGGAGCTATTTATGGAGCAAAAAAAATAAAAACCTTCATTCAGGCAAAATACATGCTTTGGTGACTGGCTGCAATGATGGGAATGTTCTGGCACTTGGGAAACTTCTGCCTGATGTGCAAAGGGGACAGTGCACTGGGCACATCCACTTTTCCTTACAGAACTGATAAAACTTATGTGGTGCTGCTGCTTCATGCAGGACCATCCCACCTTGCCTAAACCTCTGGCCTACATACCTCACAAGAGCCAGGTGAACATCTCTGTATGTATTTGGTGCAGGAGTGTGTTGTGTGCAGGGCACGCCAGTCCTCCAAAACCCTCTGGCTGTTACACACCTGGCCCCATTGCTTCCCCCCGCACAGCCGGCACTGGTGCCAGTGCGCAGCGCAGGGTGCCTGTCCCAGCGCCGTGGCTGGGGCCCGGCTCGCTGTTAGCATCAGCGGTACGGTCCTTGCGGATCTGAGGAGGCGATAGGCAAATGCAAACTGGAATAATGCCTTTCTGCCTATCTCTTAATGGCACTTTCCTTTTCTGGGGTGCTCCCCTCCGACCCAAAGAAGATACGCCCTAAGCCTTGAATTTACCTCTCATGAATATACGCTGCCTCATATTCATGGGTAGCGTGCTCTGGCCCGCAGGTTTGTGCCCGGCGCCGGGTGCGCCCCCGGCCTGGGCGCCCGCTTTATTCCACTTCAAGCTGCAAAAGACTTGGGGCAGCTGCTCCCAGCGCCCCTAAACGCCCCGCAGGTGCCGGGGGCCGCCCCGCCCGCCGCCGCCGCCGCCGCCCGCCAGGTGTCGCCCTGACAAAGGTTTGCGGGCAGCAGCGGCGGGCCGGGCGCTGCCCGCGGGGCCGGGGGTGCCGCGCACCACCCGCACCCCAAATGTCACCGACGCCCCAGATTGCATTCCCTTCTCCCCGCAGGGCCTGGGCCGGCCGGCCGTGGGAAAGAGGGCCCGGCCCGCGGGGGGAGGCGGCCGGGCGTGGAGGCGATGTGGGAGCATCTGCTGCACCGGGACACGCGGGGCGATGCGGGGGGACGGGAGCCACCTCCGTGCCCCGGGCACTCGGCGGGGACAGATCTGGCAGGGTCGGCACCCCCGCTCGGAGCCCCCTTGGCGGGCGGGGGCAGCGGCGGGGCCGTGCGGGAGCCCCGGCGGGGCCGTGCGGGAGCCCCGGCGGGGTCGGGCCGCCGCTCCACGCGCTGCGCCGCGAGAGGGGCTTCAACCCGGCTTCCGAGGACGGGTCCTGAAGGCCTTTCGCTGGTTTTTTTTCGTTTTGTTTTCAGAAAAACACTATCAGCAGAACAATTCCCGCACCACACCCCTGTTATCATTTAGGTAACCTCCCTGTTTGAAATATTTTAAGTGGATAATAAAATAGTCACCATATCCGCGTAAATTCCCGCAACGAGGAGCCGGGATTCTCCTCTCGGCCGGGCCCCCCCCCGCAGTAGGGCGGCCCTGCGGAGCGCCCCGGCAGCTGGAGCCTCCCGCTCCTCCCGCGGGGTCGGACCCGGCGCGGCCAAATCCCACCTGATGTGAGCCCAGTGCCACGCAGGGGCCCGGCGGGACCCCCGGCTGCCAGCGGCCCGGCCTCCCGGTCTCTCTGTCATTGGAAGGATCGCTCAAAAAAAAATATAAGCTGAGGGGGGCAAGGCAGGTCCCCGGGCCGGGGGCGTTTGGGCAACGCGGGGCTTTTTCTTTGCCCGCCGGTGGCCGGGGGGCGGCTGCCCCTCCGTACCTGCCGGTACCGCCCGGCAGCGGGACGGAGCGGTGCTCGCGGGGATGCTGCGGGGATGCTGCGGGGATGCCCGGCCGCTCGCCCCGCCGCGCCGGTTCATCTCGGCTCGGAAACCGGGAGTAACAGCAGCACGTTACACGCGAGGAGGCAGAGCCAGGGGAGGAGCGTCGGGGCCGGGGCAAAGGCATAAAACCAGCCCCAGGTGCTCGGCAGCCCCGGCGAACGGGCGGCTATCGCGGAGTCAAAACTTCAGCCCCGCCGTGTCCCCCGTCGCCCCGGCGCGGAGCAGCGCGGGGCACGGGCCGAGCGCGGCGGCCCCATGCCGCCCGGCGGGCCGGGGCCAGCCCCGGGGGCACCCCCAGGTGACACTCCCCGCAGCCCCCGCCGCTGTCCCCTGGGCCGTGCCCGCAGCGGGAGCCGCGCTCTCCGCCCGAGGAGGATCGCTGTGAGCCTCCGTGCAGGCAGGTGATCTGTCTGCCATTTCTTGTTACCCTTCTTCCCACCTCCCCCGCCTTTCTTCCCCCACCCCCCCCACCCCCGGCTGGACAACTCCCTCCTTTGGAGAACACGCCCAAGTAGCTGAAGAAGAGAGAAAGGGAGGGAAAAAAGGAAAAAAAAAAAAAAAAGAGCGGGGGGAGAGAGGGGGAGAGAGGGAGATAGTTAACATTGAACCTGGGGGGAGCGCCCGGAGCCGCCGGCGCTCAGGAGGATCCCGCAGCCCGTACATTGCCAGCAATAAAGCGCTACGTGTGACAGGCATACAAATCCGGGATAGAGAGGGGAAAAAGAGAGGGGCAGAGGCAGAGCGCGGAGCCCCGGGCGAGGGACATGGTGAGTGCCCGCGGGGGCTCGCCGGGGCGGCGCAGGGCGCGGTGCGGAGCGCGGTGCGGGGCGCGGCGGGGGCTGCCCCTCTCGGGCGCGCTGCCCTGACCCGCAGCGGCACCGCCACAACCGGCCCCGGGCCCGGAGCGCGGCTGGCATCGTTTCGTATGTTGGTCTGAGACACGGCAAGCAAGGAATATGAACAGGAAAACAAGGCGCTGGATCTTCCACATCTTCCTGAGCCTGGGGATTGTGTATATCAAGATCGGGTGAGTAACTTTTTTTTTCTTTCTTTCTTTTATAACAATTGCGCTCTCTCTCACTCTCAGCCTAACCTGCCCAGACCTGTTACTATTTAACTCGGGAAGTCTCAAAAAAAAAAAAAAAAAAAAAAAAAAGAAATGATGGTGGTGATCACGAATATTATTTCTTAGAAGACAGGTAGAGCCCCCGCGCCTTTGAGCCACCCCGGGGGTCGTAGCCCCCCGCGGGGCGAGGTGGCGGCCCCGGCGATGTGCGGAGCCGCGGGGGGCCGGGCGGCTGTCCCCGCCGCCGGGGGGGGGAAACTGTGGGGGGACCCGGTCCTCCTCCGCCCCGACCTGCGGTCCCCGGCACCGGCGTGCCGCGCCGGCCGCGCCCGCTCGGCTCCCGCCGCTCCCCGCAGCTCGGGGCCGGCCTCGGCTGCCCCGCGGGGAAATGCCCCGGCGGCTGCGGGCGGGGGAGAGGCCGCCGGCGGCAGCGGGGGGGGGAGCGGGAGGGCGGCGGCTCCCCAGTCCCGCAGCATCCCTGGCCCGGCCCGGCCAGGTGCGCCCGGCGGGGGGGTGGGTGGCGGGCAGAGAGCGCGGGTTGTCCCCCCTTCCGGCCCTCTAATTGTTCGACGGGAGAGGGAAAAAACCCTCCCAGCCCGCTGCCTGTGCGTGGCCCGGGCACGCAACGCCGCTGCATGCCCTTTAATTTACGAATGAGGAAGTTGGGTCCCGTTTTGGCAGGAGCCCACGTGTTCCTTATCTCTGCTTTGGCTGCGGAGAGAGGGAGAGGGAAGCGACGGAGGGGGGAAAAGGCGGGTGCTTTCTGGGGGCACCTGCCAGAGATGGGTCCGGCAGTGCAGGAAGGTGGCAGGGTGCTGCGTCCGCCGCCGGAATGAGCCTCCCCTCAGCCAGCCCCGGTGTCTTGTTGTTGCAGGGGATTTTCCTCTGTGGTGGCCCTGGGAGCCAGCATCATCTGTAACAAGATCCCGGGTCTTGCCCCCCGGCAGCGGGCGATCTGCCAGAGCAGGCCCGACGCTATTATCGTCATCGGGGAAGGGTCCCAGATGGGCATCAACGAGTGCCAGTTCCAGTTTCGCAACGGGCGCTGGAACTGCTCTGCCCTGGGAGAGAGGACCGTCTTCGGGAAGGAGCTGAAAGTGGGTACGTTGCCTCTCTGCTCGCTAATGACCAGCTCCCACTTGCATGAGACCAAAATAGGGGCACACGGGGAGAGTCATGGGGCATGGCTGTTGGTGTTGGGAGAAACTGGCTAGCTCACTCAGTTTGTGCCAGCCAGAGCAGGACCATTATCTGGAGTGTTTACAGGGACGCTGTGGCTGTCATTACTGATGTGATGGGCTTCTGTGCTTCCTCCCAGCAGGGTACCTGCTGTGGCCCTTGTTGCACTTCCATGTGTGTTAGCTTCCACCACTGCCCTGCACTCAAAAATCCTTTCTGAAAGGTTTTCCATTTGTGTGCACAGGACAGCATCCTTAAGGAGGAGAAAAAGGTGTTTGGTTTTGGTTAAAGGTAGTTGCAGGGACCGAGTGCTGAGCGGGATTAGAATTACACTTCTGGGGTGCAGGCACCTCACCAGTGATACTGGCTTGATGTTTCTACCTGCTGGGACTAAGGTCCAGCAATCAGTCTCATTACAAGAGATTTCCACCACATAAAGTAGTTATTCTATAGCAACTCTATCCAGTGCCCTCTCTCCCACCAGAAAGAACGGGTTTGTTCTGGTTTGAGATGTCAGGGCATTTACAAAAACTATTCCAATCCACAGGCAGAAGATCCCATTTCCAGTTTCCATTTTTTTTTTTCAGTTACTGCAACAGTACAAAATACTTCGAAAGTCTTAACGAAAACAGCAGTAATAATGACAAACACAAATAGCTGAAGAAACAGAGCTGAGGTTAAAACTTTTATACCCCTGTACGGCAAAACACATAGTAGTGGAGCTTACTCAATGCTTGTTGATTCCACAGCACTTAAAATACAAAGAGCAAGGAAAAGTCTTTTCCAAATACAGGTATAGCCATTTTTAGAGCCATCACTGAAAGCTAATCACTCACATCCAGAAGTTGAAGTTAGGATCTGTGGTTTCCAGCCTTGAGGTCTTTCTGCCTCCTCCCCATCTCACATGTAGGTACAAAACCCCAGAAAATCAGTCAAACAATGCTTAGGATGGTACAAACCACGTATGTTTCATGAGAACAGAAGAAGTGACTGAGGACAGCAGCTAGAAGAGCCTGGAGCAGTTGTACAGCCTGTGCCTGTGCCTGGCTTCTAGCTTACTGGGAAACCCTCTGGCCTGGCCTGGCTCTGGGCACTGGTTAGTCATATAGGGACAAATGGCAGGATATGGCCCTAGTACCTCATTCCTTGCGTTTTCATGAAATGCAGAGATACAGCATTGTCACTCTGCTCGGGAACTCCTGAGAATGCCTGGCATTAACCGAGCATATATTTTATCACATGGGTGCATGCTGATATGCGTATTTTCCAAAACTCAGACATGTTTAAGGAAAGAACTGAAAGAGAACAAGACAACTAAATTTGAAAGCCCTGTGTAAGTTACTGATTTTTCAACACCTTTGATAATCAAACAGAGTGAGTCAAGTAGGGAATGTAAAAACCACCCTGCACGGCATTGTGAAACATCTGAAAATGGACCATTTATTCAGATTAGCTCATTGTTTCTATTCCTTGAGCTGAGCTGTTCCTGTCAGTGATCCATGCAAGTGTTTGCCACTTATGTCAGTGAAGAGTCCATTTGGATGGCTGACAGGTTTGGGCTCATTTAGTCTAAGAGTAACATTTCCTTAAACAGAAAATGTGAGAAGGATTTCTTCTTCTCCAACAAATCATAAAACTGCGGACTTATTGTGGTCTGTTGTATAAATATGCACTCAGTTCCTCCCCCTCCCCCCCCCCCCCCCCCCCAAATTGAATTATTTAGCTAGCGGGTTATATTTAGGTCCTTTTAAAGAAAGTCAATATTAAAGGAAGTAGACTTTGATCTGTCTTTGAGGTGATAACTCCTAATACATTCTATCTATCCATTATGAAGCTAAGATGGATAGAGCAAATTCATCGTTGGTTTCAGAACACAGTCAAGTGTTGAATGGCATCCAAATTATAAAACTAATTTAAAGAATAACCCAAAACTTCAAATTTAAACAGGTTATACATTTACATTTCAAAATAAACTTCAATAAAAATCACACAGATTTGAAATCTGCAATGGTGAATTTTACTTGCACACAAGGCATGCATGGCGTCTCAAGGATAAAAATACTCAGGCCCTCAAACACCATGAAATACTGTAACGTAGCCACTCCGGCTCAGGTTGTCTCCTTGTTCTTCTGCTTCTTGCCTATCAGCATGTACAGAAACCTAGAATATCTGACACAGCTCATCTTTCTGCGGCTATAGAGAAAAAAGCATGTTTCCTGCATTTCTTCCTCTTTCACTAAGATCTTTGTGTTGGGGTGTGCTCTAGTTTATCGCTCAGAGAAATAAAGGCTAATATTTTGCTCTGGTTAAAAAGGGTAAAACCTGTGTGCCATAAAGCCATAAGTCAAATTTGGTGCCCAGAAGCAGGAGGAGATGAGGCCTGTGTGCCCTACCCTAAACAGGAATGAGAGAGAGACATGTAATATGAAAGACCATATACTCTGTAGGATGTATTTTAAGGTTACTGTGCACAGGAACAATCCAGGTTAACGTTGGGGCAAAGATACTGTACCCTCGAAGCTTTTTAAATTAGCAGCCACAGCTCTAGGTTCTCAGTCCTTTGTCATGGTGTCTATTACAAAATACCATTCAAACAGCAACTAGTACATTAGTACCTTTTATAGCATTCAAAGACTGATTATATTTCTCAACCAGTTGCATCCTTAAAGTTATTACCTCAGGAGTATGCGGGGCATCTTTGTCTTGCCACTTGCAATAAAGTCAGTGGGCCGCACATGACCTCATTCCGCTTTCTCTGTTAGAGGGCTTCGCTCTGCCTCTGGAGCGGCACTGATGTACTTGCTCTATGATTAGGATATGACTTCAGACTGACAGTGATGTGGCTCGCCTTGCTACTGCACTGCTGAATGCGTGCAGCGAGCAAAGTCTAATATCAATTTGGGAGGATGTGCTTAAGTAACTCTTATGCTAATAGGATTTGTGTGTGTTAGTCCATACAAATAAGTTCCCCTGGATACCACAGATTCTCGTGAACTATTACCCAACCTGTGATTTTGATGGCACACCAAGCTAAGTTTCTTCAAAACCAGGTTTCATTACTTTTACCTTTATTGGTTAATCTGTTTTATGAATGTTATGCAAATGTACCCAAATTGTCTAAATTCTCTTGTTGACACTGCAGGGTGATTCAGGAGGCCTAAGTTCTCCTCGTGGCTCTGCCGTTGTGTGGCTGAGGGACCCTGGCACTCTCCTGTCTGTGTTCCTCTTTTCCCATTTTTAAAATGGCAACAGGGATACTAGCATTGGTGACACACTTCGAAGTCTGTAGAAAGGAAAACATCAAACAAAATTCTCCCGTTCTAATCTGTAGCATGTCTGTATCTGCATTTTCACAAATTCACGTATAATCTGTCTACCAGTGCTAATTTAGTTGTAGAGTTATAGTTAGCAACCATTTAAATTCATCCATGCCTCATATGGTGTATTTATGACCACAGACTTGAGTTTCCAGCTTGTTATAGCATGCTTCTAACGAGCACACAGCATATACTCTCTGTTTCTTGTGTGATTTTATCTAGTTTGTCTTTCAAAAAAAAGATTCTTCCCTACTGACATACTGTGGATATCTTATCGTGACAGCTGGTGACAATAGTGCCAATAACATGACGAGAAATAACAGAGTAAAAACGACATCAGTTTACTCCAGCTGAGGACTTGGTCCAATTACGACAGGAAATGATAAAAGTCGCAATCAAGATCAACACGAGGATTTTTTTTCTAGACGGTTCTGTAGACACCTTATTAATAATGTAAAGTCACAAAGAGAATTTTTAAAATAACCATGGAGATGACGCAATGCTGCAATTATGGACACTTTTAAAAACAAACATATTTGTTACAGTGGTCAGCAGTTCTGTTCCTGAAGACAGCCACAATCGAAAACAAGGTTTTAAAGCAGGATAGGCCAAAAACCCCCTGCCCACCACTCTTCAGGTGAAATGTGGTTCAAGCCTAAACATCTGAGCAAACAGGGATGCCTTTGATAGAATTTGAAAATCAGATTTGGGCTCTGACGGATCACAGCAAGAGCAGGTGCTGTGGTGGCAGCCTTTTAGCCGATGCCAGAATAGCCCGTTTTGCAAACCTTGTGAACATGTATTCAGCAGTAACTTTGCTGTTTGTGATAATCACAAGCCAAGGAGTAACTATCTCAATTGCCTTAGGATATGCATACTTATCATGGTATCTAGAGGACAGCACCATATTGGTGTCATAGGGCAAAAATACAAAACTACGTCCTTTTGTCGTAACTGAGCAGCACTGCCACTATTAAATGAGACTTCCCAAGTAAAAATAATACAAACTGTTTGACTGTGACACAGCAAAGTGGAAACTCTTTTCCGTGCAGATCTATGAAAAGAAAGGCACTACAGCCTTGAGGAAGCTGACATGGTCCCTGCCTGGGAGAAGATGGAGGGAATCAGCCAAGGGCTGTGAAGACATGTGGTGGACCCTGAAGAGCATTACAGCAAAACTGGTTCCAACCAAGTTTTCATCCTGGTCTTACAGAAATCCACCCATTTCTTGGGTTTTTTTGTGCACTGAAAAATGTTTCAGTATAATCATATTGAAACCTTCATCCACCTGACATTACGCACGTGAATAAGGAAAGCTGAAATCAAAACAAGAATCCACGTAGACTTAAAACTTTTGAGCATAGTAGGACAAGTCAGCGCCTACGTATGTTGTGCACAATGCCTTGGACTCTGGGATCATTACAGATGGACCCAAATGTATACATTAAAACCAAAGAGGCTGTTAGCTTTCCTTTATACAGTACACTGTTAGCTCTACAATGCTTACTGGACTGAAATTAGCAGTCAATTATTTTCCATATATTAAAATAAACTTTTCTTCTATAACTTCAACAACGTAAAGGAAGAGGGGACGTTCCCCCTCTTGCCTATTGAAACAAACGACAACTATCCTACAAGCCGAACTCTTAAGTAGCTTGTTCAGTAACTACCAGGAACTATCTCTTTTGCTAGCATGCAAAAGACAGCAAGATCTAGCTCATTCTCCTATCTGATCTGGTAGAGTTGAAAGAAAAACAATAGAGTAAAACTTCATTTTGTCACTGTGTTAAAGACAAACACTTTTGAAAACATCCCGATACAGGTGTCTTCAGGAAAGGATTCCATCTTCAATCATTTTCTACAGCTTTTTGATTTTAAATGCTGGTGTAGTCTCTCGTGTCAGGTTTTAAAGTCTAATTCTTTGAATTACAAAATAACAGACCAAGTAAACAATCGTTCATAGATAATCATGAAAACGCTGCCTGTTTTTACATTGCATGGAAGATTACCTGCTCAAGTCTGTGGGAAACTAGGTTCTAAGTGCTGCTGCACTATTCAGTGTGGTCAATATTTAGAAGAAAGATTGATAAATACTCTGTTTTCTGAACCAGTGGTGTTATGAAACCCCTGAGATATACAGAAAAGAAATACTGTTGTAATTAACTGGACTCTTGCTATCTACTCAAGCAGGGTCAGGATTTGCATTTCTGTGCTAAGTTTCCAGCCCTTACAACCAGTTTTTAATGCAGTATCTTGCATGAGAACAGTTATTTGCGGGCAAAACAGTGCCCAGGCTGAAATATGGCCTGAACATCCAAACCCTAGCATGTTGCTTTATGCCAAAAAGTCAATCTTTCTCAGCAGGGACTGTCCACAGTAAGATAAAACATTGCCCCAAGGTCACTGCAGTTGGAATTCCCATCAGAAGGTTTTCATACCTGCCTTCAGATGTGTCTTGTGAGTACATGTTTCAGAGAACGAAAATATTACATTTCTTTGGAAAGGTAGAAGAGCTATGTCCTATCGCAGGGTCAGTACATGGGGTTTTTTAAAGTAAGGCAGGGGTGTGGAGGGATCAGAGCCATCTGAAAAGGGGAAACTCTCATTTGAACTCCAAAATACTGGCTGTGATTTTTGTAATGTGCATGGCTTGAGTAGTAACTTTATAAGTTTAAAGAGGGTATTTTTGAAAAATAGTCACTATACCTGGCATGTTTCCTCTCCAAGAATTTCATGTGTTGATGAAACAAATTTGTGAAAGTGGCACTGACTAAATCCCCCAAAGTCTCAAATGCCTCTTAGAGCAACTCTACTTATTTTATTTATTGGTACTAATCTTTGCAAAGAACATGCTGCCGATTTATAGGGAACTGTCATTTTCATTTCAAGTCAGTACAATATTCTAAGGCACCAAACCCCTCAAAACTTTGACCATCACAGAAGGGGTAAGAAAAGTAGGAGGGAGATACTTCAACGATTTTTTTAAGCTACCATTTTTATTAATCACACATGCTAGGTTAAAGAAAGATAAAAATAAAAAACCTGCAAGAAAGGAGTAAGCACACCCCAAGTAGGCAGAAGATGAGTTCTGTTCTTCGTTTTTCCTAGTTATGAGTTATGACCTCTATAGAGAGATGTGAAGTAATGTTAGCTATGCACATAATTGGCAAGGTACGTTGTGTTTTTCCATCTTTATATTTTCACAGTCATATTTCAGCTCATGTCACTGCAGATAACTCCCTCTCTGACCCTTTGGCTTTAAATAGCAGAAAATACAGCCCATGTTTTCCAGTGAGAATAAATAGAAATTTGTCTTTTTTATTTCACAGCTTAGTCAATTTATGAGGGGGACTGATAGGGCGGGCCAAGCTATTTAGAAACATACTTAGATCCCGAGAGGTGAACTGCTGAGCACCTACCGACTTCCTGCAAGTAAATCCACTCTGTATCTTGCAGGCTTAGGTCCTGTTTTCCCATGCAGCACCAAGTTATTGTGCTTCTTTTTAAAACTAAGTTCTCACTTCTAATCAGTGTGAATGAAGCTTTTTACAAACTGTTCAAATTTTAAGATTAAACTTAAAAAATTTAAATTAGCTAAATTAAAACCAGAATGCAGATCACTCTTTGCAGCTGATACACAGGCAGGCCACTTGCTGATCAGCCAAAGCCCAGTCTCACAAACATTTATACACAAGAGCAAAGATATGCATGTGAGTGTGTGCAGGATTAATGCTCCAAGGTATGCCTGAGTTGTATATAACTACGCTCAGTGTTAGGAGAGTCACCTGTGCTGGTAATATCTATGTTTGCCCTCACCTGTGACAATCTTAGTGCTTCCCTTTATGACATCTGGCATTTTGTGGTGGTGGTTGACTGTGCAGAGCTCAGAGGCAAAGTTAAAGACAGCTTGGGATTGTCACATGCTACCCAGTGAAGATTGAAAGACAGGACTCCAGTGCTTTAGAGGATGATTAGCATCAGAAGAGTGGAGCTGTAGAAATACTGGAAGCCATGGATGCCAAGCTATCTGCCAGTAAAGCAAATGGAGCTGCAACACACTGCATACCTTATTTAAATCCAGAAAAAAATAGAAAGCGCGGGGATATATTTATGTCTGACACATGACATACCATCTGTGCTCATACGGCACTTGAAGCACTTGTTTAGGCTGAGGACAGCCCCAGGTCTGGCTGGGGGGAGCAGAGCTGGGCAGACGTTGATGCCCCCACCCCATTGCCACGCCAAGTGCTGATGGGTGGCACTGCTGGGGTCAGGAGCAGGGGGAGCCTCCCCCTCTCCACCAGCTGCAGCACATCGGCACTGAGTTTAAACATGGCTTTTGGTAATACAGTGGTTATACCTGGAAATGCTGGCATGGTTAGAAAGCCCTGTCAGATCACTGGCCTTGTAAATGATCACATCAACTTCTGAAAGACTGCTAGATCTAATGCTTGGAGTTAATCTCTGGTGTGTGTTTAGCCTTTGTTTATTCGAGACAATGAGAAAACCTTGTCATTTGGGAGCTGAAAGGATGGTTTACAACTCTGGTACATGTTTTCCAGCAAGTCATTGGCTGAAAAAGCCTTCGCAAAAACCTCTTAAGTTGTCCCAGCATCTGGGATCACAATTTGCACCAATCTTCCACAAAGATCAACTATGTTCATTAATATGCATTTTTAAATTAAATTTTTTACTTTTTTTCAAATAGTTTAAAAATATCATAGATTAAACTCCAGTTGCAGTTTAAGGATGGATTTGGAGGAAAACTGCCTGCAAGAAGATTTAATTCCTGGGTCTCCACCCAGCGCTTCTAGTGAATGGGTCAGAATATAGTTCAAGAGATAGTCTGAGTAGCTCATGCCAATGAGTACATTTTTATTTAAACGCTCTCCAAAGGTCTTTTCTGATCTCACTGATGAAAACATACCAGTTTACTCTACCAGCTACTGTCTGATCTTTCTAGCCATCTAGAGAAGGTAATGACTGCAGATTAGGGTTTTCCACACCCTGTCAGTTATACAGAAGAGTGAGATGTTACCATCAGCCCACCGACTAACCATCCATTTTTGCTAGGAAAGAAGTGTTTTGCTTATTCCGGTCATTAGTCGAAGTGGGCTCTGTGTCTCACATGGTGTGATGCATTGCTGCCAGTTGTGTTTCTTTCCTCACCCTATATTTTGTACCATATCTCCTGCTTTGCTAACTTTCTTTGTCCTCCTGAACCAGAAGTGCTGTTCCCACCTATGAAGTACTTTGTGATGCTACAGTCACCATCACTTACAGCTTAAAGTAAATATGAGGGAGTCTCAGTATTGTGTTGATATCAAAGCCTGACCTTTTTCTAATGCTAAGATCCTGAATTTTTTACAACTGACTTTTCAGAGGGAAAGTAAGGCACAGGTCAAAGTTGCTGTCAGATGCACATAAAAACTGTAGGCTGAAGAGTAAACAAGAAAGAAAATAAAGGAGGATTGTATCAGGTAATTTCCCAAATTGTTCATCTTTGGGAATCCAGAGGTGATGAGGTTGTGCCTTTCAACCTACCCATATTTTGAGATTAGACTGAATGTGGAGCAGTACTTTCCTGGTCGGCGTGCTCTAGCGCATCAGCAGAAGCTCGGAGGAAACAAACTGTTGCCTGCAAGGAGCAGCTGTCTGAGTGTACTTTGTTAAAGCAGTGTTTCCCTCTGAAATCCTCCAGGCATTTCAAACTGTCTGCTGAAATCAGAAGTAGAGCAGTAGTATTTGTCATTTAAAAGTGGCAGGAAAACACATGTTCTCATGTCATCCCATTTGGTTACGAAAACCCTATTACGCTGTTTTGGTATCTAAAGCATTGTCACAGAAGAGGCTCAAAATGAACTAAGCCTACCCCTACCCTGTATGCTGACATTTCTATGAGCCAGACAAGGGTAGTGAAGCTTAAAAAAGTGAATCATTTATGGAAAACAGGGATAGTTTGATGCAGATGTGACAAGCCACTTGATCAATACTGCACAAGTGCCAAGGTACTTCCTACCTGGATCAATTCCTCCAGACACTTGCTTTGTTTACCTTGTAATTTGCTTAACTTTTAGTTTTAAAAAGCTGCTAAACTTTTCCCCCAAACAAGACAAACTTATGAAAATAACTTAATCTGTGTAATATATTTTATGATCAAGCTTGACATTGGATTCTGATTCTGCTTGTTCTAGTTTTATACTCTCAGCGTTGAATTTTTCTCCCCTCTAAGAAGCAAAAGAGCTGCTTAGTCTTTACAATGTTGAGTGTGACAGATTAAAATGATTTCCCAGTTGAAAACAACTTGTTCTAGATCAGAAATCATCCAACCAAAGGAAAAACAGAACCAGATGCAAAGTTAAACTCAAAATATTTTTTTGCTGCTGTCCCATTTTTGCTGCTTCATGAAACAGAAATCTAGTGTAATGCCTTGCCCCTTCAAGGAGGGACCTTCTGAATGGAGAAACCAGGACTTCTTATTGTAACTTCCCATGTTTTATCCGTGCATTTTTTATAGTGTTGTACTTAAAATAGGGACGATATTGTTGAGGATAAACTGGAGGAGGAAATAGAAAGATGCCCTGGCTGGTACTAGTGGGATTCACTCTTCAGTGGGACCCCACTTCCACCTGCCTCCTCTGGTCTCCCCACGTGGCCACACAGAGGCACTGAGAGCACAACTCCAAATACACCTAAAGCCTGGGATTTCTATCCTATGGTCAGATTTTCATAAAAAGCCACTAGTTCTAGAAAGCCTCATCTGCAAAGTCCACAGTCATAACAATTTTAACATTTTATGTTTTTTCTTTTTTTTAAATAAGGGAAAACAAGAAAATCCTTTGAGGAAGTCTGATAGTCTCAATAAACACTGTGCATAGCATTATCAATGGGGATATTGCCTATGCTAATAAAAGGGCACTAAAGTTGCCTCTTAACAGATTTTGATTATGTCATCTTGTTTTCCGTTTTACTTTCTTGCCATAAAGAAAGTGAATATTTTTCATTAAAAGAACCATTTAGTGACAAGCACAGAAATCTAGATCATATATGTGAAAGGGATGTAGCCGAGAATGAATTGCTTGTAGGATTTCTTTCCCAAGTGATTATTTTTTTGTGAAATCCAATAAACAGCAGAAATGTGCTTGTTTCATGTATAATAAAATATTGCAAAGCAGTTGTGGTCTGCCAGAACTTAACTGGTGGGTGTTTGGAAGAAGGGAAGCTGATCTCTCCATCTGCCCTCTCCTAATTAAGAGCCAGATTTGATCCTATTGATGCAAGGCTACATTTGTCATTGAGAAATAAGAGTAGGGGTAAGTTCTTCGTTTGGGAGATCCAAGAATTTTTAAAGGGCTGTTTGATATACATGGCCAACCTCTGCCAACCCCCTTATGTTTTGAAGGGGGGGCCCTCTCTCAGCAGAACTAGTTCCGAAAGCCCTGCAGATCCCATAGGATCCACACATGGTAAGTCCACACACCAGAATGCAAGAAAGCTTCAAAAAGATAAATTAAATCATAGATTTAAAGTGAGAAACCCCCAACAAACAGAAGCCTGTCATTATAGCCATATTGCACAACATAATATTGGATTAACCACTTCCTCACAGCCCTCTGGTGAGGTTGTTACTTTGCCTTGCTTTTGTCATGGTACCTGTCATTTTTGCATCCTGTGAGAAATTTTGAAATTAAAACCAAAACTTATTTCATTGAGTCTGCACAAATGTCAGAGTTGAAAACTTTGTGACACCTACAAGGTGAAAAAAAATGTCCCAGTTCAGTTAAAATATTTTCAGAACAACATTTCTAACAGAGATTGTTTTCCTATATAAAATACCTTTCAGAGTAGAATTAAATATCTTAAATAAAATCCCATTTCTGAGCTGATTTTTAAAAAAGTTGAATATGGATGTTTTAGCAATTTCACCCCCATTCCTTCCCTTTCCTTTCCTTTCCTTTCCCTTTCCGATCCGATCCTTTCCTTTCCTTCCTTTCCCTTCCTTTCCTTTCATTTCCTTTCTTTCTTTCCTTTCCTTTTCTTTCTTTCCTTTCCTTTCCTTTCCTTTCCTTTCCTTTCCTTTCCTTTCCTTTCCTTTTCTTTCCTTTCCTTTCCTTTCCTTTCCTTTCCTTTCCTTTCCTTTCTTTCTTTCCTTTCCTTTCCTTTTCTTTCCTTTCCTTTCCTTTCCTTTCCTTTCCTTTCCTTTCCTTTCCTCAGCATTTTCCACCCCACCCTTTTGCTATGAATAGTTTAGTTTGACTACTTCTAATACCATCTGGAAATAGATAGATATATATATGAAGTTGCCTAAATAGTACTTTATCTTCTACTACCTTATGGAGAGCTATCATTTTAGAGACTGAACATCCACAAAAATCAATACTTAGAAGAGTAAGGACCTGCTTATGCCTGCAGATTTACAGCACTTCTAATAATAGCCTTCTGATGTTTGCACTGCAGGAACTTGCCTATCTTTTTCTAACTAATGTCACCATGTTGTATCATGTATTTACGGCACTTTTTAAATTTCAGGTAGCAGAGAAGCAGCGTTCACATATGCCATCATTGCTGCTGGAGTAGCACATGCAATCACGGCTGCCTGTACACAGGGCAACCTGAGTGACTGTGGTTGTGACAAAGAAAAACAAGGACAGTACCATAAAGAGGAAGGATGGAAATGGGGAGGCTGCTCTGCTGACATCAGATACGGAATAGGATTCGCCAAAGTGTTTGTGGATGCCCGGGAGATTAAGCAAAATGCAAGGACGCTCATGAACCTGCACAACAATGAGGCCGGGCGGAAGGTGAGTAATTCTGCTGTCCCCCAGAGGAGGCCATCTCCAGCTGAGGACTGGAGATGGGGTAAGACCATGTATAGTGCATGAGAACTACAGTGTGCTTAAATGCTAACCTCATTTTACAGTAGACAAGTAGGCACCTTTGCAAGTTACACAACCTTGTTGGACAATCTGTCCGTCAAATATTTGTCTAAATGTTACTCTAAACATCTTTCTTACTGTAAAAAGAAAAAAGCAAACAAACATTTTATCTGGAAAGTCAAATGGTACTTATGATAAAAAGCTTGCCTGCTACTGTGTGGGCGAATGGGATTCTCGTCAGGTTCAGACATGAACTTCTCACTCATTTGAAAAGGGATCATTTTCAACCCAACTGTTTAAACCTTGCTCTTTGTGTGAGGACTACCTCTACAAGAAGAAAAATACTTTAGCAAAAAGAACACAGACTGACTCACTGTTACACCATTATATGGATTCGGTTTATCATTTTGCACAGCAACATCTCCGCGCCTTACCCATTCTTTGGGATTGGGTAGCTGAAAGCAGCTACTGCAGAATCAGTGCTCAGGAAGACACAGCTTCTGATATGCATGTTTCCTGGGGATTCTGGGCACTGCCTGCCCTGGATTTGCTGCCTTTCCCATTTGCTGCACTCCGCCAGTTTTCTGATTGTCAATGGCAGCCATTGCAGATGCAAGACCCAACCCGATCTCTGCTCCTTAGATCCTTGCAGGTCAGGCATTCCCCAGCATGCCTCAGAGCAGTCTCAGTGGTGGAGGGGCTCTGATTTAGACCACCTGGGAATAGCCAGGTGTGTCTGTGTGCTCCCCATACAGCTGTGTGCAGGTACAGTCCAGTGCTGCTTTCAGTACAGGAGTTACTGTTTTGCTGATCACATCTTGCAGAATGAATGCAAATCCTCTTGCTTTCTTAGCTCTCTATTTTGCCTTCTTCACTGTTTGCACTCCTGTGCATTAGTACTGATTTTAGCATTATGTTAGTGTGACTTAGAAGCAAATGGGAGAAGGAAGTTAGGAACAGCAGTTAATTTGTGGATACTATTTTGGTTATGGTAATTACCTGTAGGCTCTGAGACATCTCCACTTATGCTGGAGCCAAGCAGATGGCATTGAAGAAAAGCCATTTCCACCCCGAACAAAAGCCTAACTTTTCTTTTATTTAATGCTACTGTAGTAGTTTTATAGGTCAGATTATGGTTTTTACTCTGCCTAGTATCCTACATGCCTGTGTCTGCCTCCCTAGTGCAAACATGGTACTTCAAAACACTAGCAAAATTAACACTGAATTCTGAGAATAACTCAAGGACTAACCATTAATATTTGCTAATCAAATGATCTGAGATTTAGTATCTTTAGTACGTGGTTTCTGGTAGTACAAAGGCACATACTGAAAAGCCTGGTAAAAAACCAAGGCCTACAGTCTCTTCTGCTATACAAGTACAAATCCCCTGAAATGAAAAACAGCAGAGGAGTTTCACCTTTGTGGGAAAGCTACTTCCCTGAAAGTTCTGCTTTTATTTGATAGATGCTGGTGGTAAAAGATTCCCAAGAAATGACACACCAGTCTATACAGGACTGCAAACATAGATGGAACTGGCTACTGTCTTAGAAAATTGTTTCAATTACAAAGCTCAAAGATATAGACAAAAAAAAGAAGTTACATTTCTTGGATCTGTTATCACCCAGGTATGGACCTAGGATAGAGGAGGAGGGATACTAGTCCTGGAGGTGGCCTGTGGGAAAGCAAAGGATTCAGCAGCCTCCCCTTGAGGACATGAGCTCCTTGTGTTTCTCACCTGTATGTGCACAATTTGCTGTCCTGAAAGATTATGCCTGGAAGATTCAGCTCTATGCATTGTTATCTGGGAAAACAGTGGTGTGTCCTATCTCTGGCGATCTGCCATTTCTCCAGCAGGCTCAGGAACTGTTCTGATCTAGAGATATTTCTACGCTTCTTCCTGCATCCCTTACAGAGCAAAATTACTCATCTTTGTTCGAACAAATCTCTGTTTGAAATCTTCAGGGGAAAGAAAGAGTAACTGACTGAGAAGAGGCATGTTACTCCACCAGCCTGTAGAGGATGAGTAAATGATGTTTTTGCTAGACAGATTCCTTTCAGGCTTTGCTCTTATGTGAAAGATCACAGTATTTAAAGACAATTGGCAGAGGGAGGCCATTTCGGGTATTTGGCAAGCTAGGTCTCTCACAACCTAACTCTTTCACAACAAAAACTGTCTTGTTTTGAGGTGGTACTCTCCCTTTTGGAGCCATATGGATCTTATCAGCCTCCACACAATCTATTTTTGGTGGGTTTCCTCTGGGCTACAAATTCTTGTCAAGTTTTACTCGCCCATGGCTAGGTTTTTGATGATATTTATGCACCTAGGAGACAGACTGGCACCTACTGGGCTTCCAAAAATAAACTAGATGTTCAATTCTTATTGATCTGTTATCTTCACCTGTAGGTACTGCTACACTGTTCAAATGTCAGTCGCCTCTACTTCTCTGGTCTTGCAATGTGAAACTGCACTGTGTGCTGTGCCCCACTCCCCCAGATGCTCATGAATGACCTGTGAAAAGGTCCTTCTTTAGGATGACACCAGCTGCAGGTGATTCAGGATGCACTCTAGTAAATCATACATATATCATATAGTTGTCTTCTTAAGAATCAGAAGTAAATTAATCTGTTCCATCTTGGCAAGCAAGAGATGACAGATTTTACACTGTCAGACTTTACTGGCAGGCCTGCTGGGCTTACCAGGGAAACTGAGCATAAGCAGGACTGCATGGTACAAACCAACAGAGGACCACCAGGAAAAGCCTGATACAGATTTTTTGGAGATCACATTTCAAGACTTTCCACCTTCTCATAGTCTTGTTTTACCTAGGCAGATGTCTCTCTGCTGCCTGTGGTGCCAACTACAGTTTCTCTGCACCTACTAAATACATGAATCTGTCATAGCAATAGTACAAGCATCTGTCAGCTCTTTCTAGAAGCAAATAAAAATTGATTGTGTCAAATGTGGAGGATTTGAGAAGCCATAGGTGGAGAACATCCATGCTGCTATTCCCTTTCCTGAATGGCCTTGCTAGTGCAATGCTTGAAAAATACTCCTGTGTACACCCATGATGCAGTGCATCTCACCTGAGATCAGCGTGTGTGAAGTGTCTCCATTTCCAGCTGCTCCCACGCTGAAAACTAACGCCAGTGATGCCGACAGTTCCTGCAGAATGAGCACACATAACGCCTCCACTGCTGGGGTGGAGCGAGTAACAGTTTTCCTTACTGTTAAAGGACAGGGCTCTAACTCTCTGTTTCTCTCTCTGTCTTGGTGACAAACCACCAGGACTCAGTTCTGTAGCACATAGGCACAACTTCAAAGTTCCCAGGCTACTTGGAGGGGAAGGGGCAGAGTTCAAATCAGGGGTCGCATACACCCTACAAAACTGGCTCAAAGCAGCCTGAGAAGCCTCACATCATTTGTCAAACCTATTGGAGAGCAGCTATTTCTGACCTCCAGAAACAGAGTTTAGGGTGTCTTTCCTCTTTGAATTAGTATTTCCTGAAATGCTGATTCACTGCAGGAAGAAGCAAGCAGTACATGGAGAACAGGAGGAGAATTCATAACAGCTGGGTCAGAAAAGAGAGATAAAGCTTGAATTAATTTAAAGGCATAATCCTGCTTTGCCCTGCAAACTTCCATGTGAGGAGTTATAATTGCAAGACCAAATTGTCTGTTAGCAAATTTTTCTTCTCAAGTACAAAGTTAATTACATTACTGTAAGTAACACAATAACGTATGTCTGAGAGATACTTATGCTCCAGGAAATAAAAATGTTATTCTCCAAGTTACCCTGCTAAAAAATAGTGAAGTAGATACTGAAAGGTTCTGCATATTTTGGCTGTAAACTTTTCATTTTGACAGCATGGCAAGGTACATGACCAGATTGTTCTCTCCTCTCTTTTTCTCTGTGACATTGAAATTCCACGAATGGCATCTTGCATCAGCGTTACATCATATTAAGTATAATGCAATATTATGAGTCATTGTTATAAATCATGGGCACAGGCTGCATTAGAAGGCTTTTGCAATTCAAGAGCACATCAAGGTGGATTTTTATTCAGCGTTTCTCTTTGGAGGCATACCTTGATGCACTAACTTTGCAATGTATCTTCATCCTCTGAATCAGTAGCATTTCAGTTTTCCCTTTCAGCTCTAAGGCTCATAGGAGAATTGCAGTACATGCCTAACAGAGTTGCTGCAAATAACAAGCAAATCTATGAGAAACCAGAAGGTATTTCTGAAGTGGATAATGCAATCATCATAATAGACTGAAGTGTTTAGTATTTTATCCTTTAGGGAAAACTGTAATAATGTTGACATGAAGCACCAGCATTTGGAAAGCATGGAGTTCAGGATTTCTCCCAAGTTATTCTGTAAAGCCTACACTTACGACACTCACCCCCTTTACTTGCTAGCATCTCTGACCTCAGAAGGAGATTGCTGCCATATAACTTTCCTGAACTTCTTCCAGTTCTTGCATAGTGTGGAATCACCACACCACTGCAAGAATTTAACTATCTTCTAGAGGAGACAGCTATCTCTATTTCATTCAAGATATCTTTTACTTTAACTAGCCTATTAGCCTGACTACAAGAAGCAGCACAGAAAACAAGCTCTTGCAGATGAACCTCTTGAAATGTTGTAAGCATCTAGTGCATTGTTAGAAAAGAGAAGACTAATAAAAGAGGTTGCCAAACAATTTAACATTTATAATTTTTCTGAAAATAGGCAAGAAATTCTGGAGATTTAATAGTTCTGCCTGAACTAAGTCTTAAAGCACATGAAAACATGGCACTATTCCTGCTTGCACCTGCAGCTCAGTTCAGCTGCCTGCAGTGGAGAGGGAGTGCAGGTTGTGGGCTTGCAGCCCTGCTGGAGTGGCCCTGCCCGACGAAGACCACAACCTTCCAGGGGAACCCCAGCAGTCCAGCGGCTCCTGGTAGGAGCTCTGTTTCCAGAAGATGATCAGGGATGCATACTGCCTGCCAAGCACAGTGCTAGCGGGGTAGTCTGTGTGCCAGGAGGACATGGGGTCCATAGTGGAGCCAAAAGATTCCTTCCCACCTATACATACCAGCTGTAACCTGGCCCTAAGCAATCTCTGCACACAGCGCAACTGGCTAATAGTAACGAAAAACATGTACTTCTGTATTTAACTGTCTCTCAGCTCTATCAGAAAGAATGTCTCTAATGGCACACGCACACCAGAATAAAGCTCGCCTGTGTCTGGAGCTGCTGAAAATTACCATAGACTCCAGAGAGTCTAGGAGACCAGCTTCGAGCAGAACAGAACTGGGTGAGGCTGCCCTGATACTCCTGGCACCAGCAATCAAGTGATATTATAGTATCAGCAGCACAGACACATGTTCCTTAAAGTTCAGGACTTAACAGTGCCCTTGCAATTGCACTTAACATTTTCCAATGGTTTTTCACTTTTTTTTTTTTTTTTTTGGCATGGGCACAGAAATGTTCCTGAATTTTGTATTCAGAAGCTTCTAGTTCTTAATGTTAGGGATGCTCCTTAAATACAAAGCTGATGAGTGATTTTCCTCTTTACTGGTAGATACTACTTGTGAAATGATCACAGCTGTGGTACATTGCTGATTTCGAGTGGCTTGAGGTTTGAAAGCATTTTTCAGGAGTAACTTTCCACTTCTAGTTACAAGTTCCTGTAATGGATCCTGAAGAGAGAAGCATACCCAGGACTAGTCGTGTTGCCTGCTTGCTCAAGAGCTTGTTCATTTACATCTGGCTCCCCTTACTACTTCCCTCACTTGGACCTCCATCGTCAGCAGATGTGTTGAGTGCGTAAGAGCAACAAGCACCATGCTTAACCCTGTGCTGCACCTGCAACACACAACTGGCTGAGCCCTTTCTGAGGTTTCTTGCCTGGCTGATAAGAGAACAGGAAAAGGCCTCCTATGCATCCACTCCTGTAGGAAGATGGGGACCTCAGTCTGTTGGCAAGTAGGTACCCCTTGTTCGTAGTGGCAGTAGCAATTCTGACAGACTTCAACTGTAGTTGTTTAGACCCCTGATAGATGAGGTTGATAGACATGTTAACATGGAGCCTCGGCAGTGCAGAATGGGGCAGAGCAGTGGCACAACTGTAATGGAGATAACCATGCCTAAAACACCGCACAAACAATCTTCAGCCAAAGCAACATGCAGCACTTCCACCCACAAAGCAATAGTAGTCTTAACAAATCAATAACACAGCTTCACTGCTAAAATGTCACATAACATCTAGAAAATCTGGTGTTAGGTGCACCAAATATGCCTGCGTAGAATGTCCTGGTAGCTGGCTTGCTTAACTAAGCTGTACAATATTTTGCCTAGATTAAACCGGGAAGATGGAGAAGGTTTAGGAGAAGATTTATACATGTGGCCTGTGTCTCACTGTGACCAGATGGAATATGTAAAAAAAGCTTCTGACAAATCTCACTGACATGGCTGTAAGGTACAGGCAAAGAGAAGGAGTGTCCACCCACAGACCTGGGTCCAGTTATAGCATGTTTTCCAAGGTAAACCCGGTCCTGTCCCACTCTACAGTTCCTATGCTTCACAACCCTCCTGCTCAGAGTACTGCCCTTCTCTCCGAGCACTCCAGCCTCAAGGCCTGGCACCACAGCTGTAGTTCAATGCAATTAGAAAAGAAGCCTTAGATGCAACAAAGTCTTTCCTGGCAACTTTGTCACCACAGGTTTGTTGGGGGGCAGCAGGATTTCCAGAAAGGCTAAGCACTGAATTTGGAGGAAGTTCAATTCACTGAATGGGAAAACTCCCTTTGAGGTTGGTGGAACCACAGGACACAGCTGAGTGCTTCCAAAAACCCCATCCCTACCAAGCGTTTGCAGTGCAAAGCAAGACTCTGCTGGGCAATTTCCTAGGTGCGAAAAAAAATATACATCCTGTGCACTCTTACAGTATTTTGTTTGTATTTGAAAGGATCAAAGTTCTATTTTATGGCTTTCCTATTTTTTTTTTAGATAATAGTCTTAAAACAAGTCCAAACTTGACAGACAAGCTCTGCATCTTCTCAACAACTCAGACTAAGATAAAGGGAACATTAATGTTAGTCTAAAATATGGGAGAGAATTGGACTGCACAAGAACTGTAATCCGCAAGAATGAATTTTCATTCCACTTGTCCTCCACTTTCAGCTAATCAGAAACTGTGATACATGGTCCTACTTGTATGCCGGCTTTCAACTCCCTCCTATATCTTATGTGGTTGAAAACTGAATTCCTGATTTACGCTGAAGATTAGGGAATGATAAATGCTATCGCTTACCTGCAGTCGCAATTTTAGAGGATTCTGGCATTATGAGCAAAACATGCATTTCATGTATATGATTACTAGAGCTGACAATCTGTCATGCTGCTGACAAAGATAGTTGAGACTGAGGGCCAGGGTCTGTTAATAAATAACAAAGATCTCAAATTCCAAATTTAATATCATGCACCTTTTATAACTGAAATAATCAGGTGCTTGCTATAATGACTAATTTGCTCAGCAAAGCCACTTGCTAGGTCACACGTTTTTGGACATTTTCTAATTTAATTCAGTCTTTCTCTTTGGACAGTTAGCAACATTTCCCACAGGGCATACACTTGACATTCAGTACTTAGAGGGGAACATCTAGACGAAAATAGTTGCTGTACAGATTACTCAGTTCTCCCATTGTTTTCAGCACCTTTGGATGGGACCCTTGGTAGAGTCTTCAGTGTCTCTCATGTTGCAGAAAAAAAGCTCTCATTTCTAAACAAACATTACTGAATTGAAACAAATGCAACTATCACAAAGCGTAAGCACTTCAAAACAAATATGTGCTATGCCTGGGTATCGTAAAACTTGTGCTGATTGTGTAGTCATAAGAAAGAGAAAACGTAGCACCTGACCTATGAACATGGCTGTTTTGCCTTGTATTATTTCTATTAACCTGTGCTTTTTGAAGTTTTATTGAGAAATTAAATCAGAATCCCAAATTTTTGAGCTTCATGCCTAAATTTTAGCCTAAGTTGTTGCAAAATTTTCAGAAATAGCTGATGAGCACGGTTCTGCTTCTCCTGTGTTCCCCAGATGACATACATCAAACTGCAAATTTAGGTTTCCAAACCTAAGACTGCTTTACTTGCATAAAACTAGACACTTCCATCTCTGTATTTTAGCAATTTTAGCAAAAAACAACAGAAGACAGGTTTTGGCCAAGTTAGCAGCAAACTAATGGTTAGGCCAGGCTATTCACTGACAACATTTTTAATACACAAACAGGCAGTGTTTATACTACACATAAAGTTTACACTGAATTATGCTGGGAATCTTGCACTGTGCAGACTCATTCATTACATCTCTGACAAAGTACACCCACTCATTACGTAACTCTAGGTTTGCATGGTTGAATCTCTGCTACCATGTTGTCTCAACAGGGACAGAAACGGGAATCTTCTGCAGTTGCAGCCCAAACCTTTAGAGTCTGAACTGAAAATATCTCCAGGAACATTTCCAAGAGCCTTGCAATGATGAGTCAGTAACATGAACTCAGTTACCTAAGCAGAGATGCTTGGAAGAATACATAACAGAGATTTTTGGTAAAGATGAAAGTTAAACCAAGGTTTGGTTCAAATGTTTTGTTAGATACTTGGTGGCAGAAAACTCTGAAGTCATGAAGCCCTGAACACTCACCAAAAGCAATAATTGCTAGCATTTGCTGTACAAATGGACCAGACTTTTGCTTTAATGGAAAGAATTTCCAGGTATTTTGATGTAAACAATTAAAAAATCGATTAAATGAAGAACAACCTTTTAGTCCAAGGGCACAAACAAGGCCTGTTTTGGTACTGGGAGAATGTAGAATGGATCTATTAAAGGATAAGGGTTTCAGGTAACTGCAGAGAGGATGCTTGGCTCTGCATGCCCAATTAGTGCCAAAAGGCACTGGTATTAATTTGCATTAGAACTGGTTATTGAAATGATCCTGAGCCTTCTGGTACTTAAAAGTGAGCTACGCCTAATGGACTACATTTGCTCCCCTGGGACAAACAGAAGGAAAGTGTCAGTATTCACAGACTCCAAATCAGACTGAAGCCAACATCTATTGCTAGTGCTCTAGCAATAGGTTCTCTTGGTAATGTCAGCTGGTGGCCTACACTAAGGAAACTAGCCTTGCCTTAAGCATACTAGATCTTATACTAAATATAAGAACACACACAATTACGAGTACGATCATGTAATCTCTTACAGGGCTATTCTCACATGAGATTTTAATTGAGTCATAGTATATATTGTTATATTTGGGTACATAAATCCTGCAGTCGTAAAACAATTAACTATTGAGATGGCACAATAGTTAGTGTGTAAATGAAGAGGTTCAATAAGGAGTCAAGAATATGTGCCCAAAAGGCCTGGATTAAGACCTTGGTTAAAAAATAAAAGCTCCAGGAAACATAAACAGTGAAGATGCTCTCCTGCAAAAGCATGTCTTACAGGTGATGGCAAACTCTTTCTTTGTGAATTGCCTTGGATCTAACAACACTAGCATTCATGCTGCCACCTGGAGTGTTTATAGGATCTGTATCCTCCCTGTGGTCTTTTATTTCATAGAAGTTTCTTCAAAATGTCTACCCTTTGTCATATTTGGTTGAAATTACTAAAAAGGTGCAGCCATTACCAATGGGACATGAGAAGATAGGAAGCCAGAAGGGAGACAGACACCAAGTGAGCACTTAGGCTTGGTTTTCTCAGGAAATCAACTTGAAAAGTCTACCTTGATATAGTTGGAACAAATTTAGGCTAAAAGGTATAATCAAAGTCTTAAAATACTTTCCAGAACAATATAGATTTAAATAACTATGCTAAGGAATACATAAATAAAAATCATTAAGATTTTTTTTTTTTAACTCTATTTAACATAATTATACTTTATATTAAGGTTCCTCTTAAAGAGAGATTTATAAAATTAATATCTGATTAATACATTAAACATGTACTGTAGACATGTATGATTTCTTTTATTGATGGGTTTATGTACTGGTGAAACTGGTGCTTAGAAGCTATTGTTACAGGCATCCTATGACCTTCTGAACTAAAGACCTAGAGCAATTGGTTAGCCCTTTGTTAAAAACATCAATCTTGATATAAGGCTCATTTATATATGGCTTATAAAAAGGAACTATTAATGAGATTGTTGGATGGTGCTACTTAACTCATCTTTAAGTTGTAAACAGGTAGACCTATTAACAAAGAGCAACAGCTATGTCTGGTCTGGAGGGTGGGCTGACCAAGGGGAATTACATGCCTCAATATGGTGCACCTTAAAGGCGAATTTCTGTTAATACGTGATCACCTGTAAGACAAAAGCTTCAACTATTGCTTAAAATACCTGTTAGAATGAAAAGGAGAAAATCTAATAAGCCAGGTAAGCAAGAGAGAAAGCTGAAGAGGTTTGCTTAGACTGCACTAGGCATTATGCATAAAATTAGGAAATTCCACTTTCTTCTGTAGAGGAGGAAATTTTCATTGACAACAGGCCAGCAGATCCTTGTTAAAATTCTTGGCCTGGATACGGGCGTGCTGATCTTGGCAGCTGCTAGGCTACAGAGATAGGCTCTGCTGGTAGGATCTTATCTCTGATAAGTGGAAGCTATTTGAAAACATGGAAGTGTGGATCTATTGTCCCAATGGCAACTGGAGGGGGAAAAACCTTATGTGTAAAACTTAATTTGAAAGTCATCTTTGTGGAATAATTATTCTCGCAAGAATATTACAATTAACACCAAAATCATGTTACTTTCTGATAATGTGAATATTTTGAATTGTAAACACAAAGTGTGTGGAAATATGTTCACAAAACATAATGTGTTATTGTGATCAAGTTTCTGCCTTATGATAACTAAAATAATTGCATGCTTATTAGCTGGAGGAGTAATGGGAAATTTCTCTTAAAATGACAAGAATAGCTATCACTTTCCTGAGCAGCTGTTGCTTGATGTGCCAGCATGGTGATATCCCACTCAGGGCACAACCATACTTGGCAATGGGCTTGAAGCCTCTGCCACAGTCTAGGTCATGTTATCTCTGCAAAATGGTGTGACTGAAAGGAATGGAAGTGAGTTTGAGATAGCTCAGGTGCTCTTTCATGCTGAATAAACTGTAGGCAGAGCGGGCAACGGGTACACCTCCAGTGTTATTTACCAAATTGTGAAAAGTACATTAGTTATTAGGATTAAAGGTTAAAGATGTCTCTCTGTGAACCAAACATGAAGATACCTAGTTCTTCTTACTAGACCAAAGGAATTAATGAAGAAGTTAAGCTAAGAAATACTGCGTTTTTATAAAGGTGATACTGAAAAACTAATGTAGAAGTACTCTGAAATCACCTGAAAAGCTTCATAGAAAGGAAAAACATCCTTTGTTTACTGAAACTGCTGGCTTGGAGAACCAAAATTTATATAAGTTTTTCAGCATGAGAAATATGCCTTGCATAGTATTATTTGCCAAGTACCTAAGGGTTAACTCTCACAGTTTGGTATGCAAGTAAATGAACCTATAATTAACTGTGTGTGGCTATTGGTTAAAAATGTTTGGAAGCAATATGAAGTGATATTATTTTGCAACTAGTACTCCTGCCAGTACCTGGCTTTATTAGTTTAGCACAAGAGGTGTTTTCTGATGAGTTGTCTGGAACAAGTAACATGGTTCTTTTGGTTTCTATCACTCTTTGAAACTTTTCCCTCGACAGCTTAAGCATTTGTCAAAATGCTCTACCTGGTTGTTCCCAATTCTTTACTATACAATGCCAGCACCACTTCATTGGAGTGCTTTGCTACCAGTGCAGAGAGTTACATGGAAGATGAAGTTTAGTGTGAATGAGTCAACCCTGTTCCATTCCTCTCTCTGTGTACATTAGCTGTGATGAGGATGAATTCCAGTTTTGTCATTTCCTGTTTTCGCCACTTTTTTTTTACATGAAGAATAACTCAGGCTCCGTGACATAGCCCAAAGTGATGGGCAGCAATGACATCTCTGCCTGAATAACACCCAAGACTTTAACTCATTGTGTTCTCCAACTAGGGAGTGTAAATAAGTTTTAGTTCATCTTACCTGGGAGTACTTCCAATTTCTTCACGAATAGCATGCTAAAATATAAACTATAAGCACAATTACTTTCCTGCTCTCTTTTTTAAAAAACCCTACTCCTTCCTACATTTTAGTGACAGCTTGAGGCATTGACATTTAGAAGCCCAGAGTATGGATGAAGATCACTGTCCCAAGATCAAAAGTAAAACCAGACACACTGGACATAGGATGCTAGAAGAATTATATTGACTTCAAAGAGGTCCAGGTCAGCAGACATCACTCAGTTAAGATTTCATTGACTTCATTGCTCTGATCCATACACTGACTGCAGGACTGAGCTCCTAGACTGAAGAAGGGATTAGGGAAAATGACGTTTTTAACAATGGACATTCCTCATCTTTTTAATACATGGCAAAATATCGCACAGATCACTATTTTAGAGAGGCCTGCTTTAGAAGCATCACTATTTTGGAATGATTTTTAATTTGTGACCAGAATGTAAGGAAGGTAGATACGATCTAAGAAGAAATGTTATGTTGGTAACATGTCCAAATCCAGAAAATCTGCTGTCTCATTTTCTTTGTAAATTGTCTTAATGGCAGTGAACACCATATTGTTTCTTCATTTTCAAAACTCCTTGATCATCATCTTTTATGCACTTCTTGCATGAACATGCTATCCAGTATCTTTTTGGAGAGGAAGATAGGTACCGTAGAAAACTTAGGTAGTGATAGGAAGGTAAACTCTATAATATAACCAACAACTCCATCCGTAATCCTATAACACCCTTTCCAGTCTGTTTTAGCTTCATAGTATAAGGTGCCCAAGTAGGCCAGACAGCAAGACTACTCAGTATTTCACAAGCTAAAATCCATCATATCCACAGTGTCAATTTTGCTTGGACAGCAGCAAATAATGATCCTAGATAAATTTTCCCTTAATCTCACAATCCCATTTCAGTAAGGGGCTAGGAAATCACACTTTTACTTAAAGAAATATAGAATATAAAATAACATATTGAATGGCTTTAAGACAATTCAGCTATATTCCAATAACAGTGGGTGAAAGCACGGTAAAAGAAACCAGATTTTTTTTAGAACTTTTTTTCCAAGCTCTTTTTTATGACTGATCTTTAAACTTCCTACATGATGACACTTACTTGGCACTGCATAGATCCAGTCTAATCTAGGTGATAATGGGTCTCCCAAGAGTTATTTTTTAAAAACAAGTAGTTTGTCAAACACATTGACAGTTATGTTTTCAAATTATTTCCATTTTTTCTGTTAAAATATTTCCCGTGTAAATAGAAAAATCCTCAAAACCAAAATGCAAGTCAGACCAGTCTTGGAGACAGATGTACCAAGAAGCCATTACAGCAGTAACCCCTCAATAAACTGTCAAGCCAACTTTCAAGTACTGAGCTTTTGTCATTAGCATTCCAGAAAACAAAAAGTCCCACACCAGGAACCCCCCATCTCACAGTCTATTTGCCAATAGACAGTAGGAACATACTATTTGCAGTCTATTTCCTGATATAAAACTCATCTAAGCATTAGGCTGGTAACTCGTAGTTGAGAAGCACTTTTAAAACAGGACTTCCTGCTAACAGGAGGGAGGGTAGGTAAGAAGATTTTGTATTTGATATTACACAGAAAGCTTTGTCACCAACCACATCCCTTAAGAGTATGCGAAACTCAACCTGAAGTTCACAGTTCCAGCTCGTGAATTAATGGTTTCGATTTACATTTTGATGACCAGAGAGAGAGACGAGGGTGCAGGTACTTTCTCTCTGGGGAAAACTGGAATGTGTTCATGAGAGACATAAAAAGGCAAGGAATCCCACAGACTAGCTTGCAGCTGTTATCAGATATGATGGAAAAGGGAGGGGGTGAGGGAGAAGAGAATACCTGGCATGAGACCTGCGCTGAGGAGGGACTGTCTGACGTGGCTGTGTGGATTTCTCTGTGTATCATTCCTCTCAAATCCGTATCAGATTTTGCTGAGCTATTAACATCAGGTGTTGCCACATCATGCCCACTATCTCTGCAAGCAGTATCTTGATGAAGATAAATAAAAACTTAAGAACCTTATTTGACTTACACAGGCTATGATTAGATTTGCAGAGCTGTCAGAGAAAAATATTGAGGAATGAGCAAGCTAGATACAGACTCTGAGCCACATACATGGAATCCAGTTTCATAGCTATTTTTGCAAAACTGGGAGGGTTTTGGCAGGAGTTTATCCTAGGAGCAGCTACAATGGGACATAAGGTGTTCTCCTAGAAGGACCCCTCAATGACAGAAAGCTAAGTATTATGACACCTTGTTTTATTTCACATAGCAGTCCCTACAGTTTGGAAAAAGGCAAGGGCCATGCCTTATGGTTTAGTTTGAGAAGAACATTATTAGGTTGTGTGAGAATCTGTCTCATTAAATCTCTTTTTTTAAAAACAGCAATGTCCTTTTTATCCTAAGTCCAACTATTCTTAAAAAATAACAATTATGAAAGCATCCCATGACATTTATTTTCTACTGCTCTTTTGTTTTTTGGTCCCAAAAGTGGTGATAAAGTGGTTTGGTACATGGCAAGTCATGAAGGTTATCAGAAGTATAAGAAAAATATGTAGGAGAAAATATTTTTTGCTGCATTCCTCTCAGCAGGAGAGGCCTTGCTCTCAGAATTTTGTGTTCATTTGCTATTCTGCACAGTGCTACTCATTGAATGAAGGGTACTAGGTCTTCTGTCTTCTAATTTAAACAATACAACTTACCAAGGAAAGAGAAGAACATCTCATTCAGTTTGCGTGTGCTGACAACAGTGCATGAGTACTGTGACTGTACCGAAAGACTAACATTTTTTTCTTTATTTATTTGATGTATTGTGGAAATGGAAGCTGCATTTAGAAAATAATTGCTGCATATGGTCAACTTTGTTTTAAAAGCGGAAGTAAAGGGCAATCAATATTCCAGGGCAGAAATTATAAAAATAATTATGAAACTCTATAAAGTGCATATAAGAAATGTAAGGAACCTCCTGCTTTGTGGTGGCATAGAGAAAAGGCAGAAACAGTACAGAAAAGGTTAAACTTATGAGAGCACAAATTTCTGAAGTCTTCATTTTTAACGGTATAATGAGTTAGAATCTGGAAAAAGTGTTTCTGCTCTTTAAATAGGATATCCATTATTGAAGGTAGACACTGGTATTGGGAAATACCACCCATCTGTGGCGTTTCTAGCATTATGTAATTTATCAGCATTCTCTTGGCTGTCTTCATAATTAGTCCTCAGACCAGCATGTTGCCTGATCTTTAGACGTCTACTCCAAGGAAAGTGCAATGGTGATTTGACTGATGTAGGTCATGTAGATCACATACTGTGGTGATTTCCAAGCCATTTTTTATTTGAAACAAAAAAATTCTTATAATGAAAAAAATGGTTCAACCTGCCAGAGGTAGTAGTATTTCTGGGATAGTCATGGCTCACAGTGGTCAGTGTATCAAATTTGTTTGATACTGACTTCAGATATTATTCTTTTGCACAGATTTACTAATCAAAAACATGGGACAAAAAATCTTTTGGCTGTGTTTAATAAGGTCTTCATAATATGTTCAACTGAAATATGAAGGTCTGTCTGGAATGAATCACTCTTAGTATGAGATACTATCAGTTCCAAACCCATCCACAGTTAGTTTGCCATAGGATATCAATGTAAAATATGTTGTGTTTCTACAGAACACATTTTACAACAGCTTTATTAATATAGTTAGTGAACATCCACTGATGGGAAATAATCTCTTCTGTTTAACTATGCTTTTGCTGACTTTGAACTTTCATTTGGGTACTTTTTTGTTATGCAGTTTCTCATATTTTGTAAAGATTTCATAGGGTTTGTCTTTAACGGCAGTGTTTCTTCTTTTGTGCTCTCTCGTGTTCATTTTTGTTTTCCAATGAAAAAGCACGAAGTATTATTTCTACTTTCCTCAAGTTTCAGAGCTCTGATGTTAAGACAGTGCTACAAGTTACTTAAACAGTGGCATCCTTTTGAGATTACTGTCACACCTGAATAAAACAAGTGGCAGAATCATTTCCTAGTCATTTTAATTAGACATAATCTTTTTACTGCTTGTCAAATCAACCTTACATATACATCCACTGCTCTTTTCAATGCCTAGTCTCACTCAAGACCTCACTGCCAGTTGCTCTAGATATGATTTGGTTCTCAAATAAGTTAATTTGTTGAAAGACTAAATATGACATGGCTTTATTGTATTGGCTTAAAACAATATTTTTACTCAATGAATCCCTCTTCAAAAGCAAAAAACATATTTCTAACCTCATTCCTGAAGTTTGAGGAACTTTGTCTTATAGCTACAATTGCCTCTGAAAGTAATATAAATCATAAGTCCTCATCTGCCACAAGCTGAAAGGAGCAGGTTTGCATCTGTCTGTTGGCCTCTCCAGCCCACAGAAATGTTGTGACCACCCTCCAAGCCCTGCCATGTTCTCCTCTGGGGTGAAAAATTGACTTTTGTTTTGCCAATTGTTGTGTTTTCTTTGACCTATAGTAAAGGTATGTGTGCAGGCACTTGTAGGAGACAGGTATTTCCTGACCCAGACGGTCTGATGTCAGACAAAATTAGGAAAGATTATGGCCTTGGTGGGATAGGGATCAGTGTCGTCTCACTAATTACATCAGCTTCACATGTAGACTGGATTCTGAGTTATTTCTGATGAAGCAGTAAAGGGTCCCTGGCCCCGGGCACTATGGTATTGGCAGTGTATTACCTGTGAGGCAGGATTTAGTTTCTGTGGGAAATCCTGTTGGTGAAGGAGAATGCACTGGAAGTGCGATGGTCCACTGTATTTCAAACTCTAAGTCCTTCAGGACAGCTTTGGCATTGAGTGCTTTAGTGTTCTGGTGACTGAACCCAGGGCTGTGCAGTACGTGACCCCACGCGAGTGGGCATGTGGGGTCCCAGACTGCCCTGGCAGATGCGTTTGGAAAGTCAGCTGACTTTAGATGCTGGAAACCCAGGGAGGCACAGACCACTGACTGACTTGGGTAACAGAGACACTGAGCTGAGAAAACCTACTGCACGGGGCTGACTGGTGTTTCTGAGCACACCAGCCACATAACAACCTTTCCGTTTGCCCAGACCCTAGCACCTGCAGCACCCGTCCCACCACCTGGAGGGCAAACCTCCGATGTGGCTGCAGGGCGGCAGCGGCAGCACTCATAAGCAAATGCCACTCCAGCGCCAAATTGCACCAGCCAGCACTTGCCGCTGGTTTCACTGGAAACCAGAACCGTTGGCTCAGCCAGTGCCCAGCCAGGGCACCATTACTAGACACACTTGCTCGTCGCTGCCCACTGCAGGACCACAGTGCTGGTACCGGCCCATGCAGCTTCTGGGCTGCAGGGTTCTCCAGAGCTACAGCTTGCCACCCTCACATGATGCACCCTATGCATTCTCTGCAAAACTAAAGGCAAAGAAAAAACATGTTAAGTTCCTAATGGCAGTGCCCAAAGGTACTATATCTGAAGATAACATCAATAGAGAGAGCCAGTGCAAGTTCTCTTCACACAAACTATTTCCCAGAGGCTAATGGCAAGGGGGGAGAGAGAGAGAGAGAAAAACAAGTACTGACAGTTTACTGTAGGAGCTCAAAGAAAAAGTGGACAAAGCTAAAAGAACTCCAGCTCTTTGTTCGCATTTAATCCAGTTCAGAGCATTCACTGGTGCATACAGATTTACTTTCTATGGCTGACAGAGCTGGATATGGTCATTTAGTAAGAAACAGAGGATCTAGGATTTAAATTTTGTGCCCTTCAGGCTCCTACATTTTAAGAAAAGTCAGCCTATAACATATATAAAGTTTTAGTCTAATGTAACAAGTGTGAGCTGCTGGCTAATACCTTCAAAGAAACAAATCCTGATCTTGAAAGGTGAAGAATGCTTTCTGTTTTTAACACAGACCAAGTTTTTGAGGGGTAGAGTGCTTCTTTTGGCTCACAGAAACCAAGGGAAAGACCAAGGACTCCTGTCCCTACCCAAAGTATCCCTATTTTATTTTCTTCCTTCTCTTGTCAACTCTCATCTTGAATTTATAAAGGCACTGATTTATCAGAGGCTACTAGAATAATGTAATGGTATTAAAATATCACTGCCCACATATTTTAATGCAAACAAATAGTCCAAGCACCTGATATCACAGTACAATAAAACTATCAAATCACCATTGCAGGCTTTTGGTTTTGCTGAGGATAGGCAGTTCAAATTACATGTAGCCTATTTTCTAAAGGCTATAGAGTCAATTCATCTCTGGCTGAATTTGCAAAACACCACATTGAAAGACAGCACCAGTGAGGAGGGTATATATACAAGAACAGAACCAACAAAAGGGTTTGTGTGCGAAAGGTAGAGTGGCTGGGTTAGAAAAGGCAGAACTGGAAGGGAAAGTTCAATTGCAGAGTTCAGGGGACCCAAATTAGGCAGATGTGTTCGAGTGATTTTAGCACCGTATGTTGGAAACGCACTCCCAACAACTGTGAAGAGAAAAGGGAGGGTTAGCCAGTAAATCTTAGGAAGTGCTATCTACAAGAAACTTGAGAACAATAAATGTGGCACAGTTTTAAAAGACAAAACTCTCATCCCTCTGCCCCCCTCTTGTCCCCCTCCAAGTCATCTAAGAAGGGTCCCTAGTACTTGGGCTCAAGTAGTACTGCTCAAACTTCTCATGTTCAGACAAAAACAGACCTTTTTATCCTATCTGCTCATGCCCAGCTTTAGCAGAGACCAGAAAAGCAGAAGCTCATTCTGGTTGGCATCACATCACCCGGAGCAGGAGACCAATGTGTGACACGAGGCTGCCCAGTTGCTGAACTGCTCCTGTCGCTTGCTCAGCTCTTTGCAGTGGAACTACACATTCTCTCAGAGATTGCTGGCTGTAAATGGGATGTTAACGAAATAAACCAAAAGGCAATTTAAGCTATTTAACTACACTTCAGGAAAAAAGCCCTACCTGGATAGATGACACTAAGCCATGAAATATTTTGTATTAATGTTTCAAGTCAATTTGTTGGGTCCTGATGGAAGGCGAGTTAGAAATATTTTGTTGTAAGTTTGAACATCTTACCAGGATATAAGGCCAGCCACTTGAACAAGAGCAGTGATTGAATTAGGGGGGAGAAATGTATCCCTGGCTAGTTTCAAATTTAAAAAAGAGAGCTTTTAAAAAGATACAAATTAGGCTAAAAGAATTTATGTTATTTTTCCGGTTTCTGTGCTATAATTCCTTTTCCATCTCCTCATCTATCTTATAAGTATACTACCTTATGAATGAGTGAGCAATAAAAGAAGTATGCAGTGGCTGAGAGAGAAACTCAAGATAACAAGATAATGCAAAACATAAGCCAAAGAACTGCAAATTAAGATGTAGATCTGAATATAAAAGCTTCTCACATGTGAGTTTTAGGGCAGTCATGAAAAGCTAATTTAAAAACAGTAGCACAAAATGTGACCTAATGTATGCAAAGTTCACATCCGTCAAAATCTTAGACCTATACTTTCTAGAGGTTTTAATCCAGTCTTCAGAGCATACGTGCTGACACTTCACTCATAGACTAAAATAAAAATAAAACTATTTTAATGCCTTTGAAATCCCAATCTTCATTGAAAAGGGGCAGAGGAAGAACAATGAGTAAAGAAGCAGCTACAAACTATCCTAAGGTTAGGCAAGAGTAATTACTGTGCCTAAGTGACATGGGAACAGCCACAAGTCCACAAAGTATGAGAATAATAAACTAGTATGTGCAGTCTTTAAATTACTTGTTTTAAGGCTGCCAAGAACAGGACTAGGCTACGTTTGCCAGTGCTAGTGCACTACTTACTGTCTGCTGGCTGTACAACTTAAGATGCGCTATTTCTCCTTGCCACCCCCAGTTTATGCTGAGATTTTAGACTTGAAGTCCCAGCACACGTGTCTAGCCTTCAAGCTGGACTTGTCTCCTTCAGTGCAGGTTGCCATTTTCAGCAGCAGCTGGTGGAAAGGCAGATGTTGTCTGCATGGTAAGTTTTCCAAACGTGCAAAACTAAAGTGGGGGGTTATAGCAAAGGGTTAATTCAAACTTCCATATCACTGACCTCCCTCCAGCCTTCTAGGCTGCCTAGGTTTGGGTCTGCACAGATCAGCTAGGGATTCTCAGGGGAAAAATTATGTGGCCACTCCCTGAACCCAGATAATACCTCTGGCTGGACTTTCCACTGCTGGTATCTGCCAGGTTAGGCAGAATTTAATAATCAAAATTATTATGTTCTCTTTCAAGCAAAGACCAGTGGGAAATTAATTGCTGGAATTAGGTATGTTTTCTAGCATTAACTGAATGCTAGAGTGAGGTCAGTTATAGGGCTCAGGACAGACAGCAGGGACTAAGCTGGTCTCCAGTTTTATTTGGCAAAGACTGGGTTGGTAAACAAACAGCAAGAGGAAGATACAGGGATAAAGTTTCAAGGGATGTGAAGGTTGAAGGGAAGATGAAGCTTGTTATCTTCAAAAGGAAAGTAGTGACAACTTGGGCATGAGCATGAGAGACCCCTACAAAGAAGAGAACATGAGACAGGCTGGAGCAAGCCTTGATGTTTAGGTGTTTGAGATGCTTTTACAGTATTAAGGAGGTAGAAAATTTTGAACAAGAATTGATGACAAAACATGAAACCAGTTCCTCATTTTTGCTCTTACCATTTGTGCTCCAAGACAGACTTAGTTTTCTTGCAAAGTAACTGGGGCATTTTGTATGCTCCATCACCCATGTGAGAGGAGACAAAACACTTCACATCCTCCAGAAAGTGCAAAGAACTTAAGACTACGGTATATGAAAATAATACTTAGATTTCCACATTGGAGCAGTAACTTTCAACATTTAGAACAGATGATGCCTGTATGAATGAATGGTCACCTGCCCTACACTGTTGATTAATGTGAGACCAACCAGAGGATAAACATTGATAGAATTTATTGGCTTGTTCACATCTTGCACCAGCTTATGTCATTTTTGGGTGCAAGAACTGAAATGCAGTTTAATTTTGAACCTCTGTTGACAAAGATCAAGTTCTAATACCTATTGTTGAACTTTCAAAGCATCCTGCATGTGCCATTTCATGTAAAGGTGTGATTTTCTGCCTGTTCCTAATTTCACTGCCATATGCCAAAAATTGCAACAGAAGAAATCTGAAGTGCTGTATGATCATACTCAAATGAAAGTGAAGAAAAGCTGTGGTTAAGGAGTTTCCCATTTTGCCTTTGGTCCATGGGCTGTGAAATTGGGCAAAGTTATCTTCCCCACTTAACTCGAAGTGCAAATGGGGAATCAGGCAGGACTCAGTGGTGAGCGTGTGCTGCCTGGGACAACAGAGTCACCAGGCAAGCGAAACCCACAGCTTTGGTGGGAACCTGGCCTGTGTCTGGTGACAACTCATGCCGGAGAGCAAACCCATCCATGACTGTCATTCAATATGCATCAAATAACCCTGTTATTTTGAAGACACTCTAGCTTGTATTAATGCATCATTATTTGTTCTTCCAAATACAGATTCTGGAAGAAAACATGAAGTTAGAGTGCAAGTGCCATGGGGTCTCGGGATCCTGTACCACTAAAACATGCTGGACAACTCTGCCTAAATTCCGGGAGCTGGGCTACATCCTTAAGGACAAATACAATGAAGCTGTTCAAGTCGAACCAGTGAGGGCAAGTCGTAACAAGCGTCCAACCTTCCTCAAAATAAAGAAGCCACTTTCCTATCGCAAACCCATGGATACAGATTTAGTGTACATAGAAAAATCTCCCAATTATTGTGAAGAAGACCCTGTCACTGGCAGTGTGGGAACGCAGGGAAGGATGTGCAACAAGACAGCCCAGCAGTCCAATGGCTGTGATCTGATGTGCTGTGGTCGAGGCTACAATACACACCAGTACTCAAGAGTGTGGCAGTGCAACTGCAAATTTCATTGGTGCTGCTATGTTAAATGCAACACATGCAGTGAAAGAACAGAAGTATATACCTGTAAGTGAGTATGTGGCTGGGCAGGCTGACACGTCCCTGGCCATGCATACATTTGCACATGCACTCAACATACCTACACAGGACTGTAGGAAAGACCTGCTCTCCCAGAAGAAATGCTGATGAATGGAGCCCTCTCTTTTCTTCTCATGTTTCATTGCTTATGTGGATACACATTTCAGACTCTTATGAAAGTCAGCCAAGAAATAAAAACAAACAAACCCCACCCCGAGCCACCTGACACACAAACCAGAGAGAAAAGCATCATCTCAGTTAACCTGCACCTCTAAAGCAAGAAGCGTTGACTGCCTTGTGAAGAGACACCAGTCAGAGGAAAATCTCTGAATGTGGCAACTAACTCTTGGTTTGGAAAAAAGACGGTCAAAAACTTCAGTGTGTAAGGAGCAGGGAGGGGTAGGGGAGAAATCCTCGAAAAAGGGCTTTGCACAGGATGGGATGGACAGTGCCCCTTCGTGAATTGCCCGTGTGAGTGTGTGGATGACACAGATTTAGGCTTCTACACTTGTGAAAAGCTTCTGCTGGTCTTGCCCATCTTTCCACTTCATACCATTTGCTACAGCCAGTAGAACTGTTGAAGTTTTCTGTAGACACTGCTTAATCTGCCTATTTTGTGTGTGTGTGTGTGCTGCAGATTTTAGCACAGGGATTTGGGACACTTGGGCATAATAATAGCAATATTTAACAATTTATTCAGATAAAACTAATATTAATTTATTTAATTAAAAAGAACTCTACCAACATTTTTGGAACTATTCTGCAATTAAAGTAGATAGCTGGCTTTCTTTGTGGAATAATTTTGTAGAAACAGCAAGGAAAAACTGGAGCTGTATATATTATTCTTAACTAGGATATTTCTATTAGTTGGACTTGCAGGATATGTTCTACAGTACTAGATGTTTAAGTACAAAAGCTGGCATCTTTATATATATGTATATACACAAACACACACTGTTGTTTTTTGGGTCTTTTTTTTGGTTTTGTTTGTTTGTTTTTTTTTTTTTTTTCCCTGTTTGCTGCTAGTTGTCTGGAACAAAAGTCAAGTGGTAGGGGTTACAAATCTTTACCTTTTTTTTTTTTTCTTCAATTAAAGAAAGAAGCATTAATAAAATCCTGCTTGGAATATGCCTAAAACCAAGAAAATCCAGACAAATTTCCATCTTTTGGAAAAATCAACCATAGGATAAGAGAGTATATTTTCTAAGAGACTATTTTTATATAAATATTTTATTTATACTACGTCTGCTTGTTCAACCTGTACTTTTTCTCAAAACAGGCATACAATTTGTAATTCTTAGGCTATTTAACAGAGAAAGGGTAATTAGTTTGTGGACACAACAGCAACAAGCTGGATACATTCAGCTGCAACTGGTGGATGTGTCAGAAAGCAGGATGAACTTTCTCTCCGGATGTGTGTACAAACCGGCTCTTTTCCTGCAGCTCAATTTGCAGAATATGCAAAACATGAACAGGGTATGTAGCATCAATTTTGTCACATGGCTTGAATTCATGATTGGTATTAACTGGATGCTCATTTATCCCATTCAAGAACAAAAATCCGAATTAGCTTCCCACATGCATCAGTCATTAAAGTGTGGCATTATGACTAGCAAATGTGCTGTGTATGCTGTCAGTTAAACCTCTATATTGTGTTACTGTCAAATTTGATTTTAATCGGTGGAAGACTGTAGACTATGACTGTAAAAACTAGCATGACACACATCGTCTGATTCTCATGGATAGGATACAAAGCTTACTTTTTGTCCAACTCTTTTTGGCATTTATATTATTCTTTTTCCCAAAAAGGCCAGAGCTCAAAAATCCAGGAAAACATCTAGGCAAATTTAAAGACTTGTTTTTCAGACCCCAGCTAAGTAATTTTGTGTTCCCTTTACAGTATTTCCTTTTTATCACTGTTAATTTCTTCAGATATTTGAGTGGTAAATATTTCTCTGTTTTTAGAATCATTCTGTTCCTCCTGCTTGACTCATTTGTGACTGATAAAAAAATAATCTGATTTTAATGTTGTTTTTCATTGGGTAAGAAACATGGCCCAGCGCTATCAATATTGCATGTTCTGTCTGGGACAGACCAGATTCTACCCTACTTCCAGACTACAGCATCTCACGCCTTTAACAAGGCCAAGAGGGGCATCAGTAAAGGAAACGAACCACCATCGCGCATGCAGTGCGCTTCACTGACTCCTGTTGACAACAGCAAGTGTTACAAGGAGTGGATGACACAGATATATCTTGCATCCATTGATCTTTCTGAGGCAAAACTCTAACCTCAGACTGCGAAAACAGAGAAAGTTTTCTGAGAAAGTAAACAGAAGTATCACAAAAGATGTTGCAAAGTTTTGCTATAACAACCTAACCTTTTAGAACTTGTCTGAATGTGGCATGGTGGGTTTTTTTAACTCACTTGTATATATGTTATTTACGTAAGAACACAAGCCCATGCAGTACTTAATCCTAGCAATGTATAATTAGGTTTAAATATACAGTTTCTTTGCAGACCTGCCACTTAACACCAAATAGAATTTTTATGCAATTCGGACACCAGCATGGGATATCAAAATAAAACAATTAACATAATTTACTTTCAAACTTATAACTTGTCAATATAAAAGCAATTTTTTTGGATAATTGCTTTTAGTTTGTCTAAATTCCACACATCAAGAACTGATAAGACATAAAATGCAATGAAGTACATACAGTAAGGATGTTAATTACCACACTCTATTATTGTTAAATAATTCAGATCTAACATTAATTTTGGAACCTCCACCCACCCCCCCACCCCCCCAGTTTGTATAGGTTTTTTACTTAGTGGATACCATATCATAGTCAAAAGTGTGTTTTCTTCACTGATTAGAGTTGTTTTACAAATTACTACTTTGCAGCATGTTTTTACCATAGAAAAGTAACCTGTAAAACTCCTGCTTCCTGTATATTTCAGTATGCAGTGATGTGCAATGTACAGCTAGCAGATTAATTATTGAAGGACAAATATCTTTAAACAGTTTTACTCACAATAATAAAGAACTGGGTGCGCAATGAAATTAATTTGGTGCACATTTTCCCTATATTTTACAGTGCATTAATTAGAGAAAAAGTTGATTTGTTTGATAACTGGAATATCAGTTTGGGAACTATGAATTAAAGAGCAAGGAAAACCAAACGCTGCATTCAACTAGAAAGTATTTGGAAATTTGGCTCTGTCATCTTAGATAGAAGTCTGTCCCATTAGAATTTGCCATGAGTCTGGAGTTAATTGGTCATTCTCTAAATGGGCTTGAATGGCATGAAGAATAAACAGGAGAAGGAGAAAGATTTACGATTTTGTAGATATTCCTCCCCTCGAAAACACTTTGTTCTTTGTCCTCAGGGATAGAAGAGCTCTGTTTTTACTTGGTGAACAACCACACAATGGGAGTGAAATGCACACAACTGCAGAACAATACAGCTCTCAAAAGGAAATACATCTTTTCATGTCTACTAACCAAGGGAAGTGCAGGATTGCTGTCCAGATTAATAACCTAGCTGAGGCTTTTAAAGAAAACATACATGCAAGAAGCAGGAAGAGTAAGAGGAGTAGGAAGGGTAAGAGAACAAGCATAATTGCAAGTTGAGAAGCTATTATTTATGAAATCTCACTTCCTCATTTGATAGCAGATCCCTGATTCATGGAAATGAAGCAGTTCTGCCTTGGGATTCCTAAGCAGGTTTTAAGGATTTTACCTCTCAGCCTTTTCGAAAAGAAAGCTATAACCTGAATACAATTAGCTTGAATACTCGAAGTACCTACATAAAACATGAATCAGTAAACGATTAAGTTTTCTTTGCCTTGTATGCACAAACCTGATGGAGATATGTCTTTCCACAGTGATAATTAAACTGAAAATAACCTTAAAACATACTCTTAAGTGGCTTATTGGGTAAAGTTATTGTAAGGGTACACAGCTACTTAGAAAGGGAAAATAATGGACACGTACCATATTACACAAAGCTCTTAATGAACTCTCTTGTGGATTACAAAAGTGTTTTTAACTGATCACACTTAAAAATAAATTTGTTGAATACAGAAACATTGCAGACTGCAGTCAGGGTACACATATTCAAATGCAGATTCAGCATAAGTATTTCTGACAACATTTTTACATTTATCATTATAACAGATATCAGGAAATATGCACTGTGAACATCCAAAATGAGCGTATTAACTAATACAGCCCCCTGCCCCCAACTTGTAACCCCAAGAAGTCAACTGAACAAAAAGCTGTCCAACTCTGCTGTTGGTGGAAGGACTAAACTGCAGACGCAGTGACTGACATGCCTAGACAGGGCTGGCCAAACGTGACTGATACTGCTGTTGTCAACTGACGGATACAGTCCAAGTCAGGCTTAAATGTTCCAAAACTGTCCAAAATTGAACCAAGTACAGGAATTTTATCACACAGCAGAACTTCAGATGATGAGGTTCCTAGATTCCAAAACATTCCCCCTTAATTTATGGTTATCTATCTCAGATAGTTGTCACCATGGCAAGTGACCTAATTTGCTAACCCAATTCATGTTCTTCTGGTCAAAAGCATACCAATAATTCCTCAAAGGTAGGCATTTTAATCTTGAACAAAAATTAAGGGAATCCTTCCTCTGGAAACAAACAATTAATAACATATGGTAAAGTCAAAATGATGAAAAGAAGTACTTGGATCTAAAGGACTTCAGGTGTTTGAAGAAGGATACCAGAACTTTGTGATCCTCTTGTCCAGAGGTGAAACTCTAAAATGGTAAAGGCTTCTTCTGATGCTTTGGATTTTTATGAAATTACTGATTTTTCCATTTTGTTGTTGTTATATACTCATAGATTTATCAGTAACACATATCATGCAATTTGCAATTGGGAGGTCAGAAACAAGTCGCAGAGAAATCTCACTTCTAAGTGTAGCACAATATATTTACTACTGGTGCTCACAGGTTCATTTAATTCCTTACCTTCATCTTGTATTTTTGTTAGCAAAGTCACTGCATCACGCTCTTGTTAGGAAAGATGCCTACTTTGTAAAAAGGTTTGATGTCTCTGAGAGAAGTTGAGATTATATTTACTTTAGAGAAATGTTTCCAGGACTGTGTGCGCACAAAAAAACAACCCCCGAAAATGAGGTAAAGAGGATGGTATCAAAATTGCACCACCTGCCTATGATTATTAACACATAGCCAAACTCTCTTAGCACAGAAAACTTAACCTTAGTTTTTGTGTTTCCTATGCTAGCTCGCATCCTTTCCCTATAGCCCAAAAATACATGTTGTATATATCACACCAGATCCACAGCTGATTTTGTGATTGCTGGTATAAACAATTCACTAGCAGTGCATCACAAGCCCGATACCACCAGCACAGAAAACGCTATGCTCCTCTAACTTGTAAGAATGCACATAAGTTCTTCTTGGGAACAACACATTATGCACAACTTTCTGTTACTGCAGTGCTTCACTTTCCCATTTTCACCAGTGCACCTGCCTGCAGCATGTATGTGCTTGTTATTTTATTCTCTCCAAGCACTTGGAGTTTTAGCTCTCTATAGAGTGTTTATAAACTCTCTGGACCATTCCCAGTCACTGATGGCTTGTGTGTCTTGATTTTCGATCTGTATGTGGGGCTACAATACAATAGAGGAGGAGGACGCTCAACATGAAAAATCATTCATCCTCTCACAGCATACTTTTAATTTTTCAGACCAATACAAGAAACATGGAATTACTCCAGTCATCTAATGTACCATGTCCCCCTAACTCACTTTTTCAATGTTATTGAGAAAGCTGCACTGATGGTTATTTAAAAGAGAGTGGAGCAGAAGGGGTGTTCTCTAATCGGCTAAACTTGCATAAGAAATTGTAGCAAAAACTGTGAAGAGACAGTGCTGAGTTTTGCTCTTTATCAGTCAGACTCATCAATTTAAATGGGACTTCCCATGAACTGTATCATAGATAGTGCTTAATATTGGTTAATCACATTTACTCATTGTTCACAACCCTTTTCCAGTCATTAATTTTTCTTATTCTCTCAATGTTATTGAGCTTGCTTCACTCACACGATGTCAGCAAACACTGCTTTAACTACTAAGATTTTACAAATAGTTTGGCAGATTCCCTCTTGGATCCTTTATGCCATTTCTCCTTTTATTCTGAAATCCTTTTATTATTTCCAAAATAAGAGGCCATAAACGTCATAACACTCTTAGCACTTCAAGGTCAAAAACCCCCAAAACTTACTTTTGGCCCTGCAGAACTTACAGAATAAATTAAATCAAAATCCATTATAGAGGTTTCTGGTATTGTCCCAAGGGTAATATTTTACTACCACATACTATGACTCATTCTCAGCAGTGGAGCATCGAGATTCTCCAAGTGATGGCAAGAGTATCTTGAAAAAAATTAATTTCTACCAAACTCCATCAGACTGCTTTTTAGTATGGTCAGACAAAAGCAGTTCATCAGACAGGAACTAGCAGGCAGATAAAGAAACTTGAAAGAAAAAGAAACTAATGGCCTATTACAGATAGGGTGTAGCCCAGAAATGCTTTGGAAAACAGAGGAGAAAACACATGAGGAAAATCCCTGAAAAATTCAGTGCATGGAAGGCACACTACTGACTCTACCAGGGCACACAGAAAGGGCTTGGCTAAATGGACAGATCTGAGCACAAGCTAAGGCTCCCTTGTTGTTATGCAGCTCATAGTGCAATTTCATTTGGCTCAGGCCGAATCCAAACACCTATTCCACTGAATCAGCAAGAAACCTGTTTTGTGAGTTGTTTCTTGCGCTTAATTTCTTTCCTAGCAACTTTTCTTTTGCATGTGGGCCACAGAAATATGCACTATGGGTATCACATCTATCCACATGTAGCTTATTTTTTAAATGATTTAAATTTGATCTGAACTGGTTTAGACTACAGAGGATATTAAATACCTGGAACCTTGAGAAAGAAGTTAACGAAGAACGACAAATATACAGTACAGGTAGTAGTGTTAGACCATAATGCCATCACACAGGACTGGAATATATGTAATTTATCACAAAAAAAAAAAGGAAAGTTTTTTCATATATTTAAAAAAAAAATCAGGATAGTTCCTTTTGGTCTTCTGTAATGCTGTGGTGTCAAGTTGTACAAAAGTTCTGCACTGAGCCTGGCCTCAGTCAGCCACTATTATCCCCATAAACAGACAGGAAATCAGGACACACAAAGCACAAGAGGGTTGGCCAGTGGGCACAATGGAAGTCTGTGAAAGAGTTAGGACTGCGGCCCAGATTTCTCCGCTTCTGCCATCCTGTTTTACGGAACTCAAGCAACGACTGATTTGCCTCCATTTATAAAATACATATCCAGATTTTAGTGTTTTGGAAATGTATTCACTGCATGTAGTAGGGTCACTGTGTGTTGTGTATAGCTGAAGTGAGGAGACTCCTTCTCAACCTCATTAAATGCTAAGCACACAGTAATTAATATAGCCTCCACATTAAGTATGAGTCATGCACCAGGGAAATTGTAGAAACCTGGTCTCATGTTTTGCCTCCTTAAGTCAAATGATTAACAAAGATGTGAGGCAAAGGAGGTAGCAGAGAGTAGGCTTTTTAAGTCAGAAGATGTGGACAGCAGTTCCGCAGGGGGAACAAATGGCCTCTGGCAAGCTGAAACTCAATGCAAAGTCTGCGGGTCTCCATAAAGCAGGGACAAGTTGCTGTGATGCTTCATCACTGAAAGCATATAAAAAAGTCAACAAATATTCTAATGGAAAGGGCTTAATAGGACAATGCTAAACTGCACCATATTTTCTGCCACCAAAAGAGGGGGATGTGAGGTGACTCACTTGGGTCAATGAGTTGTATCAAGTAAGTACAAACTGTGAGAGTTAGAAAAGGAGCTAAAAAATATAATAAATGGATTAAAGCTTTTCTGAGACATTAGAAAGGCAATTTATCTGCTTCTGCCTCTCCTTTTCTACTCAGCTTGGGTACCAGTTGGAATATTTTGATGCTTGCCCATCTTTAGTTGCAAGCCACATGAGCTGAATTCAGAATAAACAGTAAAGAAAAAAAACTTCCCAGAATATATATTGTGTTTATTTAGGCCAGACCAACTTGGATGAAAGTGCAAAATCAATCAAAGACTAAAAGGAAGCTGGCAAACTCTCAGTGCCTCAGCACATCCTAGCTGCGCTTCCTCCATGAGAAAGGCCACGGTGAGGGGCTGAGAAATCCTTAGCGTTTATAACATAACATAGGTTTATATAACAACAAGATGAGATAAGGTGATACACAGACCTTAAGTAATGACTACACACCAAAGTTGTCATTTTGATGACTTGTTTGGGCAGGAGTGGTAGTGGCTGGGTGATAGATTATTCTCCCTTTATCCTGCCACAATGACATCTGCTTTATTCACAGATCAGCCACCAGTTGCTACAACAACGCCAGTGTGCTTTAGAAAATGTTGTTGAGCTGCTGAGAGAATCTTGGCTACCCATTAGCAAAATGTTAACTATGCAAAACCAAATAGCGTTTGGTTTTGTTGTAGGAAAGAAGTCAATGCTCCGCAATAAGTAAGAATGTCAAAAAGAATTTACATTCAAAAAGTGGGGAACGGGTTTAACCCATGATATCACCATGATTCAAAAATCCCCCTGGAATTCATTAGTGAGACATTAGGCCTGAAGAATAGAGAAAATAAATAACGAGTTTTAAAAAGAAAGAACAAATACACTTTCCTCTGAGCAGCTTGTTGTCTGCAGCATTTTAACATGTCCGTTGCCCCTTCACTTTTCCTGTTCATTGTCTTAGATTTTTACACAGTAATCCTTTGCTAATAGGGTTTTATTTATTTTTATTTATTTCTTTTCTTCCCATTTAGCACTTTAAGGAGACACTAGGTGCTGTTATACCATGCTACAAAACCGATTTGGCTGCCAGTAAAGTCCCGTGCTCCCACTTCAGTATAAGGTGAGAGAACCTCACACTCCAACATATTCCTTAGAAAGCCAATTATAGGAAAGCATTTGCAGGCATTTGTAAGAGGAATAGCTTTGTCCCCCAGCCAAAGAACACAACAACGTGTTTGAGAGCCAAACACAGCATGCTGTGCCTGAGGAAGCAGGAGCAATGCTGGGAGCAGGTGAACGTCCCCCTGATAAGTTAACTGTGGATGGCATAGTGAAGACATATGGTCAAAAGCACTGAAATCTCCAGCTGCTAAAGTAGCTACTTTGTGGAAGATGCATCCAAACTGCAATGTTTAGAGTGAAATTCCTCCAATTTCTAGGAAAGCGCTGCTTGTCATCTCCCAAGTGATTCATGCTGGGCTGCCTGCCACTGACGGTGGTATTAATATATGTGCGACGGCATCTAACAGAGAGAGGTTTCCCCTGCTCCCGATCCCTGCTTTCTTTTGAAATAGAATGGCTCCATCTGTCTTGATCATAATTTTTCATCTACCTCAAAGTTAAGTGAATGTAATTCTTTGTTTTCCAAATGACTCAAACAATTTTCTTCCCTTTGTCTCCCCAGCAATATCAGATCGATTTTACAATGTGTTGTACTTCAAATTTAACTTCATTAAATGTTTATAACATTAAGAGACTAATGACATAAACTCTGTCTGTGGTATTTATAGGCTTTATGAAGAGACTGAAGACCTGAAAGGACTGAAGTTCAGGTTAATTCCTTGAGAACTAATTTCAACACATATTCTTATCTGTAAAACACAAAATACTACTACTATTTCAGGGCATTGTTAATTTAACTGCAAGTTTATCAACCACATTTACTGTTGGAGTTTGAAAATTAAAACCAGCCCACGATAGATCATAGGTGTATTGTTTTTCTGTCACAGTAAATAGGTCCCAAATGTTAATCTAATGATCTAGTTACATAACCAATCTCAAGAAAACTTAAGCTACTGATTACTGGAAGAATATATGTGGAAAATCATCAGTAGCCGTTTCTGCTACATTCTAAACACTTGTTATAATTCCCTCTCCAAAGTGGCTTACTGGGTCATATGTGCCCTCAGTTTGATTATTTTTAATAGCATTTTCACGTTATGATTGCAAACCTATATTTTTAAAAGAAGAACGCACCTATATTTTGCTGCTCACTACCATCCTGTCCAACTAACATATGTCTGGTTTTCCTCCTTGGTCCTGAGCTTTCTGCTTCTTCCAGAGATATTTTCTAGAGCTGCTGATCTTCAGTCCATGGGAATTAAAGGGAGATCATGAATAATAGCACTAACGCTGAATTAGCACTAGTTGAATTATATTCCAATGCAATGTTAATTTTCAAGGGAGTACAACTGGGAAGTGGTTTTTGGTTTGTTGGTTTTTTTTGGTGGTTTTTTTTTTTTTTTTTTGGTTGGGTTTTTTTGGGCATTTTTGGGTTTTTTTTTGTTTTAGTTCATAGTATAGTCAGAGCTTCAGAAGTGCCAGCGGAGAACTGTGTTCAGAAACTGATGGCTGCAGGAAGCCATACCTGATGCACACATCTGTGCCTGCTTCTCTGTGCGCTGCCTGTCCTGATCTCCCAGTGAAGGCACTTGTGAAGCGTGAGAGGAGACATAGCCCTAGCACTGCTGCTATAAGCACTCAAAAGAGTAAGTATAAAACAGGGAGGCAGGTGTGTAACAGGTCACTAATGGGTTGCTTGAAGCTTTTTAACATTTTGGTTCATACCTTCCCAACTTTACCCAGGAATACCAGCAGATGGTCTAGTATAACTGAGCAGTAGATTAAACTCAGATTTGGGGTGGTCTCACATATAGCTGGCATGAGCATATGGACTCAGCGCTGTTCTTTTAGACTTAATGCAGTTCAAGACTAAGTTCAGCAGCTCAGCACATCTACCCAATGCACCAGTGATTCAGTTGGGGTTTCACCTTTTCAGAGACTAAAGTTCACTCTCAACTTTAAAGAAAAAGCACAGCACAAAAGGTAATTTTTAAAAGAACTCTGTGTATCACAGGTATGGCAAGCAAAGAGCAAGGCAATATTTGCCAGCATCGTTGTCATGACTACAAATTGAAATCTCTATCTTCCACATGTACGGTATGTAATCTGGGAGAAGTCCAAAGAGCATCCTTAAAAAGCCACTAACATCTGATCACAGCCCAGAGCCTGGAGCGAGAAGCGGAGACCATTGTGCTGGCTCAGTCCCGGAGCCGATCTGCTCAGCGAAGCAATGCTGGCGGGTGCCACACTCGCTTGGCCACCGCCAGCCCACACCAACAGCCATTCTTTCAGCTGTCCCCCATGTTTATGTGCAGTGTTGGCAAAGAGGGCAGTTTCTTTCACAGCTATCCAGCTAAAAACCAGCACATAGCCCTACTGCCCTATGGACTGCCGTTTTAAGCTAATTATATGCTAGGAACTTTATTTCCTGAAAATGTATATTGCCTTACCAAGAAGTATGGATAACATCTTCATCTGCCAGAAACAGGATTAGTTTTGACAGAGTTATGTTTACAAACATAAAATTTATCACTTTTTTTTTTTTTTTTAAATAGCACCTGTGTACACCTGGAACAAGACAGTAGCTAATGATTTATGTCGGACAGTAACAACGGCTGTTTTTGCTGGAACTATGCCATAACTTAGTGTCTGTTACTCTGCCCTATTGGGTCAAGACAACACATCAGTCAAGTAAATCACTTAAGTAAATTATTGAGAACTTAAATTGACTTTTTCTACATAATATGTAATTACTTCCTTGAACCAACATTCCCTTACATCACTGATCTAAAAAGCTTTCTATTTATTTTTTAACTGAATATTGATTGAATTTAAATTACAGCCAACATGTACTATTTATCTGAAGTTCAGATTCTAGGGCACAAACTTTTCTACAACTTTGTCAGCCTTTGCTTGGAGTTCCTTGCCACCCACACACCCACGTCACTCAGCACAGCGAGCCTCAAAGCTGCAGATTTGCCCATCATGTTCACAACACAAAAACAAGCCTGATGCATCTGCTGAAATCTGCAGTGCCAAGACACTTGATATTAAACTGCTGGGATGCCTGGAGATGCTGAAGGCACTCTAGCAGTACAGGGAAAGATGAAAGAAGTTTGCAACATCAAGTTCTCACTAAGATGATGTGAAGCAATGAGGATTTTTGCAGCAGCCAGCAAGACAGTTAAAGCCCAGAACTGAGAATTTACAAGTGTAAAATCTCCATGGGGACTACAGAGGTCTAGAGTCCCACAAGGCTGTATCTGGTTCTGGCTACACCTACACTCCTATCACAAGAAGAAAAACCAAATATGCAGAGATTTCTCATGTCATTACAGAAAGACAGCAGGAGACATTCTGGCAGATCACATTCTGCTCCTGAGCTCTTGCCCTTACTACAAACACAGGGTGCCTGTACATAGCATTGCAATAGTGTCAGAGGTCAGCAGCTCCAAGTCAGAGAAACCTGGTCAGGTCAGCTGCTCTGCACAGATTTTTGACCCATAATCTATAGTGTGAAGACAATTCAGTTAATAGGATGTGGGCCTGTATCACTGGAATGATCTTAGATATTAGGAAAAAAAATTCTGAGTGCAAATATGCTTCCTGTCAGATAGTTGTGTCCTGTCCTCAATCATCCTCCCCAAAACTACCCTTCAAAAATCTATTAAAAAAAAATCACTCTGTAAAGTATTTTTCCTGCTTTAGGAGATGATGAAGTGGAAACAAATACTAACCATTTTCAAAAGTGTCTGCATGCAAGTTTGGTGGAGGAGAGGAGAGGCAGGAAGGAGACTCCAGACTCGAAGAAGGAAGTTTTCAAGTTGGAGGAGCCTCACAATAAAACCTCTCACACAGACAGAGATCATGTACCCTGTGCTGCTTTGGGCATAAATAAAAAGCCCCTTAAATTTAAGCTTGAAACTGTAGTCAGATGACCCTAGGCTGCAAAGTATGTCTGGCTTTAAGAAAAGGCTAAGGAGGTGGCTGCCGATCCTAGCAAGGGCTAGCAGGAGATCAAATTTGTCAATGTGCAACATCTAATATTCCTTAGTCAGAATTGTTTCCGGTTAAAATTGGCAGAAGCAGTGAATATAATTCTCTTAGTATTTTATTAGTGAGATGGGAAGTTAATGGGAAAGGGCAGCTAAAAGTACTTCTGCTAAGGCTAGAAAATACATTAAAGTCAGCGCTGTCATGGATTACACCCAAGGTCACAGGATTCAGTCACAGGAATTGATTAGTGATATTTACAACTCAACAAATTGCTTTAAGCAAGTGTGACATTATGCCCCACACTATTTACCAGAGGAACTACATACAGTGAGGCTATAAAATAGCTCATCAGTCCATGAGTAGGTTAATGTAGTTGGTGTGATCTTCAGCTAGAATAAGTATAATTCTACTCTCCCAATCTAATATTCTGTACGAAGCTGCAACTGTGTGAACCTAGGAAAGCAAGAAGGGTGTTGTTAGTCAAGCTTACACATTCCTGAGAGCTCTGCTGACTAACATTTACAGCAATTCCTTTTATTCAAATGTGAGATTAGAGAAAGCCGCTTTCTCTTTAATGCATTTAATTGTATTTTAATTAAGAATAATTTTAAAAAGCAAGGTCCTACTTGTATCTGTTGCAACAGCATAAAGCAAACCTTCTCAGCACATCAGCAGACAAAATAGCATGCTCCTGCCTGTATCCTGAGAACTTCTCATTAGCAGAGAGTTATAGACACTTTGACTGAACCTTTGTTTCTCTCTTTACCACATATCCCCCTTCAAGTTTTACAACACAAAAGGTTAGTTCTATGCTGGTATGTTTTACATTAGTTGAATGTGTCAGAGCAGACAGACACCAGGAAATCCTAAAACAGGAATAATTTTGTAGGTTGCCTAAGGTCTGTGAAGACAGGCAGCTGGAGGACAAAATTCCCCACCTGCCCTGATGGGGGTATGCAATGGGACACTTCCTCTACACATGCCCCAGAAGAAATCTGGAGATAGGAACACTTCCAAACCCTGCAGGCAACAGGGAGATGGAGCTGGCTTTGGCTCAGAGCACAAGCCTGGCACAGTGGCCAAGTGAACCGCTCCTGTTGTGCTGATGTGTGCTCTACCTTGCAGTTCTCCGTCCAGCCACGGTGTTGTACAGCTCCTCTGCAAGCCATGGGCTGTGCCCCCAAGTATCCCACCGAGCTGCCCATGGGGGAATTGTCTCCTCAAGCCCTGACCTTCTTGCTCAGCAGTGCACAGCTTTTCACTATAAAAAGGGCAGGTTTTTTAATTGCCAAAGGAGGCAATTCCCCTTTCGTGTAATCTCATGTGCTTGAAGGTGCTCGTGGACTTTGAGCCAACTGGTTTGTACAGACTTTCTCCTCCTTATTGGAAACTGTCATTTTTTAATGCATTACATTTCACAGTAAATTGATTGTGGGTTTGTTTGGGGTTTTTTTTGCTAACCTTTATGAATCCTCTTGAGTGATCTGTGGATGGGATCAGCAAACAAATTTTGGTCTAGCCCTCCAAATCCTGACACATGAATTGATTTCAGCAGGACACATTAAGTGAATGATGGATCACTGCCAAAAGGGCATGTAGGATTTTGCAAGGGGGAAGGGAGGAAGAAGGAGACTTTGCTTTCTCCCTTTTTTCTCCTTCTTAGCCAGTCTTGTTAAGAAAGGGCAAAAGCACTTAAATTCATTGCTCTCAAAGTAAATTGGTTTTCTTTTCTACCCTCTCAGAAGTCCTCTTGCTTCCAGGCTGATCCCATTGTTGCCTCCCTCATCCGTAAAGCAAAAAGTGGTGAGATGTCTGCTCGCCCCCAGAGCCGCATAGGCCCCGCGAGCGGCCACAGCACTGCTCCACCAAGGTGCATGCTTCATGTGGGTTCAGTTCCCACTGGCTGCCTTGGCATTGCCATCTCTGCTGCTTGCTTTCTAAGGCTCAGCTGACAGTTTCTCAAGCACATTGAGGCTGGCAACAAGAGTGGGGCTGTTGTAATAAATGACAGTAAGATCACAAGCTTGAGGGAGCTTGTTCGTCTCCATTCGCAGCTCTCTTGAGAAGTTTTCAGAGTCTGTAGTTATCGCCCTGTTCTGTATGCCAAGCCAGAGCTTTCGATGCTAATTTGTTGGCACTGCAAACTCCCACTGCAAACGATAGATCCCATGACCTTCTTCAGTTACAGATAACACAAACTGCAGTTATATTAAAGTGGCATATTGGTTAACCTCAGTGGCTTGCAATACTTTCCTTTGACTCAATTTCTATCATTAATAAAGGGTTACATTACAAAGGCACCTTGGAGTTTCTCACAGGGAAATCTAGCCAACAAGCTCTTTCTTGTGAGCAGTTTTCTGCACTGAGATTCTGTTTTAGCTGGCCGTGCATTACAAATGCTCTGAAACACCAGCAGCAATGAAGACATTAACACTGCATTAAGACAGGTATTCTGGCAAAATGCTTTCAAAATTAGATGCACTCAGTAGTAACTATTATTGCTGCTATCACTTTCAAATCCTCTGAAAAGATTTGTGGACAGAATCACCACATAAAATCTGGTCTGGCTCACCACATCCAGTGGGACTATTGGATAAAGACCACTAACAAGAGAATGGGACCTGGGGGCATGATTTTTGTCTTCAAGAACATGAGACACAGCTACCTCACTCAGAAATCTGTGAAACTCAGCTCCTCTTGTATTTTGGGGGAGTTGAGTAGTGTTGCATTTTGTAGTTGGAACCCAATTTTCTCACACACATGTACACACACAGAGTGCCTGACACCAAGAAACCTTTGTCACAACCGTTGAAAACTCATTGCTATCAATCATTAGCATGAACACGCTAGCTGCTCATAGCTGCGTTAGTGGAGCTTGCAGTAGCTCTCTGCAATAACACCCTTAGGAACCCATATCATGGAGCAGTAACCAGCGATCATATGTCAGGAAGTGCATTATATATGCATTACTTCTGTGTTGGTTCGCGTGGAGAATGAATGCCTAGTGGTGATGAAGACTCCCTGAGACCTGTCACAAGGTGGTGACAGTCAGCATTTCAACTCCTGTGGAAAGCTGCAGACCAAACTGCCTGAGAGTCTAGAAGCAGCAATAGAGCCAACAAGGTGGTAAAACTCCTAACCTTTCTGGAAAGACTTGGACAGGGTGCTTTGGCAGCTATTCCACTCTTAAAGCCAACACAATTCCCTCTATTGAGGAATATAACTTTCTTTCTTATTGAATAAAATCTGATCTTTTTATATTGATCTAATCAAATAATAAGAAAGCAATGAGGGTGCAGAGTTTGGGTTACTAGAAAGAGAGCCATGCCCCATTAGTGTATTTTAATAAGCTGCAGAACCAAATATACCACACTTTCTTCTGGATACTGGACACATGGATGACCAAACTGAAATGTGCAATTCTTTCCACTGTAAAAGCCTAGGACCCACCATTCTTCAGTACTACTTCCAAAACCCTATTTCCTATTATACCAAGCAGACCTACCTTGATTAACAACACATTGTTTTCACAAGAAAAACAACTCATAATTTCTTCATCTCCTCTCCTTCCCAGCAACAGAGTAGTGACTTTCTTTCACCAATGCGGCAAGGCTGGCATCACAGGCCATATATACTGCTTCTCCTTCAGCCCTAGATGTGAAGCTGGATGTAGGGGTTAATCCATATAAGTTCTTGCTGTCATTATTTCAGTTAACTTTTTCTATGCATATTTGCTCAAAAATTGTACTCTCAAGAGCAAAACTGGTAGTGTCCACAAAACATAGTTCTGACCAGAGCTTTATACTTGCATGGGCTTTTAGTCCCCTTCGAAGGAGGGTTGGTTTCAACCGAAAGCAAAAGTCAAAATAGAGTTATACAGATTTTTCTGCTTCTCAGAAGGACATTCAATACGAGAACAAAATATTCAGTAATTCTTAAATTTTACTTCATAAGGCTGTATCATATCTATAGCTACTTTTACATATAACTATCTAAAAATCTACACAGGATTTCAGTGGACAATGAAATTTTTAACTTACTATTAGTGGTGGTGTGCAGCTGTAGTGAATTCAGCCCTGTATGTTGTACACCCTTTAGCCTGTATGTTAAGAATGGTGTAATCTTCATCACAGAAACCATATTCCACATCAGAGTCGAATCCATGGCTCTAGATACCAGGAAGTTATTGTTGTGAGATATAGCACAGCAGGAACTGCAGTATGTAGTGCTAAAGTTTACATCAAATGCATGCACAGCTGTCAGCTTACAACAGTGTTTCAGGATACCATCAATCTGTGTAAGCACATAGTACACAGGTGATGACAGAAATCCAAAAATTGGAAAGTATCGAAAAACTAGTGGGTTCCAAACTTTAACTTTTTTTTTCTTTTAAACAAGGTTGTTCTTTTACAGTTCAGTCAACAAGGCACATAATTTCGAGCTGCCCTTCACTCTGATGTGCTGCTACCAAAGGGAAAGAAGGTGCAGACAGCTTCTCATGCCTTCTTAAGATAAACAAGTTGTAGATCATTTACCTTGTTTAAAGACACATAGAAGAGTCTAACAAGCAAAAAAGCTACTGAAAGTTAGCTTCTCCCTCTGAAAAACAGAGAACAAAATAAATGGGTACCAATCCATGCAGATAGATTTCATTTACAACGGTGATTCTTATCCATTCCCTTCTATTCTCCATCCCAGTACCTCTGACTTTCATCCACCAGTTCTTCTCCCCTTGCTCTTATTTCTTTATTCTCATTAGTACCATCTCCCCATTCACTGCTTGATTATACAGAACCAGGTAAAGTCAATCCAGTAAGGCAAATCTGCTCCTTGTTTACAATATATCGCATCTGAGTCAATTATGTGCCAAAATTGTCTTAGACCTTCTAAAAGCTTGATGTAGTTACATAAACAAAAAGTCATTATTGAATTGGCTACAGATCTGCTCATTCATCTAATTACTCAATAGTTTGTTCAAGTGTGTTAATTATTAGAGGATTATCATTAACCAGCTTGCTTTTGTTACCAAGATTTGTCTTTGGTTTGCCAGGGACAAGACTGCTGAAATTCTGTTCTGTTGTCTGACTTGAATCTTGTTGAAGGTTATGAAATGGATTTATACAGCATGAAATGATGAATGGGGATTGAGTAATTTCATATATTAGCATTTCATACTTGCTTAAATGAGACAATTAATTAAGATAATTTCTACAACATGTTTAATTGTTCCTATACATCTCAAGTAAAGAAATACTACAACTTCACTATGTCATAGTAAGTCTGAGCATCCAAATACCTTTTAATCCTTTCAGTGAGATTTATGATCATGCAAATGATACATCTTCTCCTTATTACTAAAATAAGACACTAGTATATGATGGAGATACCAGCACCTGACATATCTAGAACAACATTTAAACCCAGACAGCAATACACCTACACTGCAGCATGTGCACTCTTAAACAAGTGATTCTCCTGGAAAAGATTTTTCTTCTTTTTGTACTTCCTGGAAATATTTATTATCAACTCAATATAGTTAAGGAAAACATTCTTCTTCTAAACATGCTAGATCAGATTATGCTGCCAGTAAACAGGCTACTCGTACTTACTGTGGTAAGACCCAGAAGAGGTAAAGTCTATCTTTAGTCCTATGCTACAGTACATGGGAAGTGCAGAATTGTGGCAGTTTATGAATGCAGGAACCATCCACTAGGGATGAATTTTCCAACTCACTTTCCCTTTTCTCTCAGACACTAAAGGTGATGAGCAGGATGCAGCAACCAGTAAGACAGAGAGGTCTTAAAAACTGCCAATAGAAAATCAGAGGGTCTTCCCAAATGCTCAGTGCCAAGTGCCACTCTGTTTCTAGACCGCAGCAAAGAGAGAGAAAGAGGGAGATATCTGCTGGTTTCCATGAACTGCATATAGTGCAAGACTCATTCAGTGGCACCCCACTCGGTTCTGTGATGTAGGTAATGTCATTAACCTTTGTATTTTATGCAGCTGCAAGCAATATTGCAACTGTGTAGTGTGCTGAAGCAATCCTTGAGCTACAGGCCCCTTGCCTTGGCATTCATAATTCCTGGCAGATGCCAACAGCTCCTTCTCCTGTGTACATTGCTCCCCTTCACATTGAATGCCAAAGCACCTTGAACTTTTTCTAGACAGGCTCCATTTCCTTTCCATAGCAGTCTCAATATGAAAGGTACCTTCTTGGATTGATATTAGTAGCATAGTATTTTGAGGTAATTACATTAGATTGATGCCGTCCTTTTTCAGTTATTGCTTTGGCAATTAAAAAGCATTAACTAACAAAGTCAAAGATTGGTAGGTTTACTGAATGACTGAATATTTAGAAGTATATTGTACTTTAAATTATTCCTCAGCTTTGAAGAGTAACTATTACAATGTACATTAAGGTATTACATTAAGCACTTCCTCCTATTAGATTCTAATGTAATGAGATAATTTTCTTCCTTCAAGAGTACTATTCATATCAACATAGGAGAGAAAACAAATTTATTCCTTTTTTCTGTGGGTTATTTGGAATAATTCCGTAATCCATTCTTACAATTGGTTATTAAAGCACAGGTAGTTCAACTCAACTAAGTGGACTGAAATGATGCACAAGTTTGAACGACTAAGGAATGAAATTGAGTGATGCTCCGCTACATTTAATGGTGCAACAATGGAAAAATAAACCCCCAAAACCTAGATCCCTACAAAACACATGGTATTAAAAATTACATTACAATGTGAGGCATCAAGGCATGTATTAGGCAGGACAGCTGAATTCACATAGTCAAATGTCATTACATGATAATTATACTACTTAGGTTTGCATTTTGTGGGGAGCCTATTATTTCGTGATTTAGAGCACATTGTCTCATTTTCTAAGCTATAAAGCATTACAGATAGGATTTGCAGGGTGAGTGTTTCAGTTTTTAAATGAAAACTTTGCTATAAAGCAAATAAAATGAAGATCTGTACATCTGTGCTGGAAGAGTGGAGATGAGTACAGCATAATCGTAATCAGCTGACTCCTATTAGACTACTTATTCAGGTTACAGAATTCTTTAGTAGTGAGACACTCCCTGAAAACAAAAAACCCAAAAAACCCCTCTTCTCAGTGAAACGCATCTCTAATGTAAGACTGCATGGGAAAATTATTAGCATCCTCTACAATGGCTAAGGTCATGCCTGATAAGCACTGAAGAACCATGACTACATCAAGACCAAGTGCAAGGCTTTCATTCTGCAAGACCTTTGTATTCACCTAAACATGGCTCAGTAACTGCTGGCAAGAGACTCACACTAGACCACTTAATTTTGGCATGTCCTGTCATACAGATGTGCCAGTCTTGTTTTCTAACTAATGAACAGTGAACTTTCATTTAACTCTCCTTCTGTGCTTGTGAGTTTGTGTCTAGCAGCCAAAATATTTGAACAGGTTAAGAAGCTCTTTGAATTTTCCAGCCCAATTTTTGCAGACCAAATTGGCACAGATAGTCATGTCACAGCTATCATCTGTCCTGAAACTGAGCTTTCTGAGCCATTTCAACACAAATTCTGAGGCTGTCCTTTGAAAGACAGATAAAGTCCTTGACTAATGCTGTTGTGAACTAAACATTCAGATTCTGTCAAGGTGTTTTGAAATGCAGGATTTGGCTCAGAACAGATTATCTTCCAACATTTAAACATTTCAGTCTTTTATTGGATTTCACTGTCTCTCATTTGTTGTGATTTAATCCAGGAACAGGGAATGACTGGGTCCTTTCGAACTGCCCCTTCGGATGGCTTCTTTGCCACATCACTCCCTATTCACTCTGTGACTTGTGAAACCATTAAAAATGCCTTTTGATCTTACTGGCCACATGCATTTCAATAACAGGCACCTCCTTCTGCTTGTTCTCCATATTGCATCTTAAAACCTGACTTAAGCTGGTTTGCAGTTCAGAAGATTCTCAGAGACAGGAGGAATGGATACATTCTGACTTCACAGACCACACTGACAATTTTGAGTTCCAGCGGATACAAAAGACCTTACAGTTTGTGAGAAAACAGAGTAGTCTTTCCTGAATTTCATGGGTTGTATGGGTTACTACCCTTTTCTCACATTCTTTAAATGTCTTCCAATTTTCCCTGCAGCATATCCTTACCGGTTTTGCTGAAGTTTTTAACCAGTAATCAATAACTTTATCAAATCACAATAGCATCTGAGATATGTCCAAGGTGCTACTTACAGTCTCCATGGAATTACTCTTTTGGTTTGTCACTTCCGTCTGGTCACTCTTTAAGACCAAATTAAAGTGTGGAGACTAAATGGGTTTGGATACCAAAAGACTCTAATCACAGATATATACAATTTAATGAATTATACTACTTCCCTTTCCCATGGGAGAGGCAATGGCATTCAGGAAAAGAGTCTGATAGTTCTGTGTAGTGATACCAGCAGTCCTGGGGCAGGGTTATGGGTTACCTCAAGTTCTGCCTGTTCTCTTGGTGCTGGCAAGATCACCCCATATTGTGGTGCAGGATCTTGGGGTACCCTCAGAATATCTAAGGTTCTCCCCCCTTTCTGGCTTCCATCTGAACTTTCTCTCCTGGCATCTCTTCCCCTCAGAGTCTCCCCAGAAATTCTGTAGTTTCCCTGTTTAAAGGATTGGGCAGAGAATATCTCTTTGGTTACTGATCCATTCAAATCATGCTGCTACTGTCACTGATGTTCACACTTTGTTTGATCAGAACACTTCTGGACAGGCTTGCACTTCTTCATGATGAACAGGTTGTTTGGATAGTTTGGCTATTTATTTCCTTGAGCATACAAACACTAATCAAGGTTCATTCTGTTTGGGACAAAGGATTGCTCATATTTTGTATACTTCCATTAAAACATCCATGTAAGATGGATAAATTTATTTTGTCAGTGAAGAATATATATATATATATATAAAAATCTCCTCTAAAATGCGTGATGTATGAAGCCTTAGATTTAAGTTCTATGTTTCATGAAACCTACAGAAGCATGAATTTAGTGCTCAAGGACTGAATGCTGATTACTAGAAGGGAAGTGCTCACACCAGGCAAAGAAGTCTCACAGAAAATACATTCATTCTGTCTGCAGAGTCCCACGTGTCAAAATTTTGGTGAAGTTAAGTGCAAGTCATGACTGGAATCAAAATCAGTCTGGCAAACTACTTTTCACATATATTCACAATCCATGCACTAGTGATATCAAACTGCTTAGAGCTCTTCATGTGAGCAGTTGTTAATTGACTCAGATTTGTAAACACTTTAAAAAATTCTTGCAACTTAAGGAAATCTGATTATGATTGGGAAAAATTCCTATCCTTTCTCCTCATACTAGGCAGCCAGAAAACTAGGATGCTTTAAATTCCTTGACTTTGAAGGAGTTTGAGATGTGCTTTGAAATAAGAAATGTATTTCCTCTTCCTGTCTCAATTTCCATGGCTGAAGTTACTCTAAAAATGTTTTATATTTAACAGAAAAATTATCAGCAAGCAGATCAAACATAGAGAATTTCAGAACTCAGAGTCTAGTTTTTTCTTCCCTCCCCAGCTGCTTCTATGCCGGTTAAAAGAAAGGAAGTGGGGCCATCGTCAAAGAAAGTCCGAACCACCCCAATCTTGCCAGTATATGCATGTGGAAAAGGAGAAGGAACAGAAAAGAGGAAATGCAGTTCTCATTCCTTCTTAGGACAAAATCAATAATTTTTCCCCTCCTGTGTGTGACAGCACACAGCCTTGGTGAACCCAGTGGCTCTCCCGAAGAAACCGAGTTACCCACCTTTGTGGGGCTGCAAGCTGGACTCTGAGAGCACAGCCACGAACCTGGTCCTTCGACAGCCCCTCTGTTGTCCCGACCACATGGTTATTCAGAGTTGAATAGACCAGAAGAATCTTTTGGCACTTCAGTTTAAATTAGTTTTCCCAAATACTTTACAATCAAGTGAAATATAACGTAGGTACATCCAAGCTATTTAGAGCATCTGGAAAGCCTCACACCGTGGCACATGTGAACTTGCCCTGGTGAGGCAGTGTGCTGGAGTACAGCGTGCTCTCCCCCAGGCACAGCCGTGCCCTCAGTCCAATAGCTGAGCTGTTTGTGGAGGCCAAGATTGCAGTCCCCAGAGGAGCTCTCATTCCTTGCATTTTTAAGGGAAGCAATTCTGACAATAGAGGCAGAACCAACAGTTGGTTGTTTCCTCTCTTCCCTTCTACCAACAGGTGACTTTGAGCTGAATTAAAATGGGACTTGGAATGAAAAATAGCCACTTTTGCTCTGCGGCCTCTAATTACTCAAAGCCATTAAGAAGCTCTTGTAGAATGGAAAAGCTGCAGTGTTACTTTCATTTCTCTTTTCCCTTGTTGGTAACCTACGCAGCATCTAAGGCACTCTCTTTGTGCAGACTGAGCTGGATCTGTAAAACAAAGTCTGTACAACACACTCCAGCTAACGAAGCTGTTTGAGGTAAATAGCTCCCTGACACCCTTTGAGATTTTCTCTGCTCTTATTTCTTCTCTTTTTTAATTCCATCTCAGCAACTGCTAGTGCTCTGGCTGAATGCAAGGCCCTTCCTCTTCAGAAGCTGATTGTAGCAAGACTTAGATTGCTACCCCTTTCGAAGAAAAATGCCTCTTGACAGCTCTTTGGAATGAAGGGGGAGTTACGTGCAGGGGTGACACTGGCAGAAAGAGTTGGCTCTCACCGTTTCTTGAAACTGCATAATGAATGAAATGTTTAACAGAAGAGAGGATGTAGGGCTGGCAACACGTATTAGTTAAAGGGCTTTTTGAAGCCATCTGTCCACCAGCTTTAGCCACTACTGAATGAAAATTCATTTTGAAAGCAAAAGGGACAGACACTCTAATCTTTCAGCTCTTCATCCTCCACTACAAGCAAACCAAAGGCACTTGCAATGGTCAGGGAAGGAATGTGTTCCTCAGCTAAGGGAGGACTGCTTTGCAATCATTTTAAACGGTGATGCTGGCAATACTTATATCAGTTACCAGTATTTATAAATGCAAAGAACCAATAAGGACTGAAACAATGAAAGTCAGCTGCATAAAAATCAACTACCCTGTATGTGCACTTCAGAGTGCAAATTAACAGAATTTTAGATAAACCAAAGAGAGCTTCAGTCTCTTTTCCAAAAACAGTTTAGTGCACCAGTCAAAACTCCTGACTTTCGGCTCCTTTCTTTAATCACTGAACCAAAACTTCCCTGCTATGGCTGGCCCTGCTGATGCTAGTTTTGGAGGTACTGTTCTTAATGATTTATGCTCACCTCTATTTCTGCACAGACTGAAGGATAGAACAGTTCTGTACTGTGGGGATAATTTGTGGTATTTACCCTTCACAGGACTTGGACCAAATAAAAACCTTACTAGTTGGTCAGTGCAAAACTGAGGTTTACCAAGAACACACAAATATTTTATTTAAAAATTTATGAAACTACCAAACTAAAGTACAAATTGCAGACTTAAGAACTCTATACCATCACGGTTGTGAGCAACAGTAAGAAACAGAGATTGTTTCACACACAGCAGAACATGAAATCACAGTTATTCTCTGATAAAACTCATCGTATTTGAGACCCGCTTCCTACCCAGCACTGTACACTGTTGATTCAACGCAAGTGCAAAAGAGAATGAAACCACATTTAACCACTAACCCTATATTACCAAATGTGGGAAAATGACGTGTTAATTTATGCAACAGGATCTGAATAGCAATGTAAAAGGAAAGAAAACCATCCAGGCAAATGTCTTGGGTGCGCCCTGGCCTACTGGATCCGTGCACCTGGCAAATCAGCAAACTAAAGCAAACAAATGTGGGAAGTAAGTTCATGTTTCTGAAGAAAAGAAAATAAGACAATTTCCCTCGCCCCCATTCTAAGTTTGTATTATTATACTTTCCCAGGGCTATTCCATGTTAGTTGTTACCATCATTCACAGCCGTTGTTTGGACAGCTTGAGCAGTGGCAACAGAAGTGAAGTATAGATATTTATGCAGTTGAAACTATAGCATACAAGAGCATCTTTGGTCCTAGTTTCAGCAGGAAGAGATTATACAGAGAGAGTTAAAACAGATATAATGTTGAGGGAAAAATAAGCCCTTGAAATCTTTGTCACAAGATGTTAAAAAGTAGTATTTGAACAATGAATTCTTTTAGTGGTACCTCACTATTTAGGTTCCATGGTTTGTCATCCAGAGCCCAAATAGCACACACAAAATTACAGCCTGGAGAAAAGACTGTGGAGCTCCAGCCCTGCCAACAGCATATTTTGACATTAGCTTGCAAAGGGCCCATTCGTTAGTTACAACGTGTATGTGTGTGTGGCAAGAAGAAATGAGATGACTTTTGGAAATGTTTGCACCCCTCTGTTGGCAAAGCAGTGAGAATCTGTGCATGAGTCAGGTACCTGCGGGACAGCTCTGGGACTTGGGGCCTGGAAGGCATTACACTGAACCACTAACAGGGATCAACGTGGTCCCATGTGGGTGGAATGCAAGCCAGAGGCAAAGCTGGCAGGAGCCCCAAGGGGATCGAAACTGGGACCCTGTGGTGAATGATCAACTTACCTCCCAGGGGCCTGGAAAGCTGCACTAAGGGACTGTGGCAAATCTGAGTCCAGGCTTGACTGGAAGAGCATGAACAGAAGGAAGGAATTGTAGATTTTTAGAGACCTGGAGGAGTAGGGTTGGGAGGAAGGTGTAGAGCTGCATGGCCCAGAGTGCAGCAAACAGGAACCGCTAACAGACACAGCAGTTTGCTATTACTGTTGCTATATTTATTACCACTGATCAAAATATTTATCTGCAAAGTGCAAATTTATTGAACAGTTTAGTCCTTTGCTGTACTCAGAGTACCTAATAATTACCAGCCTTTTCAAAATAGTACATTGCAGAAAAATAAAGGAAAAAACCTGAAGGTAAAAGGTGCCATCTGCCAATTCCATCAGTGCCATACTAGTGTGAGTAGGTGTGTATGTACTAAACTGTAATTCACCACTGGGGAAAAATGATCACTCTGACTTGTACGCTTCTTTCTCCCCTGCATTTAATTTAAGCAGGGCTGGACAGAACAGATTAAAGCATAATATAATGAAAGACAGAGAATGTGCTTTGTCCAAATGGAAATGGAGTTTGAATGAAGAGTAGTATAAAATAGAACGTGTATTCCTGTTTATGTGAAACAAGTATCTACGTACTAAAATGACTGAAAAGTGTCTATATAAGTCTATTTAAAACTGGAAAGAGAGAGGCAATTTGAAAAATAACTATTTTATCTGCTGGCAAGCTGATAAGGGAAGTGATATGACTGAATGCTGCTTTTGTTTAAAAGCAACTGAAAAGATAAGAACCAGAATCCTTGCAGAGATGTGTGGCCAGGCTACATTACTAGCTGGACACAACTTAAAAAACCCAACCCCTACCTAAAATGGCAAATTACTTACTTGGCAAATACAGAAACATAGCCCCAGCTTGTGCCAACTCCCAGTCCCAGCTCCACCGAGGCACCTGAACAAAGGCCTTTCATAGGCAGTGTAATTTAGGCTACCCGAGTAAGTCAGGATGCTCAGGTGTATAGAGGGGCCTCATGGAGCGCCAGACAGAGACAAATTCACATGGAGTAAGCGAAGCACTTTGCTGGCATGTGGACGTGGGTTCCGGAGGCTATTCCCAACACAGAAGACAATCACTGGCAGGTAATAAAGGAGGCATTTATGCGATATGTCAGCGGTTAGTGCAAAGCTTAAAAGAAATGAGATCATGTGGCAAGATAGCATTCTCTGCCTTTCCCCCAGGGGAAGGAGCATTACTGTTATTACTATAAGCCATTGTTACCGCTACTTCTTTGAAATAAAACGTGACACAGTATCGTCAGCTGATACTTGTGCGATCGCAGCTATCATAAATTGTGGTTTCCAGAATATTAATCTCTGGTTACGCTATGGAACTACCACACAAGTGTGCAGCACAGAGACAGACAGATCCCTAGGAAAAAAAACCCTCCAGCAGTGCTCAAACAAGACCTCCTCCCCTCAGATACTGTTTTACTCTGAGCTTTCAAAAGTTAGAAATAAAAAGAACCAAAGTAAGAGCAGGTTAATACAACGAGTTTCACTTGCCCTCTTGGTATAGATAGTGTAGCTATAGCAATTCAGCCCAAGAAGGCCAAAGAAGATGAAGATTATCCTGTTCTTCATGCCCCATTTACTAGAGTTTATCAGAATAATTTTCCACTTCTTTTCTATCTTTTATATAGAAAAAATAACTCTAACATAATCTTTCATTTGTAATGCAAATCTAATTGCTTGTTGTAATGGACATGACAGGTACAATATGGTACCTATTAAAATAGGATATTTGGGGCAAAACAGCTTCATTCCAATTTCTCAGTACATGGAGAAAACCTAACTTAATGAAATGATGTAAACATTGAAACACCTGAATTTATTTGAAATTTCAAATTAATTTTTATGGTAACCATTAAAAAAGAATTTTTTAATTTTTCTTTAACAAAGTCACAGGCATCCTATTCTTTTTTAAAAAAACTTTAAATGAAACATACGTATCACAACTGTACTTAAAAAAAATTAAGATAATTGAAGAACAGATGAGCACCTTCTGAGATTGAACTGTTGTATATCTATTAAATCACTTGTTAAACCACTAAACACAGGGTTTTAAAAGCTAACCCTGTCAGTACACTGGATAATAGGTCGCTTCAGCTATCGTTTAGTTATGTCCAACTAATGGTAAGAAGGTTTAACCACGCTAAAATGTATTGAGCAAATTAAACAAAAGAAAACAGTGTGAATGTTTGTATTTATTCCTCTGTGACTTGCATCTAACCATCAATTTTTTTGTGACTGTCATTTTTTTTTTTTATGATAACTAAATTACATCATTTATTGAATGGATAGTTTTTGCCCATGGATTCCAGTCCATGAATCAATGATGTAATAGTAAGAAGTACTAGATGGAGCTAAATTTCCAAACTGGGGGAAAATCACGCTTCTTATTTTCAACATAAGCATACAGAGTTGAAATAAGCGAGCATATAACAGCATCACAGCTATATAATAGCATCAGAATAGAGTTCATTAAAAGAAAGTTTCCCACAGGAACTCCTGGCAATTCAGTAAAGAGTTTATGTCTGGTTTCTCAAATACTTCTGCAAAGACGTTTCCAAAAACCTCCTCGATTACCATTTAACTACCTGCCAGGGCTGGTCCCAGTGCAGTATTTGTCACTAATAATATGCAGGATCACCTCAACTACAACACCTTCATATTTTCATCTGTAAAAGTCAAATATGGAATAAAGGCAATATACACCGCCACAGTTTCATCTGTGTTCAAAAGACTCCCTTGTTTCCCTGAACTTTGCAGTTATGTGAGAGATAAGCAAAGAACATCCTGCAGTCCAACAGCTACTGAGTTTATTTCCTTACTCTCCAGGGAGCAATCTATTGCACATTAGAGAATATTTCATTTAGTATGAGATCCTACAGCTGACAGACTAGCACAGTGGCCCCAAACTGAACTAAAGCTGAAGGGAAAGTGGACTAAAGCATCTATTTCCATCTGCTTATATGTTGTAAAATATTCCATACAATAAAACTCCATAGAATAAGCCAACAGGCTTTTGTGTATATTATAATGCAACCAACAGCCCCATTTTTCTAAACACACGTGGTCATAGTTTCCACTCAGGACAGTTTAAAATCTCAAAATCAGCTGTAAGTGCATGGAAGGATAGAACTGAATAGCTAGAGACATGTTTATGCCACATTTATGATTAACAGCGTAAATGTTCTTAGTCAGCTACCTGCTTGACTGTCTTCAAATTGGCATTTTATTACAGATCTCTCTGTAGAAGGGGCTGGAAAAAGGGTCCTAGAAGAAGACAAGCTGTGCTGCTTGTGCACGTAATGTGTTTCCCAATAAAAAGCAGACAGGTGCAGAGGGGCTTACTGAAGAAACAGTCAGGTTGTGGATGGAAAGTAGCAGTGATGCTGGGTCAAAAAGATGAGTTTTGTTGATCAGTTGTTACACTACTAACCTGAAATTTAAGCACTGGAGAAAACTCTGATATAATGGAAGCACTTCAAAGCAAAAGGAATTCAAAGGTAGATTGCTTTATGATGACAGAGATAAATGTATACTTCTGCTGTGAAACAGAGATAGGGAGCAGGGTAAATATAAGCTATGAACAGTGCAACAGTGAGCAGGAAGAGGCAGAATCAGCTGATACATCTGGAGATATGGAGAATATGAAACAGAGAAAGAAGTTCAGACAGCAAAAAGTGAGTGCTTAACAGATAAGCCAGCACTGTAAGGCTGCAATTTTGGATCCTGGTGGGGGAAAATTAACAAGAGCCAGCATGTAGATTGTGAGTGAGGGATGTGATCTGGCTGACTTGGGGGGTAGGACTGTCTCAACAGACAACTGGGAAAGTTTAAGGAGGAAGATAACCTACCTACCTTGGACAGAGGAACGGAAGCAATCAGCAAAGGAAATATGCTAACTCTTTCTGGTAGTATAGCAGTGAAGGAAGATGCTGGAGATAAAGCAGATTTAGTGAGATAGGCTGTGAGAGATGAAAAGACAATGGCATAGAACTCAGAGTGGAGCAATTCCATAACATTAAGAGAAGCATAACTATGAGCCAAGAAATTGCTTATGTTCTTCATCTGGTGGAAGGAAGAAAGTTGAAAATGCAGTAACAAGCACAGTAGTGAGCTCTACAATCCCAACTAAGCTCTTTCTTTCCCTCTTAACCAGTCCTAATTTACAATTCTGTTCTATTTCTTAGCTCACTTTATTATGTTCAAGCTGCTTCATTATGTTCATAGCATGTTTAACACACTGGTAAAAGCATACCTGTGACATGAGAGGTTTTAACTGTACATATTCCCTCACTTACAGGGTGCCACTCACTACAGTCCTCGCAGAGTTTGTGCATAATGCATTAATGACTCAGATGATGTTCATTCCTCTTACTGCCCTGTCTATTAATTTGGGGGTTCTGCCACCATCCATGTGCACTCCATCTCCACTCTGCTCTGCAATGGAGTTTCCACCAGTAACTTCAAAAGCTTAATGGACTAGCAGAAATGCAGACAGAATGATAATATTGACTAATGCTTATTTTGAAAAGCATTGCATTCCAGCGCACAGAAAACTCACATCTCATTTTGCTGAAAAACCCTGTACTTCCCTCCAGGCAGCTCACAAAATTAAGAAAACAAGTGGGATTTCATTTCTAGCTTGTACTTAGCAACCAAATTGCTATGCAGGCTTGAAGAGGAGATTCAAGTTTTGCCCCCATTTATACCCATACAAGGGCACCAGGTGGGAAGAGTGGAGAAGCACAAGCATAGCTGTTGGCAGAGCTCATCACCAAGTGTAATGTACAAACCCAGGAACAATTAGAAACTGCAGAGCACAGGTTGTGTATATGGAGGCAGTAGACAAGTAAAAATAATAGAGAGCTTCTCCTAGTAAGCAGGGCTATGACAGTGTGCTTTTACTGAATCATTCAAGTAATAACTATTTTAAATTATGTGTTTCAGATAAGCAGCCTCTTGGATTGGTGGCTGGTCTCAAACAGGCCAACCTCTGCAGTTCAGGACTCCCTTAGAACTGCAGCTTCGGGAGAGAGATGGCCAACAATTACAAATTTTCTTTCATGCTCCTCTCCAGCCATGGCCAATGAAGCTGAGATTAGCTCATTTTAATCTGGTGGAGGAAAGATCTGTGACAAGGGAGAGAGCATAAAGACTATGAAAAGAAAAAAACCTATATTAAAATGTAGTTTAGAAGCAAGAGTCAAAGAGCTATACACAGTCAGACACGTGTAAGAAGTCCAATGACTGAGAGGCTTTATCAGCATCCAAGAGGACACTGACTTCCAAAGAAAGATGATTCAGATAATCAGAGCACATCTTAGGCATGTGACAGGTTGCAGGCTTACATGGTATGACACAATATTGCCAGTATCTCAGAAAAGCATATTTTGCCAGAGTTTCACACACCAGCTAGCACAAAGCAGACATTACAAAGGCACCATGTATGCTTCACAGAAAGCTAACAAGGTCTCAGCCACCCTCCATCTCGATAGTAGGATGATAAAAGAATTGTTTTATGGCAGCACTGCAGAGGTGTTTCAAGAACCACTGTTGCTACAGTCCTCCAAGTTACCTTTCTTTCTGCTTTTGAATTTTCCTTTGTTAAAAAAGCAATGGCCGACGTGATCTTTTCTGACAGGAACTAATGATGGTCTTCTCCCACCCTCAGAAGAGGAGTTCCTGGGACATCAATCTGTAATTGAACAGAGCATAGGACTAAGAGAGTATTTCAGCCTCTAATCAAAAAATTGATTTTGCCTGACCCCAAGCAAGATAATTGTTTCTGGTATTCCAGGTCTAGACACCATCACTTGTCTTCATGAATATAATGGCCTGACCCATAGATAGGACTAGCAATTTGAAAAATAATGTGTGTATATATATTAGATTGTAACTATGTAGGCAGTGGCTATTTTTTTCCCTTTGATAATATTAACACAATGAAATCTAAAACATAATCCCTAACAAAACACAAATAAAAAGATCATGATCTCTAATTAAATGGAATTTTCTTGATACAATGCATACAGATGCTTCTCTTACCTGATCCACCTCAAATCTCAAATATTATTGGATGCGACTTTTGTTATCCTCCTGCTTTTGGCCAAAACCCTCAGGCCTTACCTACAAGGAATCAAAGAAAAACCTTGTAGAACAGCAGTTCTGGCACTGCCCAAAGGTCTAGTCCTTCAAAGCTGATTCCCATAAATTGCTGAGATTTGCCAGAAATTCCCTCTATGTCCCTAGAATCCTGAGAATAAGTCCCAAATGCTGGAATAGTGTTTAGCAATGGATGAGATCTTTCTTTTTTTTTCTGCAGTCCAGCTCCAGTGGGCTCTAAACAATTTTTAAAACATAGTGTATTAAAAATTAGCATGAAGACCACTTGTTACTTCATAGTAAGTCAACAGATTTAAAACTTTCTTTTATAAGATAGAATTCTACTAAATATTAAAACCTTCAGTGTTAAAGAGAGTGGGAAGCCTAATATGGACTCCCATGCAGAAGACTCCTCCTAGTCTCCTACAACAGGGTAACTGACCTTGATTTTCATTATGTTTTCAGCCTGGGACATATAACTCACTTTGTGGTTAATTATCTTGCACTGGAGTCCATGACAGTGGTTTGAGTGTAGAGCTATTGTGGGTATAACCAGATCCATTAGAGTCTCACTGAGTACAGGAGCAGACCTAAGCTTAAGAATTTACCAACTCACTCAGTATGATTACTGTCAGCATGAGGCAGGCAGGTATTGAAGGAGGAAGAGAAGGATAATTTTTTTTCCTTCCCTGGAAATTGCCTGATTATAAATGGATGGCAGTGCTAAGGTGAGAACAACCTGAAATTCCTGCATAAGGAGATAGGGTTTTGTAGGTTCCCAGTCTTCAATTTCTCCTTCATGTTTGCCACTTAGTAAATACCTGAGCTAACCTGCAAGTAATTAGTGGGCAGTTTAAGCTGGGTTTGTTTTGGAAGAGGTGGAAAGTTAAAGATGCGCTTTTTCAGAAAGGTGATGAGAAAGTCATAGAGAAAGTGGGTGCAAAGGATACAATAGAAAGAACTGAAAGGTACTTATGAAGCAGCAATTGCAACACTGCAGACAAGTCTTGGCATAGAAGTCATAACAATTAGAGACAATTCTAATTGCATTCCAAATATATTGAAAACGGTCTTGCAGTTTAACATACATATTAGGTAGGGCTGAAGTGCATGCAATTCCCTGAAGAAAACAGTCAACCTCTGTAGGATGGCAGGTTCCTTTGACAAACATGCTTAGCTATCACCCAGGCAAAATTCAAAGGACCCAGGCAGAAGTGGCCCATTTCTAATGCAAAGTTATGTCGCAATACTGCTGCTTGATAAAACTAATTAGATACTCTCCAGCCAGGGTGCCAGTCAGCCCAAGGGTGGCAGCTTAGAGATCTTGGCCCCTCCACAGGCACCACTTGCTGTGGGAGAGACTCTGACCCTATGCACGGGGTTTTCACTGAGGTCGGAAATTGTCTTGCCTGCGCTGGGAGCCCCGGCGAGGAGCTGTCCACGGCAGAGGCAGCAAGCAGGGGCCCGGGGCTGGCCGCAGGCGCTGGGCTGCTGAACGGGAGCTTCGCGCTCAGCTCCTGTCTCCAGCAAAGCCCCGCTGTTTCCTCAAGCCCACGCAATAAACCCCACAGGTTTCTGTTAGAATAGAAGCTGCTGGGTTTCACTCCGTAGTTCCCAATGAGAACAGGAGCTGTTCTCCAAGGTCTTCAGTACCAGGCCACTGTCTCAGAAAGTGGGCTTCTGAAAACAACCAGGATAATCATGATGTATTAAAGACTATAAAAGTTCAAAATACATATTGCCTTAAAAAAAAAAATCACCTTTTCACAGTGAAATATTTGCCAGCCACTGCATAATCTGCAGATTCTCTTTAAAGAAAAGTGACAGAATCTGATAGCTATTTATTTTCAAGCATATGTGGTCACCAAAAACAGCTTGGGCAGATGCCACCCTTTCTGTTTGACTGCAGAATTTCCCAGATTACTTTTGGTTTTTGGTGCTGCCACTAGTCGCCATGGTTTGCATTCTTAGCAACCAGGGGCAGGAGGGAGGAGAGAAAAGACTGCACAAGTCTTATCCTTCAGTAATTTTTTCCACAGCAAGTGCTGAGCTGTCATGGGGACAGTGGACTTTTTGGTCCTTGACCTCTTGTATCCTTGCATGTGCTTGCATTAAGAGGGAGGTATTTCTCAACTATATGTATTTGTCTGCACTGTTATAACGCATGTCCAATATGTTTCCATCTGCAAGAAATTAATATTAGGTAAGTACAATTATATTGCTAATCTTTGTGCCAAAGTGGTATTTTACTATCTGTATAAAATGTTTCACACCACAAGCTGAAGATGTGCAGGTTCTGAGCAAATTTCTCTTAATGTTTTCCAGCAGGACGGGCAGGAATGTGAGTTCCTGGAGAGGCACTTTTTGCTGCAGGAGTAAGCAGCAGGCTCCTCACATTGTGTGCTGCTTTGCCGGTTCAGCTTACAGCTACAGGATAGTAGAGTCAGCCAGTCAGGTAGCTCTGAGCTTCTGTGATCACTCTGAGGAATGGTTCGCTGTCTCCTAGGAGATTGAATCCCTTATTTCCTGGTACCTACGTTTTACTCTGTAGCCTCAAAAAGGATTCGTTCAATGCTGTTCTGCAAATTCTTAGAATATTCAGTTTGCAATAGCTTTATTGAAGTCTGTGATAAAGCTTTTCAACATTTAAGCACTTGTCCGGTTATACTTGGAATTTGCTTGAAGTACATAAAAAAAAATTAGTACAAACATGACCATGCCTATATAAATATTTGCCCATATTTGGTAGATGTTATATGTATCATTTTTTAAAATCTCCTCTTACTATGGCAATTTCAGGTTTTAAAAAGAAAACGAGATCTTTCCTCTCTGCTTTATTTACACTGTTACAGGAAATTAGTGGTTAAGGAAACTTTTTAAAAAAGGCTTAAAAAAGCATGTTTTGCAAGTTCATTTAGTTTTGAATGAACTTGATGAATTTTGAAAGCAAACATCGTTGGAGTTTGACCAACTCTGGAGCACCGAGGAAAGCCTTTGCTATTTGAATTTTAAAGATTGGCCAAAGTCTTATGTCAGCTGCCTTGTTCTGCAGTCTGTCTTTGAATCCTCTTAGGAAAGTCAGGGATACCCACAAACAATAGAATTAAAATCTGTCTTTAGGACTGGCAAACCATTCAAAGTTCTGTCTAGCTGCTTAGCATAGACTGTGCTAGGCCTCAAGAAGAGAATAGGTCCCTAGAGAAGCAATAATTTTCAGATTGTTGTGTACAATGCAGTGATAAAGCTCCCTGTCACATTTTTCTTCCCAGTTACTGAAGTTCCCATTCAGATGAATTGTCACAGCTTCTTCAATCCAAACAAGCACCCTTCCGGCCTTGTTTGCATTAAAATGTGATAAAACTAAAGGTGACTTTAGCACAGCTGTGCAGAAAAGTGGATTAGGTCAAAGTGACAGCGTTTGTTAGGCCTTGCCACAAAGGTAGTTCAAGATTTGTCTAGAGCGCTAATGTGGGAGAAGCAGAAGTTTCTTAAACCCAGACATTTGTAATAAGGCCACAAACAAAAAATAGTATTTCTTTCATCCAAATGTAGTTTCCCAATGGCAGTAGGCCAGCCTGTTGACCTGTTGTCACAGAAAAATTTGGAATGGCACCACAAAACAAAGTGCCTTGTATTTTCTGTCATTCTCGCCAGCCATCATGCAGAAATCAAGCACTGCTGTCAATACCCAAAGCATTGAAAAGGTGAAGGCCAGCATCCTGACAGCACGGTGCAGTTCAGACTCCTCATGGACAGACAGATGCTGGCTCCAGGGCTCTGCAATGAGATCCCAAAATGCAAAAATGTTTTGTAACACTATGCTGGAGGGAGAAGTAATGAAGGCCTGTTTTCCTTATTCATGGTGAAGCAGTAATCACCAGTCTTTCAGCAAAGAGGGCATTTTTCACTTCACCATCTTTTAAGCTCCTATTTCTATTTTATTTTCTTTTTAAGGCAAAACCCCTCCAAAGCAAAAAAGCCATCAGAAATAGCACCCTTTGCATGCCACCTGCTGGCAATTTTTTGTATTTGGCTAGGATGGGGGCACAGCATAATTTTCTCAGTGACAAGAAACACTTATTGTGTCAAAGGTTGGCAGAATAATCAGTGAAAGTCTCATGTATGAGCACATTGAGCTATCCAAGTAGAAGCAGGAAGAAGCCACCAAAACCCACCTTCTCTCTGCAATTCTGCTATTTATTTCTTCAACTCATTTAGGGTTCCTAGCCATCACAGAGACAGAGACACAGAGATATGCCATTAATCTTCCCAGTGCACAAATAAAAACTCTGAAGAAATACACAAGACACTATTTTATAGCAACAAGATTTATACCTCAGGTTCTACCAGATGAACTTTTACTAGCTAAAGGTAACAGAAAGCTTCCATATTTATGGGATTTATTTTCAACCTATATTTTACAGATAGTTGTCATTATTTCCATGCCCTGCACTCATGTTACTTCCAGGAACTGTTGCCCCTCTGCAAGGGCGGTCTGTGCCACAGGATTCTGCTACATTACATGGGACCAAGAACAACTACTGGGTGAGGGAGCTCCCAGAGATGCTAAACTGAAGGAAAAATAATAGCGGGAACTATAAAGACTCTTGGATGAGTTTTAAAAGTAAGAAATTTCTGAAAGAGAAAGCTCTGCAACAGTTCATTCTTGCCAGCAGAAGAACACACCCATTTGATCTGCTCCAATAAAAGTACTATAAGCTGTCTTTTATGTAGGTAACTCATTGTACACTCCCAGTGAATATTTTTATTTTTACATGTCTAGCCCATGTTAATTGTACACACTTCTCCTCAAAGGTTTCCTTTAGCTGGTAAGGGCAAGAACTGAAGAAATCCTATTGAAACAAACATGACTTTTTATAGCAGAGAACAGACACAGCACCACTGGTAAGTGAGCTGCAGTGACAGAGAGCTGATCCTCAGAAAAGGGTGCCAAAACACCCAGAATTCTGGTGAGGTACACTAGTTTATTTGAAACGGTCTCCTAGGGTGAAGAGGTTAGGCATCTTTCAAAGACAGCTATTTAATATGAAATTAGACCATCTATTGCACCAGCAAGAAAATTAGTGTCTTCTATATCTGCAGAATTAGATACCTGCAGTGACAGCAAGCCTAACTGCATTGATAAGAAAGTCCAGGAAAACACTGTTTTAAGGAGCTGGCTATCATCAGCACAGTCTCGTAGCAAAATGCTGAGGAAACAAAATCCACTCCTGGTTTACAACAGGGCTTCACAACCCTTTATGGAGAAAGGAGCCTAAAAGATAGGTCTGTCTGGGGTGGAGTTGAAATTTTTGGAAAGGATTCAGGAATTCCAAAGGATAGAACCTCAAAACAGAGGGCAAAAATCTGACTTCAGAAATTAATACACCCTGGAAGCAAGTGTGTCTGAAGCCTAGCCAGATAAGAAGCCAGATGACATTTGAACAGCTCTCTAGCTTGGCAGATGCTCTCACAGCTAACTACATACACAGCACTGATCTGAAGATGTAACAACGAACACTTTCTAGTGTAGCACATGGGAGAATGGAGCTCAGCACATGGCCCTGCTAAGGCCAACTGTGTAACAAGACAAAGACAGATGAGACAGATTCTAATGACAAAATTGTCCAAAGAATAATATACAAATATAATTTCCACAGAAATTAACCCCAAGATTACCAGTTACTGGGGGACTGCATAGCTACTGTTGCATTTTTCTCAGAAGAGAGCATTATTTGCTACAGTGAAGATATTTCTTCCACAGAGAATTTTTAAGCTCTCAAACTTCAGGATCCTCCTCCTTTGGTGATATTTTTCCCCACAGAAGATTCAAGACTTACTCTCTTTTCATCACTTCAAATGTATTGCTAGGTTTGGGTTTGAGCTCATGTTAAATCACTACTAATTAACTTCAGCTCATGTATGTCTTTGTAAACACCAACTAGGAAATCCACAAGCACAAAGTGCACAGGTTACCCTAGCTTTAATGCAGACAAAATATTTGTAGACCATCAAATTGGTATTTCTTTTCCCCCCTTTGAAATGGAGCTTGGTGAGTTCTCTGGAGATCCCTATGTCCATAGACTGACGTGGCATAGCAAAGCACATAGTCTGTGTTTGGCACTGTGGCTGGAGCTAATGAGCCTTGAGGTCACTTCTCTACTGAGATGCCTCTGCACCACGTTTGCCCACATCTCTGCTTCTGGAGTTAACAGAAGAGGAACCTGATGAGGAAGGAGCAGACAAACTGCCAACTAACCTAACTCCAATTTGCGTTCAGCAACATTAATAGGGTTATGCATTTTTAGCACATTGATCCTCCAGGACAAAGCCTGGTGAAACCTTTTACTGCAGCCCATTTAGCTCTCAATAATGAAGTATATAAAGATATTTTCAATGGAAATTCACTAAGGTGATATTGCTAGAACAATAGTACAATAGTTTAAAAAGGTTTCAAGCCTCAAACATTCACTTGTTTTGGAAATTTTAAGTCTGGATTAGAAAGGATCAGCATTATTGTTCTCATTTGTTGCATCTTGTGAAATTTTCTGCTAAGTCATCATTTCTTCACTATTCAGGCTGCCATTGTTATAGTTTCACTGTCAGTTTTCTACACACAAAGAACAAACTGTAGAAGTATTTATTTTACAATAAAAAGCATTGGACTATCATTTTTACTGGCTTTACACAAATGTACTTGAAGGCTGGCCTATTCCAATTTGTTGAAAGGTAGGGATGTATACCATTGCATTAATTTCTAAAAAAAAAAAAGTTATACCCATTATTCTTCTGGTAGAAAGACAAGCTCCTACATTTTTAAACAGCAGATCAAATGAGTGATATGCTTTCTTAATTGGAAAGTTGTTGATAAGACATCCTTAAATTGTGTTTAAGGAAGTTTAAGAAGTTATAAACTGTATGTTCTCATTTATAGAGGCACCTAAAATTAAAAGGCCAATTCCTAATCACTGAGCATAAAAACATATATGTGTTGAAGGCATTATGCAGATCTGTTAGTGATTTATACATGGAATCATGCAGTCATTCCTTAGTTGCAAAGATGAGAATTACATTCTTTCTGAATAGCACTTCTCTATCCCAAAACATATTCTAAAAGTGTTTGGTATAATGATTTAAAGAGTTCGTATCACATCATGCCCTTAAAAGAGCCTGAAGAGATTAAACACTGTTTGGCTGGGGACAACTCTTGCAGTTCCTGGTTTGAGGGAGTTTTGCAGGAGACAAGCTGAGAAACGTGGAGTAACCAATGGGTGAGAACGCTGCCAAGAGAGGCAGCCCGAGGCCTTGCAGACGTGATGCCTGTTAATTGCCAAGTTCATGAAAGCAGGAGCAACCTATGTTACAAACAGAAAAGGTCCTGTTGAACCCGCTGACACCACCCATTGGCCCCTGTGCCAGCTACAGAGGGAACACAGCACTGCTGTGAATTATGCAAGCTCTGCAACGGCTTTTGAGCAGGTATCCAGAGTCTGCAGGTGCCTGAACTCCACCAGAGAGCCAGTCTTTCTGCTCCACCCTCAAAGTTTCCTGGCCACTTCTATGCTAGGGGCACTTTTTAGAAACTTCTCTGTGGACACAAGTGCATTTCAGTACAGCATTCATGATGGAGATCTACACTCATCTTATGCACACAAAAAAGAAATATGCCAATCACACCTACAGAAACTAGATACAGGAAAATCAGTGTAAGTTTACATATGAAGTGCACTATTTCTGTGGGGGCTCACTAGTCTGTGTAGCTGGTATAGTAGATATTTGGAAGTCAAGGAGTCACCTTCACCCTACCGATAGGAAAGAGATGCATTGTCATCCACCTCCAGCTGTTCTTATGCTTGCTAGAAACTACTGGGAAGGAAAAAAAGGGGAAGGAACAGAAAAGGAATGAAAGTAGTACATAGATAAGTTTTCAGTATGATAATGAAATGAGGCCTAGAAACTATTACAATGATTCAATTCTACCGTGGATATAACAGTGTTACTACTTTGCTAATTAGCCTGGCTCGGTAGAGGGCCACAGTGTTAACACTACAAAATGACAAGACAAAAAGATGATCCCCTCTTGAAAAGATGGTAAGTCTGAACTGATGAGCTTTAATAATTGGCACAAGGATATAGATTCTGCAGTTTAAAAGCCTGATTCTTCAGAGTTATACTGGTTAATTGAAATGCAAACTCTGCAAGCCTATAAGCATGGTATAATTTCCTTAAACTGAGTCTCACTCCTCGGACTGACCTTTAATTTTGTATTGATTAAAAATAATTTATTTTTATGTCATTGTACACACCCCATACTCTGAATACTGTAAGTACTGTAATGACACTCCCAAATATTTTTATCCTTTGGTTTCTTAATAATTATGACCTTTATTATTCTTGTTGGAGGGATTTTCATCTTGTTATAACTGCATTCTCCACAGCCAGAGAATGAATTTATTGTCTTTGCCGACTCTTGCCTGTTGATGCATGCCCCTAGGTCAGTAGTACATACGAGTTCTAATCATGCCGAGATGACGTTAGTTTAAGTTTTTCCCAACCTGAAGGCAAATGCCTTCTTCATCACCAAAGTGTACTTTCATTTCAAGGCATCCAAAGTTAAACCTCCAGGCTTTGGATTCAAAGTAAATGCATTAAGCACATAAGAAATTATTTGGTACAACAGTTAGAGGATACGTGCTATTTAACCTGCAATCAAGGCTTTTCCTTCTGTTTTCTCCTAGGAAAAGAGAAAGAAAGAAAGAAATGTGATACGCTTTCCCAGATATGATAAACGAAACCAGTTCAGTTTAGCTTTCTGTTTCAAGAAGTGCATTTTTACAGAGTCAAGTGAGGCAACACCTCACTCTAGAATAAACACAGGGATATTTTACATGCAATTTACTTAAACTTTTCCTTAAGTTGGAAGCTAACACTTTAAAATATCTTTAGTGTTAATGATTCGAGAACCTAATGTATCCTATCTACTATGTATGACTTTCTGTGGTTCTCTCAATGTATCCACTTGCCTCAAACAGAATACATGTGAAAAACCAAAGCCCAGATAGCAATATTTTATAGCTACTTTTCATGGCCTGTGCGCATGCTGGCAAAACTTTGTTTAGATACCAGATATCACAGGGAGAGGACCATTATTAGTCTTAAGGCTTTCAATTCATGCAGTGAATGTTTTACATGATGTTTTCCCTTCCCCCTTCTACATCCCCACCAAAAATCTTAGGCTGGAGCGCCTGGCATGAGAGCTGACAATAGACGCTGTCCTATAATGAAGTAGGGAATAATTTGGACAGTGGTCTCAGGGGGCTGAGTACCAGCCACGGAACAAGCCCTTCCTATCTGGTAGGCCCCCAACAGGTTTTCCTGGAAGTCTGAAAAGACAACTCTGTGTTCAGCATGGTGTACAGGTGAACTGTGAAGTAAGGTCACTCCATCTCCTCTCTGTACAACACTTTAGCTCTCTGTAGAGCTCTTCACTGCTCTGCTGCTGCCTCACATACTTGCTAAATCAGTATAAACATACTCCAGTGCTGCCCAAGTACATCACTTTGAAGGGCTGGTATTTCAAGAGGAGCCCTGCTACCTTATGTCACATTGCAGAAAGTGGAGTAAGAACAGGCTGTTGCATTTCATAAACCTATGAGCTTGACCAACAAACAGCTGGCTGAACGCAAGTGCATCACATGAACACACATTCAGACACACACATAAATACAGACACAGCGAGTTCTGCTTTTGATTTGGTAGGCGGCTTCTCTTCCTTAGTATTCTTTCTGTTCAGCAAGAGTAATTTCCAAGAATGATACTAAGTGATATTCCTATGTCTTCATTTCCATCTATAAAGTGAGAATAATTTGTATATTAAAGTTAATGAAATCTAAACAAACGCTGAGAAACTTTCCCCAACTCTGAACTTTGATATTTGTCTCAGAAATATTGCTGCAATTATATGAACACTGAAATATCCAGTCTTGAATAACAACCTCTCAAATGGCAGCCCCAGATTCTCTCTAGCTGTGATTTCAACAAAAGATATCATAGATCACTAGCTACAGGAATATCAGCTCTATGAAAAGCTTTAAAGTGACATGATTTCCAACAAACCTCAAGGCATCTGAAACTTCATAGAGTACTAAAGAAGTTGCTACCTCTACTGACTTACCACTCTGATCCAACCGCTCTTAAACTGATAACAGAGTCTAACTGATGCTGAAACCTTGCAAGCTTAACTAGCTGAAACCTTTCTGCATTGTTTCATAATATTATTTCAGTACAAGTTTGTCTGCTATTTAATTGGGAAAAATAATTAAGCAATAAAACAGGCACATACTAGCCCAAAACAGAGAAAATTACTTATTTGTCTGGAGACCTGGCAACTAACTTAGACATTATTTGACTAGAACTTCTTTCAAGAACAGCATGAAAGCAGAAACAGGATAGTCACAATTTTACATGATTTTTCTGTATAATTTACTTTGTTCTAATAACAGACCAAAAAAAATTACAACATAATAAAGACCCCCAAACACCTCATACAATGGCTACCTGGGAGACTACAGGATCATCTATAGAACATCTCATGAATCAGTTGTGTATTATGACCACTTTTTAGACAAGCAATTAGATCAACATTTTCAGAATTGGTTTTAAATTTTAAAATTTAAATTTGTTATAAAGAGGGGTTTCTTTTCTATTATTTTTTCTCTCCCTCCTGCCCCCCTTTTACTTTCTTTCCAGTGGGTGGAGCATACATGGTTCTAGCCACAGTCAACATAAAAAAGTGTCTGAACCCTTAACAACAGGAAACTTGAATCAAGACTACAGTTCTGCAAACTGTGAGCTCAAGAGAAGCCATCAGCTATTTGTTGCTACCCATTCATCAACACTGACTATTGCTGTGACGTAATTAAGAGAACATGTACTACTGTCTCCAACATTCCAGTTTCACCTGGCTTTTTAAAATCAAGTTTGCTTCATCAACCTTTCAAACCAAGTGACTGGACTATGAGCTGAAGTGGTAGAGGAGTCCCTCCCAGACAGGGCAGGGGTACAGCTGGGGTTGGTATTGCCTTATGCTGCAATACAAGAATTGCCATAACCCCTCTGTCAGAGCCCTAAATTGTGCACCTAAAACCGAAGTCATGTGAACACTTGGGGAGAATGTACATCGAAAGTGACTGACCTGATAAAGTGGCAAATGAGGGAATTTCAGTTCTATTCTTAACTCACCTTGCTGCCTCCCTCAAGTACTGGTCAAAGATGTTTCAGAGGTCAGTCAGACATCCTTCAGATTTAAACCACAATTTTTCTGTACTACAATGCCTTCCATACTATAATGCCTCTATAGTTTAGTGGGTGGGGAACCCAAATCTTGGCAGTGAAACCCATGCTAGACATCCAGTTAGGCATTTCTGTAGTAAACTAAGAAATAGTCAAAATCCTAGTGGGATATAGAAAAATTTGAAACAACCTCTTAACTTGTGCACTAATGCTGTGAAGAAATCTCATGAGTATAGACCATCTTTCTTTTCAGCAGTATTCTTCAGTTTCATTTCCATTTCAAATTTAAAAAGCTTTTCTCTGCTCTTACTTTATACTGAGTGTGGTATAATATTTCCATCACTGATCATAGATTTGCATAAGCTTTGTTAGTAGTGGTTAGGTTGATGTTATACTGTTCATTTTAAACTTATAATTGATCAGATTATCACTATTATGAGCTATATTAATGTGTTCTCCCCTGTTTTTACATTGATTTTTAGTGCCACATACACTGTATTTTATAGTGAAGGCAAACCGCTTGAAAGTAAACTAGGTATATATTGAATTTTCTATATAAGGAGGTGACCCTTTCTCTAGTTCTCAGTGGTACAACATTTCTATGAGGGAACCAACCCTTGAAGTAGTCCAGAGTTCAGGAAAAGTGCTCAATAGATGCCTCAATCTACAGTGTCCCTTTCCTGTGAAGGGTGTGGAAAGGCTCACTGTGGGACAAATAACAGGTGGGCTGATCACCGTTCAGTCTGCTCTGGCAATTATGACATTCTTATTGCATCACTTAAAAACAAACTACAAAAAAAAATCCACAAGACCACTGCTTTTTTTTTTTTTTAATAAGAGATATGATTTTTTGTGCTTCTGATTATTTTGGTTGAATCTTTATGTTTCATTACTTAATACATTGACTGGGTACTGAAGAGAGCAAGGAAATCAGTGTTTGCAGGGAGGTGTAATTGTCTTCATTAAAACTTACTTTTTCAGCAGGTCTAGAGCACTGAAACCCTTCTCCAGGTTTGAAGACATAGAAGCATCAATCTTTGTATCTAAATACAAGCTGAAAGCAATTGCTGCAAAGGTAAGCAGCTAAAACCTGCACAGTACTGAACTGGTGAGCAAGAACACGGTGACAATTTCAGCACCCATCCATCATAAAGCATCAGGAGGCCCTTGAGAAGTAGTGATGTTTTGTAGCGCTGTAATTGCTATGAGTACCATAATGCTATCCAGGGAAGAAAAGCAGAGACAACTTCAGTATTTCTCCAGACTTTTGAGAACAGTCCGTATAAAAACCACTACATAATCATTACTGAAAAACTTACATAAAGGGAATATTACTTAAGATTGTTTGATTACAAAATTAATCACAAATTAAGAAAAATAAGACAGAATTTGTAACAGCTTTCCTGTGCACATGTATTATTACAGTTTTAACTATAAACATACCTAAAAGCCCCAACAACCCAAAACAAAACACCAGAATCTTTTTTATTTAGTCCGTAGCATAGCTTCTATTTATTCAACAAACCGTTCTGCATTTTTAAAAAATCGATTGCTCAGTGTGTGGCTTTGCTAGAACTGTGTATAGACCCAACAGAGACATGTTAAACGTATGTTTTCTAAACACAACCTTGTCAAGCCTGGCAAATGTTTACACCAAAACTTTTCTTCCCCTTCACTTTCAAAAATCGTTGCTTCAAAGCTCAGACATGCTGAAATGTCTCAATTCAAGCTTTTAACATGGGCAGAAATATTTAATTCTGCCCAGACAAGACTGAAGCATTCATATGGAAATATTCTAGGAAGAAATACTACTAAAATAAATCACTGAATAGCACAAGAATTGCATAGTTATTTCCACCTTAGAGAATTTCTAAGTTTGGTTAAATTTTGACAACTGAAAATACACTCTTAAGATAAAGGCTGCGCTAGCCGCTGAGGATTATTCCTCTTCACTTCCAGACAGAATGTTTCATTCAAGAACTCACAGTATTTCTTACACAACTAATTTAGCTTCAGCATGCCACTGTTTGAAAATTAGTAAATAGGCCAGAGAAATTTTTTCCTTTTCTTTTAAAAGGGCAATCATCACCAAGGCCCAGTTTCTACTTCTTATTTGCAAATAGGAAGGTGAGCTGGTACCCTTCCCTTTCTACAGACTGCTTACGCTCCCTCTTGCACCAAGGGGAAAACCTTGCTATGAAAAACAAGTACAGAAAGTTACAGGGAATTTATAGAAATATAAAAGCTAGTTGCTGGTTTGTACGATCACGCATGAAAATATGTCAGGACAGAGCTCGGCCTGCTATTTATTGATGCTTTCTGAGTGAGTAATTTTGTCACTCTTTTGACCTAACATAAAGTGACATCTACATTGCTGCTTTTACAGTTTGCTTTCTTAAAATTAATGTGACTATTAAACACTTGTAGGTTTTACTACAAAATGATTATTCAGAGCAGAAAATAAAGTGGTTTGTAATAGGGTTTCAAGAATTAGCTTTCGAAACACAGCTGAAAAAAACACGATCAAATACTAAAACATAATCAACGTGTACTAAAATGTAATAATTTATTTCTATCTTATATAGTTCTGTAAAAAGTCCATCATTATATCATTCCAAAAATGGGGGTTAGGCTTTCAAAGGACTACGTAGGGGATTTAGCCACAAAGTTTCCATTAACATCAATGACTCACTCAGCACCACTTTGAAAGGTTACCCCAGGCGGTTATGCTTCTCTTATTGCACAGGGGTTTTATACCCCCAGCTCCTCTTAATGTTAAGAAGAATTAAGTTTGTCTCTTTTCTGTTCCCTGATCAGAGAATAGTTTTTTGTAACTTCTGACTGATAATTTTCTAAGTCCCAAACTTAAATGGCTGTTTTGCTTTAGGGAAAGGAGGATCAACAGGCTCAAGGTTTTCTACCCTTAATATCCCTCTTCTTAATGCTAAAGAGTGCAGAACATATATTTTCAATATTGCTGTTGCTAAAAGTTTCATTTAATTAACTATATGCACATAGACACAAACCAATTCTGTTTTACAATCCTTAGCCAAAGCTGCATGTCAATCTAAAAATTAAATAATGGAAAACAGACATTTAGTTTAGTTTATATAACCTGACAGTGCTCCTATCCTTCCTCTGTTTCACCTAGTGTCATCTTTCAGTGTTCCTCTCTAATTTTATTTGGAACAAAATAAAAAGATTAAGATAAAATAATTCCCAAAAGATAATTGCAAAATGATTTATGTGCAGGTGTTAAATTATTTCTGGCATTGATGTTCCATAGAGCGCAACATTAAAACATTATGGTATTCAACAGAGCATCTACATTTGATAATCCTGCTAATCATCAAAAGACACTGAATCTGAATCCCGAAGGCAATGTTACATTTTGATTAAATTGTATCATCAGTGATTCTGTTTATGGTTCACTAAAGTATGAATTTCTTTCACATTCCATTGGGTTTACCACTCATTGTGTTTGACTTGGAACACAGTCAATTTAAGATTTCTATAAGCCACCACTTTTTCAGCTACTGCTTTTGCACTCTTCAGATATAGCAAGTAAACCAGAAACAATTAAACAGTTTATTCAGTGTCTCCTGTTAGTGAGCTCTATTACTATAATGATTAAAAGCCCGAGTCACAGACAAGATGCCATCACAGACTGCTTGGTGGGTCCTCTGAGCCACACAAAGTTTGTTCTCAGCTGGCTCTTTAAAAGATAGTGCAGTCAGTAAAACGTATTTCTAAAATTGTATTGCCAAATGGTAGAACAACTTGTATAGCAGCCTGTTAGCATATATTAGCATTGTGTACATTGCTGCAAGTTGTGTAGTAATGCTTGAGAGAGCTTGTTGTAATTAAACTCTACTCCTTCGGAATCTTAATCCTGAGGCTTTCTGATTTGTAATTCCACCTTCACGGCTGCACAACCAATTTTCTATTCTTCAGCCGCTGCAATACAGCCCTAGGCTGCAGTATCTTTCCACACCAGCCACGCAGCAAGCAGGGTACACATGACAGAAACTTCACTTTAAAATCGTATGCCTGGCTAGAAGAGCCATCGCTTCTGAAAAGCAGTTCGGTGCCTGTGGTTACTCTTCACACTTATTCCAAATCAAACCACTGCAGTTTCACAAGGTTTCAACTTTTTCCCCCCTCCTTCTCTTTCATGCTGCACTCAGCTTGATATTATACCACCTTCTACCATTGATTTTACTTGCATCCATGCTACCTCTACACACACAGTTGAGACTATACTCGGCAACTGTATATATGAAGTAGATTCAAATGTAGCTCTTCTCCATTTAGCTAAAAGAAAATTTGGGAGGTTAAAGGAAAGAAAGTGTTTTATCAGTAAGCTAGGATGCACAACTAGACACGTGCACACACTTGGAGAATATAGTTCATATTAACAATTAGCCACTTACAGCAGCAATTCTTGTAAGCACAACCACATGAAAAAAAAAAAAACCCAAACCCCTCCTTGCCCTGGAGGGATTCTCCCATTATTTGTGCTAATAATAATACCACCACAAGAAACCCTACAGACTGTTGAGCTGGCTGCCAACTGTGGATACCAAACTGCTATCACAGTATTTAGACTAAAGCTGCATTACTGTCCCATCATGTCTCTACTTTGGACTAATGTAACTGTGTACACACACCACTGTCTGTGCTTATGCCATGACAAGTAACAAGAGTGGGCTCTGGCGATTTAGACTTTGGCATAGGAGCTTATTTTTCATGTATCATGAGGCAGCAACAAAACCTCTGGCTGGGGAAAGGTGAGAGGAAAATGGGAAGATGGCTGGTTCTTTATATTCTTAAGTTTATGCATTTCTCACATTTTGAGGAATAACTTCGAGTTGCTTTTAGATACAGGAGCAGTTTTGGTATCAAACACATACAGAATAATAAGGAAGGAAAATGCTTAGAGAACAAAGAAAAATGCCTTTAGCACTACAGGTTAAAAAAATGAAAATATGACTATGAATGTTAACTTTATTTTCAACATTCCTCACATTTTTTTTTGGTGATAAATGACTTCACATGTAGTTGCCTTCAGGGTTATATCCACAGCATTGTTTCATGTTATTCTAAATAAAATTTAAGGTGGACATTAGAACAGGCTTTGCTAAAACCTAACGCTGTAACTGGTACATGTACACAATCTACATTTGATTCACACAGGGAAGAACAACAGAGTGAGAAGCAATTCATTAAACACTTCTGTTGCAAACAAAGCTGGTATTTTCCTCTTGCCTACAAGTGCATTATTACATGATTAGCCTTTCCTGTATGGTTAAGACAAACTTCAGTAATATATACCGAAAAGGTGAATGGTAAAAGGAATTAAGCTATTATGGGAGGACTAGAATTTGTGAAGTAGCTTTGATTCTTTCCTGCACACAAATAAATAATCATTTCTTGTAATGATTGGGTAGCTTACAAGAATAAGGCAGAGCTGGATGGAGGGAATGGTAAGGGATTCTCATATTTCATCGCAACTAATGAAAAATACCAACTTAACGCCTTGTAACATTCTACAAGTCAATCAATGGGGGCACACAGCCAAGCAGTGCAGGGGACATGTCATTAGCGTTTGTTTTATGAACTTGTTCAGCTCCACTTAATTGTTTCAGATGTTCAGTTTAAAATTCACACAAATATTTCTTTATTTATTTTCTTTTTTATGTAAACAAAGAATTTGGCATCATCAGAACTTCACAGCTGGCACCTGACAACCTGCAGTGCACCAGCAGCTAATTATTATACTTGTAATTATTTTGTTTATAGTTGCATATAGGCAGTGGGAGAGGACCTAAAATTATGTCCACTTTGTAGTAAATGCTTTCACCTTTAAGAAATGTTGGGGCAGCAAGGGCAATAGCAGTCTTCTTATTTTGCCCTTCTGTGGGAATACTGGAGGTTTCTATTACTGAAAGCAGCCATAACTCACTCCAACTACCGTCTTCTGACTAAAACGAGAAAGTTGGTTTCTACCAAAGGACTGGGTTTTACTTCCTGATCCCACTCTGGATTACAAACAGTTAATGCCCACTGCACAAACTGCTACGTACCCTGTAGACAGTGGTCCTGCATGTTCCTTCCTCACACACAGGCAGATCACGGGTCACCATTTCTCATGAATGTCTCACGGTAGCTTTAGTCCCATGAAGTATGGAGGCATTATCTTAATCTGACACTGTCTGCAGACAGGATTTACTAGCTCAAGTGAAGTGGTACCCTAAACCCAGGCCAGGTAACCCATTTTGGCAGGTAGTGCTGGTTAAACCTCAAGGGTTGCCAGCATGCCTCATCCCCACAGAGGACTCTGATGCTCTGCTGATAATTCCAGTCCCGCTGTACAGCTATAGCTTTCTGCACTGGGACGTGGCCCTTCCCACTCAACTGGGTCTAACTGTTACATGAATCAGGCCAAGAATGAAGCTATAGGAGACATTTCTCAATTTTCTCAAATTCACCATGTGCACCAGCAGCACTGATCTTTACAGAAAACTGACAGGAAAAATACTCAACAAAAATGCACGGGAACATGTAATGCACGCAGACGCATAATTTGCTGCATAGGTCTTTGCAAGAAGAATATCAAAAGACTAGGAGAGATGCACAGACTGAACTCAAGAATGTGTTAATTAAGAAATACAATGGAAATTTTAATCAAAGGGCTAGAGAAGAATAAGTGTGTAGAATTGAAATAACCCCTATCTCACCGAACTGCAGTGACCACGACTAGCCTGAACTTGGGATAGCGAGAAAGTTTTTGGTTTTCAGTAGGGAAGTGGTAGACAGACATAAGACAAGAACTGCAACTTGAGGTTATACGGAGATTCCAACATGATCTAAGTGACTTATTTCTTATTATAGCTTCTTTGCATATCTATGTTTATAAGCAATTATTCCTTTATGCCTAAAGGCCTTCTACTAATAAAGCTACCCCTAAGATAACTGACACACAAGCACTCATCATCATAAGTAAAGGTGCAATATAAAGTGTGCCTAGGTTTTAACAATAGTCCAGCTTCTCAGGACAGGTATCTCAAGAAGCACATCTTGCTCCCCTAGGAGCTGCACAGGTTAATTTAAAAGATACTAATGCAGAGATCAGGAAAGAAGACAGCATCTTCTAATGCCTATCAATAGCTAGGGAAGACTACCAATAGCTACAGGTCCTCTGTTGTAGAGGAGTAGTAGGGAGTACACCTAATTCTTGAGCCTCAATGCACGTGCAACATTAACTCTACCGTAATGAATGCAAGCACATTCAGTCTGCAGTTGAGATAAGACACAAGTATCTAGGGACACTTTACAGAGCTGGCAGCCATTTCTGGTGTGAACTTCAGTATGTGATACCCAGAAGAAATAGTACAAAAGTGCCTGAACTGTGACACTTGCAGTCTAGAAATCCTTCTTTTATCTCAGTAGCTTTCTCTACAGCTCTCACCTGCACCGATAGGTTTCTTATTGCGTTGCAAGTCATTCCACATACATGTTATTGACACACACAAAAAATCAGTTCCAGACAGAAAAGGATCGGGGTCCTTCCACAGTTTGTCTTAGGATGTCAACAGTAAAAATGTATAAGTGGAAGTGGAAGACCCTACATAAAAGCAATAGCAGAAAACCCTAAAAAGCCAGCAAGGTCACAGGCTTTTGACAGCTGCTGTCTGGCTTGAGGCTTTCAGCATTGCTTTGCATTAGTTCTCTATCTGTAAAGTCAGCATTTTTCTCCTCTATTTCTCTCTAGAAACTTTCAATGAACATGAACACTTTAAAGCCCAACTAAACTCAGCTGGGCTACAAGCATGAAGTGTCCATTTCAGTTGGAAGGTACTTTTCCTCATGCCATAGCAAGATTTGATGCATGTGCTCCATTTTAAAGAGCAACATTGGTATCAGCTCATTTTCTGCTTATACATCAGATATGAAAAAAAGATCAAAACCACCTTCCTCCAACTGGTTATTAAAAAGTGTTTCCTCAGTACTCCAAGATTATACGTTGTCCTACAGATTTCTTGAAGATTTCCTTATTGTGTTACAATTAACAAAACATTATGATGATATATCAGAAGAGAACTTTACTACAGCATGTTTTATTTGGAGTAGTGTACTTGTAAGGCTTAAGTAAGAGCTGAAGGAAATGATGACATAAACTGTTGATTAGATTCTTATCAAAGTACCTTCTCTATAAATACCTCTGAATTATTTTCTGCATGTAATGCAGCTTTTATATCAAAACAGGAAAAAAAAAAAAAAAAGAAAAAGATAGTACACAACAAATGGTAACCAGAAGCTGACAGACAGTTCAATTGAATTTGAATGAGCTGTAACCCCTTTATTCCTTCTTTGAACTCTGCTGGATCTTTCCACTCCCTTTCATGCTGTATGCATTGCCAAATGTTATTCCCAGAATTTCATTGTCAAGCTGACTAGCTGTTAGGAGACGCAGACAGTTCAAGACCCTCCAGTCAAGAAGAACCACTGGAATTAAGCTATCAACTGTAATCCCAAAGTTAGAGGGCAGAATGGGCCAGTTTTTATATGAATTAAACATGTGGATATACACAGAAAAGATCAATATGTGCTTTAGGTGGAACTGAGGTTGCAAGCAGAACTACTAGTCTGATTGTTTTTGTTAGGTCACAAATAATTCAGAAGGAAAAATTCTATACCAAAATTAACACACATGAAAGTGTGTTCTCATCTTCAAATGAGACATTTCCCTGTTTGGAGAAACGAAGTATGAATTATGGAGCAAGATGGCAAAATTTTGTCTCTGCAGGCTGCAGTACTTCAGAGGTGAGGACTACGGCTGACAGTATGAGAGCAAGTATAGATTGTTAGTTATCTTGGTAGTAATGGAAAGAATTACATTCATAGCAAGAAGTTTGGGAATTCAGAAGAATAATATTCTTGGCTTACTGTTTTTAATGACAAGAGAAAAAAAAAAAGGAAGAAATAGCCCTAGGAACAAAGATCCTGGTTCTCTCCAAAAAGATTTGAGTCAGGTTATGGTTGTTTTGAGTCAGTTATCTAAGAACACCGGAGGGACAAAGATTATGGGGATGAAAGGTACACTATTATACTGTTTATATGATCTGTCTTCTAATTATCTATATTGAATTCTGTAGGTAATTTTCTGAAAGATGATGCTGACTTATTTGAACAAATTTAGGAAGTCCTAAACTGCTTTCAGGCAGCTAATATCACCATGCTATTGAATATTAGAGTACAGTTGAGTCTCCATTGCTACACTTATCTGAAGTCATATTTTTAAGATGCCCAACACAACCATGTACTTCTCTGGGAATGGAGCCAGAGGAAGCCGAGGAAAATCCTTGCTGCTGGGTCATATGACAGGAGTTCTAATACCTCTCCTGGAAACAGCTGGCAGCTGCTGGCTTTGGACTCCTAGCGGTCTGTTTGCTAATGTAAAGGTAAGCTAAGAGAATCAAACTGCAAATTAATTTGTGAATAAAAATCCCTTCTCTCTATTTTTATCTGCCACTTTGTGTAACTTGCATACAATTTTTGTTAATTTTGTGTAATTTATTCCAGAAGCCATTGTAAAAATCTTTTATCGGTAAGAAATCTTTTCAGGAAAAAGATTCCATGTAGTTGGAAGTCTATCTTGCTCTTTACATTTTTGGAAAGCTGATTTTTATTTAAATGCTATTATAACTCTGCATCTTGTTTAACAAGCTCTCCTATATTAGCATTAGAAAACAGACTTGCTGATTTGCTTGTTCTGTAAAGTGAAAAAAACTTCAGATGTTGACAGATGACACTTCTAGTTAAAAGAACATATTGGGATAAACCCAAGTCAATGGCAAATTAGAAGACTGAAAATATCTATTCCCTTTCATTACATATTGTTATTACCAGCACGTTAAGAAAAGGGAAGCAAGTCTTAACTGGCCAATAATATCCTCTAGATAAATCAGCCTGTATTTCTCATACCTGTTTTCTGTATGCAGAAATGTAATGTCAGTTGTTACTCTTTTGTAAAAGATTGCACAACAGATGTAAAATAGTCTAGATGATGTGAATAAATACAATGGGGAATGAAGAATCTCCAACCCATGTTGCAATCAGTGCTACAGTAGGACTTCTATGGAAGTAGTAGTAACATGCAATGCGGTTATGGCACCCAACAGGCAAACCTACCAGCTGCCAGCCTGGCAGAACTTGTAGGTACTATAACAGCTGGCTTTGGCTCCTAATCACAGTATATCATGCATGAAACTCCTTGCTTGTTTTGTTCATGATGCAGCCAGTCTGAAAGTGAAGATCAATCCTACTCTGAAAGAAGAGACTGGAGTACATGGCCTCTTGAGGTCCCTTGTATTAGCAGTTGTCTGTGGATCTGCAAAGGTGAAAATTGTCTTTTGCTCTAAGTGTGACATTGCTTGAGGTTTTCATTTGAAGACAGCTTCACGTCATCCGCATAAAGCAAAAGTGAGATGTTATTTCTGGGAAAGGAAGGAACTTGCTCGTAAGAGTAATACAAGGGGAGGGTCTTTCTCCCCTTCAAGTAACAAAGTCAGATTTCTGGTTTACAGTGTAAATGGCTGCAGACTTTAGTTTCATGAACCTGGCTTTAGTTAGGTAGGCTGCAGATGTCATATGGTTGAGGTTTTAGATGAAGGCAATCAACATACACTCTCACAACTATCTGTTAATATTCCAGTAACAGAACCAGTAGATGGTGCTCAAGAATACATAGCACAGCTCAGGTGATTTGTAGGATGGATACAACCTATGCATCATAAATGGCTTCCTCTGACACCTTTTTCCATGAATGCCAAGACAAGTGCATGGTCATTGTTCCACCAGTATTAGAGTGGACAAAGTTTGGCCATTAGCCTAGCCTCACCATTAACACTGAACAGGGCAGGTGGTTCACACCTGGGAGCACCTCCTACTACCCAGGTCATGGTGCTATCTACCTAGGTTGCACATGGGTCTCAGTTGATTATTAAGAACAGAATTATTGAAAAAAATATAGTGGCAACTATTGCAAACTACTAAAACAAAATGACACCAAAAGAGCGGTTTGGGGAGGTGGAGTTGCAGGCAACATGCATACAGAGATGTCACTAAAAGGCATGCACAACTCATCATAATTCACCTGTTGCAAGCTATTGGTACTGGATGAATTCAGGTGTGAAAGTGGTACATTTCAGGCCCATCTTTCATGGGCAACATTAGAAGAACTCCTCCAACAAGAAGGAAGAACCAATAGCAAGTTGGTGCCAAGAACTCCAACAGAAGCAAGCAGTAAACCTGCCTACTTCTAACTGATGCCCATCAAGTACTCAGCAATTTGCAGCACGAGCAATTTCCTCCAAAAGAATAAGAGTTAGTGCCAGGCTGTGTAGCTTTTTGTGGGGGGAGGTATTTTTGCAGTGAAAAGATAAACTTTTCTTGCTTAAGTAAAGTTTTTCAACAGTGTGTCTGGCTGACCTCAAGAATGACTCAAGTTGCCATGCAGTTCATCCCTGTCATCAGGTCTAGCGCAACAAAACGGTTATTCTTCCTGGGAACAGCAGTTAAGGTCTTTGCCCAGGAATTGGCGTCATCTTTTTGTGTTTCGAACCTGGAGATTTAAATTTGAAATCCCATTACAGACAGAGTCCTAGATATAATGCACAAACTTTACTGAATTCAACAACTTGAAAGACCTGCATCACTTTTATCCCGACATTTATAGGTTGTTACAAACTGATGCATAGTTGCTGAAGTTTTCAGTTCTTATGAGATCTAGCCTGTAAAAATCATGTACAGGGTTCTTTCTGTGTGCATTTGTTCACAGCAGGCTTCAAGACACTTCTTGTATGTTCAATGTCACCTGTCATTCAGGATTTCTTTTTTTAAGCAACGAAATATCTGCCATCATGTCAGCAGTTTACATGCAAATTATGGAGTCTTTGGCTATGCTTCAACTGGGTCCAGTATTCTTCTACTTGAAATCTTGCTGTATTTTTGCAAAAGGAGTATTTCACTGGTAGTCTTGCATATTTAATGACAGTATTTGGTAAGATGGCAAGAGGTCAGACAAAATGTTTTCTTTATATCAGCAAGAAAACTTGCAGTCTGAAATCTAGTACTGTTTCCTAGTGACATTCCCTATACAGCACCCAGGCAAACAGCTAGGATGGAGTATTTCTTCCATCAGATCATATTGTTACTTATAGTACCACTTGGGTTCTCAAAAAGTAATGTCTATGTAAAAAAAAAAATTAAAGGCCACCAAAAAGGACTTTTGAAATTGTCACAGATTTTTTTTTTTTTGAGCTTCTACTCATTTGCACTTTACAAGGTAGGAACTTCTCTGTCTGAATTACATAGCTAACACTCTCTTTTTTTTAATTAAGTCATTGAATGCCATCTATAAACATGTTCACTGACTCAGACTAAAATATGGTGAGCCAAAAGCCAGGCATGTTTAAAGAATCTGATGAGGAGAAAAGGAGGATGGAAAGAAGTGAGACACAGAGAAACCTGCAATTATCAATAGGATGGATTTTCTTCTCTTTTTGACAGGGATAGAGTTACCAAACCTATTATTACATGGTCCTAATTACATATCTCTGCAATAGATCACTCAGTTAAGGAGAAAGATCTACTGACTGGGAAACATCACTAATTGTTCCTTTTTTGTTGGCATACTATCTGATTGGAGTAATTATAGAGCTGCTTCCCCATTCTCTTCTGCTCTGAAGATTTTGAAGACATATTTCTTCACTGATTGCATAGAATTTAGCATCTTGAATCTCTTGATTTTAGCTTTTATGTTCTTCTTTCCTACCTTTTCTTCGCTTGGACAGAATATTGTCTATATTACTGTATGCGAGGAAATCTATTGCAACAGTTTCAGCATCCCATCATGCCATGCATGGTACATGCTACAAAAAGTCCTTGCTTTCAATCATTATGAAGTTCTTCCACTAATTTTATAAAAGCTTTTGACTTCCAGAATTGTCACATATAGCAAAAAGGAAAAAAAAGTTTAGACCTATTAAGTAGCTTATTTCTTTAATATAAGTAGTTAGATAATTTGCTTTGATATACTGAAATCAAGTTTTAACTGTATGGGAGATATCTATCTATGGTATGTCAGCAAGTTATTTAACAAGAATCTGCAAACTTAGCTACAGCTGCCATAGCACACACTTTTAGACAGGTCACACACCAACACAAAAGCTACAGCACAAAATCTAAATAGGAGCGCACAGTCATATAATAAGGCCCTTTAATAAGCAGGACTTACAAATTTTTACTGATTCTTTCAATGAGGCCAATAGTTTGCATTTGCCTTTCAAATACAACTTAAAGAAAGACACTGCACCATGACTGAAAGATCCAGCAGTGCTGAAGACCTGCAACCCCTTCTGATAGGTCTTTCATACCTAACCTGACAATTCTACGTCCACCATTTATTGACACCTTGAATTAAGATAAATTAAGTTTCCTGACATACAAACTTCTGCAGCTGCAGCGCTTCTCACCCTGACTTGCACAGGTCATTTTATTCCAACTACAGACACTGATCTTTATTAATACTCTTCAGGTCAAATCTTCTGCTCTCCTGCCATGTTTTTGGCTTTCCTTTCCCTTCTGAAACAATCAAAACAGCAAGGAAAAGTTTTATGCCAAACTTCCAGGTTTTACTGTAGAAAGGAATCAGAGTTAAAATCTCCAACGCTTTCAGGAGATTGTAATCTCCTGATTCCACATGTATGGAATGGAAGCCACCACTCCCCTATACAATCAGATGCTTCAGGGGCAAGTAACCAAAGTTTGCTTTTACTGGCATCGGAGTTCATTTATTCCATGAAAAATCACCATAAGAAGCCAAAGTTCAGAAGTCCCTGCCTTTCCCCTCATCCTGTACCACAGGCTTTGTAACAGATTAAAAGAAAAATCTTCATCTCATTAATTATGCCGCATGCAGTTTTATCTTGCCTGGGTGCTTCTGTTCAGATATATATGAATGGAAGCAGCAGAAAAGAAATTCAAGAGCTTGGTTTTATTAAGCAGATATTAAAACGAGGTCCAAAACCCAGTCTAGTCAGGGGGAAGACTTCTTATACCATGCACAGGTTCTGGTCAAGCCTTAAGTCTGGGATAATTTTGTTTATTTACTGGACCTATCTCCTGTCTAGGAAATGCTGTAAATTTTTCAAGCATCTATATAACCTGATGATATGAAGTTTCTTTATGAAGATGTGTATCTTTGGAGTAATGAATTTATCACATGATGGAACTGTTGCCCTGGTTACTACAGAAATTATTCAATAACAGAGCAAATTGGTATGTAAACAGTAATACTTATCTAACCTATTGGCACAAAAATAACTGCTGACAAGTGCATTCCACACACTCCAAAGGCCCTGTCCAGCTCAAATGTACTTCCTTTTTCAGAGCTCTCCTTTATTCAGATCCTATTCCTTATTTCAGTAAAGTATTTCTCAGTATTCTAAAAGACCTTGATAACACCAACATCAATAGTATTGAGCTGCTAAAGGCATCTTTTCCCTTGGACTAGGATTGAATGCCATCCAGACATCAAACACATGGAAATAATGTCCAAGTACTGCATCCCCTATCAATCTGATGTCAACAGCAGGCTATTCCTTATCAGATTAAATGCTAAACTGAGAAGACTACTGTTCAGAAGGTCAAATAACCTAAGCTTATGGCCCCTCTTGGATGGCATTTTTAATAAAGGATTCTTGGTGTTGAAAACAATGGTCAACAAAACACAAAATTCCTTTCCTCCGCCTGATAATACTGGAAGGGTCTTTACATTTGAGGTTGGACCTTCCTGTTCATGGAAACTAATATTGTCCCACTATGCTCAGTGGGGTAATAGTCACCATTGGAAATAAGTATATTCAGTTGTGAATGCTTGAAACTCGCTTTCACAGAATAAATTATATAAAGAAACCACTACATAGTTTAAGATGCATTTTTTCCACAACACCCTGTGTAAACGCCAGTACATGCTACTAGCACTCTACGCAATGGGTTGCTGAGCAGCCATTTTCACACAATGCTGAAAGTATGCACACCTTGTAATTTCTTCTTCAATTACATGGACTTCTTTTAATTTTATGCAAAAGCATGGCCAACTACTACCTTGGTAACTATCACATACATTACAGAGTGCTTTTTACCTTTAAGATTGCCTGTACTTTCAGTAGAATTTATTAGCTTTCCTTTTAAGAAATTATCTCTAAAAACAATTCCAATTCTTTTTGGGTGCTAAGCTTCAACAAAAGAATGTATAGTTTCATAGTCCATTAACAGTTGGACTTGATGATCTTAAAGGTCTTTTCCAACCTAAATGATTCTATGATTCTACAAGGAAGCTTCTCTCAACTGTTCAAACAGTGCTACATTACAGAATACTATACCAAAATTCTCAGTTAATGGACTACAAGACAAAGTTTTCCTCAAAAATGTACTTAACTGAATGTCCCATTACTCTCCAACTCAGTCCTTTCTGGGCATTTCCTTTCTACACTTCCTTCTCAGAAGGAGGATTATGTCTTTTTGCCCATTTCTCTCTAAAAGCTTATCTATGTAGGAACTAGTTTTATATAAAGAGCCGGAGAAGATAACACATCAACATCATGTCATGTTCTGTGATGACTATACTGAACTGTACAAGTCAGATGTAGCACCAACTAGCTGGAATGGGAAGGGACCATCTAATCTCATGAACATGACATGACGTACCATGCCAGCCAATGCTAAAGCCCATTTCAGCCGCTCTTCTATCCCTACCCCACTGAGAACTCTGCACTTGATTGACAAAACATAAAAAGTACCTAAAAGTTTACCTAAACTACTTTAAGAGTTGTTAAAAAAACACAGCTTGGCAGGAGGCTTATTCTAATACACAGCATCAAAGACATTGTGAAATTTTCCAGTGCAAGCTCCACAGAAAAACAAAACAAAACACCCTATGAAAATCTAACTGCTACAGATACGTGTATATTCACAGTAGGAATTTCTATAAATTACTTACTGGCCATTCTGTGCAGTGACATAACTACACCTACAAGCTGGGTATACAAGCAGTTGAGAATGTTATTTCTGCATGTTGTGATGCATAAGATAAAATTATCATGAAAATGTGGGCCTTGAGTATGTTTTAACACCTCTGTGCCTACTTGGCTGTTGCTCTTGTTTTAAAATGACACATCAAGAAAGTTGCTATCTTTTTAATCTGTTACAGGATTTAAGACACAGTATAACATAGCAAGGCAGAGTTTATTAACTATTATCTTGTACGCATAAAAGTAGCACAGAAAATTTAAAGGTGAAGCCCAAGTTCAGACAAACTAAGATGTTTATTTCAACTGGATAAATTTAGACTGATGGGGTAATGAAAGGGGCATTGACAACCACTTGTGAGCTCCTTTAACATATCTATTTTCAGGAAATGTAACATCTGGTGTATACCACATCCATTATCCTATCTGTCCAACTTAAGTGCACACAAATAATATATGTGCATGACTGATTTCCCTGCTGATGTCTTTATTATTACTTTGAGCAGATGAAATTTAGACCAGTCTTTTACTGTTGCATTTTGTTTTCTGCATTCCAATGTCAAATTGCTTAATTATGTGATATTTGGTCACACTCTGTAAACGTCTCTTGCTGTCATTGTAGTGCCCAGTTAGAACAACAAATAGAAAATCAAGACAAAGTGCAGAAACAAGAATTATTTCAATTCAAAACTGTATCAGTTAATAACTGCATTACTTAAAAAAAAACAGAAGCAAAATCATTAATGATTTGTCAGAGACACAGTAGCTAAAACTAGAAGCTGCTTCCTGTGACTACTAGGCTAAGAGCAGGAGGGCCTATTCTCATCTCATATCCCGACCTCTTGCTCCCCCCGGGCCCTGAACTCCACCCCATTGTGTCTGCCTGCAGCCCATGATTTCTGGCTGTCTTTTCACAACTCATTTCAAAGCCATCCAAACTTGACTAAGTAACTTCACTTGCCATAGAAACTACTCCAGCCCAGCATGAGAGACTGCTCCAGTGATGTAATATCAGCATTGGTAAGCATAAACACTTTTGCATCGAAATAGATGTATTAAAGAGTAGATGCTCCTGTAATTAGTAATAGAGAAAATAAGTGATCCTAACTTTGTCCTCATAGATATTTTCCTGGACTGGAGAGAGAACAGTCTTATGTGTAAGAACTACTGTTTTATCAAAACTGAAGGGAGCACTTGTTTTGCTTTATGAAACTTTATATTCAGAGCACCTAAACTTCCATAGGACAGTGTTTCATATGTGAATAAGACCCTTAACATGAAGAAAATAGTCCTATCATATATTAATAACCCTATCATAATAAGCTTATCTTGCCTTCCCCAGTAGCTACATATTTATATTTTGACAGGAAAACAGCTCTTAGAAGAAGCAACTGCTTTCAATTTTTCTGATGAAAACTGTGTTTGTCTCAAATTTTCCAAGCTGGTAAAACTCACATTTCATAGCAACCTGTATTACAAGAACTCTTCTACTGCTTAAAATATGGCAACACTCAAATCCAGTAGCCCTTCAGCACCTTACGTCCACATGCACTTTCACCGCTGCTTTTACCATCCCACCTCCCCTTGCTCTCCTTCCAGAGATTTATTTGGAAATGCTAGGAGTCTGATGGACATTCAGGATTCAGGCTCCTGGTTCTTTTTCTGACACTCAGTTCCATGGCCAAGAAATGACTGGTGGGACTGATTCAAAATTATACTGCTCTCAATGCTTATTAAAATCTTTCATCTCCCACTCATTTAATTTTCATTGTACTGCTTCCAAGTTTGTGTATGGCCATTAGGGCACTCTTAAAGTAGTATTCTTAATCTATAAGTTTGAATTTTGGGGCATAGATCTGCCACATGAGTCTCTAGTGGTGCTAGAGCAGACAGCAAGTTGCAATGTGCAGCTTGATGTCATCTGCAAGCTGTTAAGAGGAGGGGTTGGGCTGTGATACTCACATGCTGCCCAGGAATCCTGTTTGCAGTCTGGAGGTGCTGTTGGTAGGACAGCAGGCCGCCTGCAGCCCTCCTGCTGGGCAACAGGGTCCTGAGCATCCTAGTGATGGCATGCTGCTGCTCTTGGTTACCCAACTCCAAAAAATGAGTATCTATGGTAGTGCTGTTTTTGGTAGTCTTCACTCCTCAGACTGTTGCTTCTTCAGCACTGAGGGTAGGAAACGGAAAGAATATATGGGGGGGAAAGGCATGAAAGCAGAGAAATGATGGATACAGAAGCTCTGCCCCTTCACTTTTATCTGAGCTTTACCACATTCTCATTCCTGGGGACATCCCTCTAAGTGCCTGTGTCCTTTGTTCACCTCTCAGCTTGTAGGAGTCCTTACTAATGCCTCCCCTTTCGTTAGTGGGAAAAGGGGACTTAAAATGAACAGAAAGAGATTAGAGACAGAAAGGATGGAAGCTGTGAAAGAACACTGTATCCTAAGCCTCTCCTTTGATAGATATGGGCATTGCCAAGGAACCAGAGGAAGCAGAAGGAGAATACTGGGCCATATGTACACAGATGCTTTAAAATTAAGACAAGGCAAAAAGTCAATACCTAACACAATGTTCCAATGGCTGACTAAAAATACTCTGTCTTCCAAGCACTTAAGATGTGGGAGCTCAGAGTCAGGTTCATGGCAGCATAATAAAGAAGGACCACTAACACCTGGTCTGTTCTTACTAAAGACTTACTGAAAATTACTGCTTCTAAAAATCCTTCTAAAACATTCCCTTCATTTATCAGTTATTGGGCTAAGAGTTAAACAATCTATTTCACTTTTCCTGAGACAGGCTATGAAAGTTGGTCCTGAAACAAGATACACTTGATGTCTCAGGGTAGATACGTACCTCAAACCACATCTTTCTTTACAAGATTGAGAGAGTGAAGAAACAAGGCAGAAAAGAAAAGAAAAAAACTCTTGAAGTAAAGCAATTCCTGCGGTGCTGCCCTAATTCATCCCTTCAAGCATGCCTCAACACAACAGGTACATTGCTCATACTCTACCATCGCAAATAAATGTTTTGGAACTGGACTCAGAAGCCCTGAAGGACAGGGTTGTCACTCCCCTAGCTATAGCAGATTGCAGTGACAAACCTACTTAACACGAGCTATCTACAAATGGTCCGCATTTGCAGACTGGCAAGAAGATACCATTCATTACCTACCCATAGGACTTACCATCCATGGTATCATAACTGCCCCAATTTAATTTGGGACCAAGAGAAGGTACATCTCAGTACAAAAAGGGAAAGACTCTCAGAGCAAGAGGGAAAGAGCTCCTTCACCATTAGCAACAAATTGCTCCACCATGCAATATGGTGTCACTAAGGAAGCATTAGAAACCTGGAACCCATGTGCACAAAATATTGGAATTCAGATTTTTAGAATGCCAAACAATGTCTTCATCTCAGTTCTTCCCCACAAGTAGTTATTTTGACAATACCCAAAGTGAACTAGTCCAACTGACTATGCCCTCAGGACTGGAAAGACTTAGCATCATGTTGCAAACTTGCCATGTATCTTAAATCTGTTTTTCTAGTTTCAACAAAACATTGGGTTTATGTTACCTTAACTCTTGATTTGAGGAATTTGGAAATTTCAGTGAAGATATATTGATGTTTTGGAATATCGTAAGCCCTCTTTACGAACTCATATAGTATAATCTCTACTTTATTAATTATTTTCATTATCTATTTAAACCATTAAAATGGCTGGTTTTTGTGTTATATGACAAGAATAAAACTAAAGACTATTTTTCAAAAATGGATCATAAATGTCCAGGTCACCCGATGTTCCTCAAAATGTTATTTTTCATTTTAAAATAGTCTGTTTTGGAACAGTGTCATCTCTGCATAGGTGAAACACTATTTCTTCTGCTATTGAAAGAAGAAATAAAAAAATCAACACGCACTGAATGTTGCAAGAAATCATGAGGACAGGTTTTGAAACACCAAACACTGGCCAAATACATAAATAAATGTACATGTATGTCATTACCAAGGCATCTAGTACGGATGCACAGCAAGCAAAAAGTTAGCTAAGTCTCCCCCACCCCCTTAATTAGTAATATGCACAGAACGTCATTTTGTCTACCTCAGTGAGATGAAGGGCAGCATGTGCAGAGATGCCATTCTGTGAACCCAGATGATTTAGACTCTGTGCTTCCAAACTCTAAAACAAAGAATGACCTGTATTAAAGTACAAGTGCAATCACAACAGTCGGACTTTTATCTGATGCAACATCTCCCATTTCCTTACTTGATATGGAAACCAAAACAAATGTGAACATTAGTATTTCAAGACACACGCAGACACACAAAAACACACCAAATGAGCGTGTTGAACACAGCTCTCAAGGAACCATTCTACTCTGTCCCACCCCCATTCACTCTTTCCATATGAAGTTGCTATGGTGATAATAATTATTCTTGATCAGCAGGATACAGTAATTATTGCAATAAAAATCACATAAAGCTTGTCACTACATGTGTGAGACAGGGATTGTCTCTTCAATTATGCACCCTTCTCTGCCCTCCCCCACCTTTTAAGGTAGGGTGTTGGGTTTTTTTTGTTGCAATTATGTATTAAAAGATATGAATTAAATTATTTCTTGCTAATATCAACTTTGCAAAAGATGATAGGCAGTTGCTAGCATCTGTTTGGATGATTCCAGGAAGGCAGTCTCTGATCATTTCTACAACAAAGGAGGTAGACAGGATTTGATTTGAGAGAATTTTTTGCAAAAATTAAATGGCTTAACATTTCAAAACATATTCTGAAGAGTTTTAAATAGTGGCCTAAAGGTTTGCAACCAATGAAGTCCCTCACTTCTCCTGTTTGATGCTTAGTTCATGGATGTGGTATCCTAAACTCGACAGAGGAGTCCCCGTACTTCCAGTTCACATGCTGGCTGCAGTTTCCTGCTGGATGTGTTTGCACTCAGGACCGTGCCAATACAGCAGAAACCCTGGTTCTAGAGCAGCACAATGGATCCAAACTTAATGGCGGTTGCTCTTATCTGATCAGCTCTACAGTAACTTCCCCTAAGACTTGTTTACCCCCTATTTGTCATTTTAATTCGTAGACCTTCATTTTCAAAGTAGTTGCAAAAATGGTATGATTGATGGAGCGAGTAACATGATATCAATATTCTGAAGAAATCCATCATGAATACTAATCTTATATATAACTATACATTGAAGCCTTTCTAGAAATCAATCTTCTTTTTTGTGTGCCTAAGTGCACATAAAATGTTAACATATACGTTTATACAAAAACACTTTGCTTTAGGATATCCATGTTATGTTGAGCTGGAATAACCACCGATCGGCTGAGTCATTCTTGACTACCTTTTGGGTATTTGATGCTTTGGATATTGCTTACAAACTGTGTCAGACACTGCCGAAATGTTTCTATCTCCCTTGAGACCATAAACTGCATCCCTTTCATTACCCGTGGATGAGGCAGAATCTATCTAAATTGCATTTTACAATATCTTGTTTCATCTCTACATTTTGTAACTACTTCAAAAGAAGTAGAGGGAAAACAATATCACACAACGTTTTCAGAAGGTCGTACATTGGACAATAGCATAGCAGAAATCAATCAGCATTTCAGTAATGCAAACATTTTAAATAGCAGAAAAAGTTGTTTATGCTAGTGTAAGATCTGCTGAACCAACAGGTTTTTAAACACTGCCTTAGGAAGGTAACCGTGGTTTTTTTAGTACCTATATGACACAATCTTTTGTTATACTTCTATATGACATAATGTTCTGTAGTCATTAATATGGGACTAATCTTACAGGCATCTCATCTGCTCTCAGTGGAATGGGAGTGGGGCCAGATTCTTAAGTATGCAAAAATCCAAGAAAAAGATTTATCTGTCTATCAGCATGTATTCATTACACTAAAATTATTATTTGCTCACTATCAGCATAACCAGCACTTTACAATGTATAGAAATTAGACAGCCTCTATCAACTATGCATGGTAGGTTTAGGGTAAAAAATGAAGAATTCTGCCTCCCTTGAATGTAAGTCAAGACTGAGAAGCTTGCAGTCTAGGGACTGCACAGGGAATGCAACCATGTTTTTTCCCATATTATAGGAAACAACAGAAAGGGAAGTTGGCAAATTTCTTGCCAAATGCTTTTGACAGGTCTCTTTGGTTCATGCATTTGGTCAATTGCAGTTTTAAAGTATGATAATCACAAGTCTCTCTCTCAAAGCAGTGTAAACTAGCATTTTAGATGAGGATCCTGGAACCAGGTTACATGGTCTACTACCAACTTACCATGAGCTTTCTCTATGACCTTGACAATACCACTCAGGCTTAAAGTCCAATAATTTGAAGGTTTTCAGTTTTGGGAGGCTTTGACAAGACCTCGGATCTTAGTGCTGACACCCAACTGTCAAGTGAAACAATGTCTATATCCTTCTTGACATGTCACACATCTTAAACATACAAACCACCAAAATGTTCATAACATACTTTGGAATCCCTTAATATCCAAGCTATCACAGCATGAATTCAGCATCATCTGAACCAATAGATGTTTGTCTTTTGGGCAGGTTGACCACTAGGAGCTTCTACTGTGTCTTCAAATGACATTTCTCAATTAGTTACCTAAATCTAAACTTGTACATACAGCATGTTTCCAAAATAAAGCCAAATATCACCTTGATTTGAAGCCTTTCCAGCATTTTGCTGTTTGTTGCCAACTGAAGTTATACTCTGAATGTTCTGTCTGATAGTCTAGGTCAAGAAAACAATGTTTTTCTTGTCAAAGAAATCTAGATATCTTTTGCACACACACATATGCAAATACCCTACACACTCACACGCATAGCCTGGGACTGTCTGGCCAATTAATTAATAGCTGCTTGGCTAACATGCCTTTTTTTTTTCTTCCCCTAGCACATCTTGTTTTCTAAATTTTCTGTCCAGCACACCATACAGAAGGTGATCAGTGTTTTCCTTTCTATGTGAAGTATGCAGACATCTCTGCCCCAACAAGACAATGTTTCACTTGTTCACCTTCCGAAAGGGATGGCTGGAAGATGCACCAGCCTTCCACAAGGAGATCAAAGAGCTGCTAAGACATGCCGGTCAAGTATTTCCCTTTCATCTGAATATATTGTTTGTGATCGTATGCCATTCTTAAAGGGTGAAGAAGGTTTCTAATCATTGCAGGAAGAGCACTCAGAGATGACAGCGAGAGAAAAGGGAAGATTAAGAATTGCTTATAAGCAGGCTACCATACGGGAATAGCAGGTTTCATATTTGGAGTAAACTGGATATAGGCTTGAGCAGCAACAAAAAATTAGAAATTCATGGAACGTAAAAGAAATAATTATTAAGCATTGATACTTTATGATGTTACAGAGGTTGCTTTATTCCCAGTAAAAGTATTATACTGTTAGATATGCAATTTGTTTTGCATTTCCAAGAACTAACACTGCACTACAATAAAAAGGATTGAAATTATTTGCAATACACTTAAGAATTCTGTAGAACCAGAGAATCACCAAATTCATAAAACAAAGCAGTGCAAGAAAATTCACGTATGTTCTGATAAATCATATTATACAGAAATTGCAGATGAGACAGAACTTTCTAAACTGCAAAAAAACCCCAGACCACAGAATTTAAAGTTTCTTCTAGTACTGCTTTTCTTTTAGTTCAGCAGTTCAATTTTAAAATGCTGAACTGAAATTTATCCAAATTTCAATTTGTTATTAAGTCATTTCTCATAACAAAGCAGGCCAAACTCCATCTACAACTCATTTGCTTTAAGGATGTGTCCTTTATTCCCAGAAGGGATCTAATAAGATTTCTGTAATTAAAACAATCAAAGGAATAAAGATTTTTTTAAATTTTTTATTTCTAATTTTCTACACTCTGGCAGTGCTGAATGAGCAACCAGTGAGGAGCAGTCACCCAGTCAGAGCTTGGTAAGACTCCCAGCAATACGCTCTCACTGCGGTACAGCTGGAGCAAACAGCAAAGAACACAAGCAAGGCCCAGCAGAGCTCGTTGCAGCACAAGGATCCAAGAGCCTAAACCAAGCCCTGCCATTTCAGTATCCATTTTGGATCGCCCAGCAGGTAAGCGATTGCAGAGGTGTGCGACATCACAAGGTATCCGGACTGAAATATGTTTGACCTCCAAGAATTCAAGCTCATTCAAATCCATCAAGTGGTTCAAGTGCAACAAATGTACTGAATGAGGGCTAAGAGCAAGGGCTGCTGCATGCCTGACCTCGCCAGAAGGGAAAGAGGTAAAATCCTTGCGTTTTCATAGGTCTCCTGAGGCCAATCCTCTCCCACAGTAGTAGCCTAAAGCTTCAAGCTCCTCTAGATTGTTGCTGTTAGTGAAGTTCTACAGTGAATAATCAGCGAAACATATTAAATCTCAAGAAGCAGATGGCCCTGCTACGTGTAGATAGGCTGCATCGTATTTCTGTCCTGGTCTATTTTAATAGTAATATTTTCACTAAAACAAAATTAAAATAAGCAGTATTAAGTGCAAGTATCTCCTATATAAATATTTATCTAAGGAAGAAAAAGTGTCCTTGTGTGCAACCACAGGTGCGCAGACAAACACTCAACACCAAATTCCGTAAAATAGCCTTTGGACAAAAAGCTGAGCAGTGTTTGGACAGATGGCTAGTTTTTCTATAAATGCTTCATTTTACTTCTATTGTTTTTTTCAGGGAAGGGTGCTGTACTGGAAAAAAAATAATCTATAGTACCCTTTTCATTTAGTACTTCCCATGAATTATACAAATAAGAGTTTAGCACAGTCCATGAATAAATTGCAAGGTCACTACAACATTCAAGGTACATGCCTTTCCACAGAATATATATAGCACTAAGTACAAGCTGTGGGAGTCCTGCTTGCAAAGAAACAACTAGGAAAGTTGAAAGCCTCAGGGGTCCAAAACTGAAAGACTAAAGAGTCCTATAAAAACTGTAAGAGGTATATTAAAAAAAAAAAAAAAAAAGGCTTCAGTGAAAAGTGTCTGAAATCTGAAATAGAGGAAAAAATTCTTTCAACTACTGTAGCTAGCTGAGGCAAGCTCCTTGGTATTTCTTACCTGGGAAGATTCTTCCCTTCAGCTATATAGCAACTCATGCCTACAAGAGAGGAGAAAGCTGATAACTAGGATTAGGTGAACTGGTTTAGATAAAGAACTGACTTGAACCTCTGCCCAAGGTTTGAACCCAAAGCTTGCTTTTAAAACCAGTATTAGGAGGTCGTTTTTCTCCTTTCCTTTTTTCCTTGCTCACCCTTCTCCAAAACCTGTTCTTTTCTATTCCTGGTGAAATCAGATGTGCTAGGATCTTGCAACCCAAAAAACATTTTTCTTTGATTTGACAGTCCTGTAAATCCTGTAGCTCCTTTCCAGTCTCCTGATTTTCCAGATTTGAGAGATTTGGCTGAGAACAGAGCCCAGTCATGTTATTTGAAATTGCTGGTCCCACATAACAATGCCAATCCCATCTCATCTTCTGCTGCTTCTGTAGCCAGCTAGTGATACTTCAGACTTTCTCACCAAGGAATCCTTGGATAAGATTACTACAGAACATAAAAAGTGAAAAGAAAAGAAAACAAAGGTTTTCAAAACATATTAAGGAGGAGATCCAGGCAATATCAGATAAGAATTCACTTTGACATCAGCTGCTCTGTGTGTACACATATACAGCACCACTGCTCTTGCTCTCTATAAGCAGCACACGGTGACAAGCAAGCCAGCTAAGGCATGAATTTTTCCTGTTGCCACACAGTTGCTGTTGCCAGCCAGAGGCTTTTTTCTTTTTTTACTCTCTCCTTCCAGTATTCTATACAAGTTGCCAATCCTTTAAGAAGCAAAATGCTCATACACGTGAAAAGTCCAACTACCACCAGTTTTGTGATATTAAAGCACATGCTCTTGGCAAAATGATAATGACAGATTTTTCAGTACTTAAACCGCATAATTGTTCTCAGAATAACAAGAACATTCACCGGGATATTTTTGCCCCAATGACTTAGAAAAGCATCACATTTCTGCCGCAAATTTGTTCTCTCAGTTAATGCAGTGCCATCAATAGACAAAGTAGATCCATCTCTTCTCATACTCCTATTACTTTCTGACTGTACTTTGTCACACCATAACACCATGTAGCACAATAGTCAGTCTCTGAAAGTAGCCAGAAGCAGGTGTTTAGTTGTTTCGGGAGGGGATGTACTAGGAACAAACTATTAGTTTAAGATCATTATCTAATAGATCCTCATCTCTGGAACTCACATTTTTGTGATGCCCTGTGTCAAAAGTGTCATTTATATTGCCCTGTTTAAACTACCCAAAGTGGACACACCATTCAGGAGTCTATCTACCAACTCTTTCAACCCAGTCTTCCCACGACACATCACCTGGCTGTTAGAAAAATACTATTGTATCCTTATCATCTCAGTTTTTCTATGTTGGAAGCAAGTCCATTTTACAGGCTTCCCAGCTGTCTCCTGCTCCTTATCCCCCTGACCTGACCAGACAGGACACAGGCAGTACTACCATGCAACTAAAGGAGGGTTGTGGGACAAGAAAAGCAGCAACTGTTAGAGCTACCTGCATGAGATGAAAAAGCTGATTGGGACCATTAAGGAGTCATCAGTGGGGATGTCACCATGAATGATAAATATTTTCCCAGGAGAAAAGAAATAATAAGAACCCATTAAATGGGAAAATGGTAATAGTGTGTGCTGATTTTCGAAGGATTGTATCTCTGTTCTCCATCTTGGCTGAGAGTCATTATGGTAAAATGATGTTTTATGGTTTCTTGAAAGGTATTTGGTGAAATATTTCAAGCATTGGAAAAGAATCCACTATCAGGCAAACTCATTTCCAATATAATTTTGTCTGAGTAACATCTAGAGGAAAGCAGCAGCCACCTCACCCTAACATTGCTTTATTTGGGAAAAAACATCTTCCATGTAAAAAGGAAAACACTGCATTTTATGAACTTTCCTTTCTAATTCACCTAGGTTTCTTTGTCTACTTTATAATGAATGCTATTAGCAAGACAGAACTGCTTTTTCAAAAGTTTTGGGAGTACAAGAAGTTCAGCACTAATGCAACAAGAGCAATTCCTTAGAAACATTTCTAACACATAGACTGATTTTGAAATACGAAGATTAAAGGTAGATGAATGTTAAAAAAATTTAGGTAGGAAAAGGATACAATTGGAAGCCTTTGGCAGGGTAAAGCATGCCTCTGGAAAATTTACTATCTGTTGATCTCAGAAAGATTAAGGAACCAAATGGCAGTGGAAAGCGGTGTTGACAGGACTTTGTCTGGCCACCTAAAGTCTCCACAAGCAGTTTAGATACCTTGCAGATGAACAAAAGAGCTCAGTAACATGTGAGCATGAAAGCTGGTCTTATACCAGAGGCACACTGATCTTCATGTCAGCTTTGCAAGCAATCTGCAGTTCGCATGTTGTACTGTTGCTCTCTCAATGCTCTAAATCCTAAAACCTCTGAAGAGGTTCTGGTATTCAAAGATCCTTAAATCATGGGGTCATGATGATAAGCTTCATCCAAAAATTGTAGCCACAATATTCTCTGAACTATATGTAGATTACATATCAATGTAATGCATGAAGCTGTTGCACATTTGAAACCTTTCTTGAAAGCATTTAATGAAATAGTTAGTCCAAGCATTGCTGAAGGCTTCCAGAGTCACATGCTGAGTCCAGTTTAAGAATACTGTCTTCTAAAGCTGCACTGTGTGTATTTTGAGAAGAGAAAAACTTATTTAGTATGTGAACATACACTTAGAAAAACCTATAAAGATGCCAGTCAGGCATCAAATATCTATTTGCAGATAATCTTTTTCCAAAGCCAAGTGGATGGTATCAATAAAAAAAAAATCCTTAAATTAAGTAGCAATTCCTGCTCAATTCTTCAACTATTTAGCCAATTTAGAAGAAAGATTGAAATACAGGATAATCCGTATAAGTTAACACAAGGCTTAAATTTTATCTGCCTTTTCTCATTTCTCTTCCAAAATACTAGAAGATGATGAAATATGGTTTAAAAATAAGCATACTTAATATACTTTCAAATGAACAATAAACAGCTGAAACAAGCTCTTCAGTTTATTCTTTTAAAATGCGACTAATGTGTAATCCTATTAACACTTAACATTCATTTGAATATGAAAAGACTTCAGGCTAGAGGTGCTAATAAGAACACCCCACACTTCAGATTTAAACAGACATGGCAATTTGTATTTCAATAAGAAAAAAAATCACTGTTCATTCTTGAGGAAAGAAATACCTTAACTCCTACACTGTATCCATTTACAGTACTTACATGCACACATTTTAGCATCACGAATGCAAACCATGCTTCGGGAAGACAATTTAAATTGCCCTTCAAAAGGCAGAAAAAGGAACATATCATTAGCATGACACCTCTACTCCTCTTAAATGCATGAAAGGTTGGTTGTGCTACATAAAGTTACAGGTAGGTGTAAATGAAAAAATACATTCTTTACTTGGTGATAAGGAAAATGTGGAAACAGAAATGCCAGTGTGACAGACTGTCTTCTGCTTTTTCTCTTGAGATCTGACAGCTTCAAATTGAAGCTACATTATAATAAGGTTGGAATCCTTTACCTATCGGGAATGTATTACACATATTTGCTGGTGCTTTAATAAGGGGAAAAAAAAACCCAAACCCAACTCATCACCAGCCCTACATCTTGTTCTTTCATTTCTTGTGAGCCTCATCAACACTTTCTGTCTTGTCAAAGTAAATTTTAATTGCTACATAATGAAAATTTTTATGATGCTACCTTTTTTGAGCCAGACCTAACTTCAGTTCCTATACATAGAAAAAGGTATTATAAGAAACCTAGAATAAGTTTTGAAAACAAAATCCTCAAAAAAATTCAGTTTTAACTGTCTTGATCTTTTTATCTGATTAAATGATTACCTGAGTTTACCTAGAATTTAGCAGGAAATCCAAGTAGAGCACTCATTCACATTTTTTATGAGCCGTTTCTCTCATTTTTAACTCATCAAATCATTTTAATTAACAAATAGCTACTTCTAATGGCATACTAGCAAATTTATCCCAGCAAAATCATGTCTGTAATATATATAAACATTTGCTTTAAATATCAGAAATTCTCACTGCAAGATACTGGAAACTTGGGAAAAAGAGTCAAGAGCATGAATTGCAATGAGCATATGAGCATTACTCATTTTTCTTATGATATAACCCAATTGATCTATCTCAATTGGTTTAGATTTGATCTTTGTAGATCCAGGGCGCATTTTTGCTGAGGCTGTTCATGGAAGTCACACATTCCACTGGTGTTCTTAGGAAAGGATAACATTTGTTGTATGAAAATTGGTGCAGGCTGTTACGGGATCACCTTAAGCAATTTCATGGAAAACCTCATGAGCCGCCAAACCAAGTTTTAGGTTACAAAGGGGAATGATGAAGATTAGTAGTTCTGAAAATATGCTGCAGAAATAAAAAACTGCACAATAAACCCTGTACTTCTTCCTATGAAATAAAATAAGGAAAAATTGAAGATTGTAAATTGATTCTAATATTAGATTTATATTAGTTATATATATTATATTAGTAATATTATTATTATATTATTAACAAAGTACACAAGTTGCTAAAATCTGCCGTCTCTTCCTCATGCATGCGTACTGATTTGATTATCTCCACAAACCCAGATCTGAGACATAAGATTGCTGCTTCTTTCCTTTTTTTTTTTTTTTTGTGAGCTTTTTTCCTCCTGCGACTTTACGCTTTTGCCACTGTTCAAAAATATCTTCTAAAATCTGATGTAATAAAGACAGAATTACATCCCTAGGCCCTCAGAAAGATCAATAAGTAAGTTAATTTCCTGAGTGGCTGTACAGCTCCTGGTGTGTAAGAGAGGAAAAAGGACTAAAGGACACAGAAATATGGGCCCAGAGAGAGACAGTTCCAGAAGGAAATCTGATTCCCTGCAAATATAGACAAAAGTGATGTTCACGCTCCCTTCTCCCTTAACACTAAGATACATCCACATCCCTCAGAAAAAAGAAGCAAGTGTCCCATTCTTAGGGTAGCATCTTTTGAGACCTACGGTGAGGGATGATGGGGAAGAAGAAAGTTGGGCAATAAGTGAGGAAGAGACATCTGTGAGCATTTTGCCTCCCACCACCCCGTGGCATGGCCTAGTGCAATACAACCTCACCTGCACCTTACAGCAGCCACATACCTCCTGTTCTGACTGACTACTTTTGCCCTCATGGACACTTATTTTCACTCCTAGGAATAACAGGCCACGGAGAAAACAAAACTAATCATACAGAAAAGAAAAGATCACTCTGGTGAGCAGTCCTCATCCCGCACCATGAACAGGTGCACACGGGGAAGTGCACTAGAAAAGGGGAAGATTGTCAAATTGTTTTTATGAAGATATTCCTGAGCTTTCCCACCCCTACAAAACCAGCTCCTCTTCTCCAGCCTCAGCTAAGAGCCTGCTTATGCAACCCTTAAATGACAAACTCTAGCTGGATCCTGTTCACCTGAGAACTGAACTAAGACCAACTGCATAGAGCAGCCAGCACATCCCCACTTGTGATCTCAGCGCTGTTCTCAAACAGAAGAAAACAACACCTCTTGCATGACTCACCAATACCTCCTGCCTATCTGTTCAGTGACCCTCTTGACTCAGGGGAGGGCAGCCCTAGGTGCATTACAGATCACTATAGCCCTACAAAAAGCTTTTACAGCTGAAGTGCTTTTACAGTCAGTCTTCAACCTGTCTATGCTATCACCGTTGTCTTGCTAACTAACAGAATACTTGCACACACAGCTATCACCGGATAGAAGACATCAGTTGCATAACTGCTACCATGACTAACGGAGGTCTCACTATTGCATGTATTCAGCAAGTTTCCCATACAAATTGCAGTTTCATGTTCAGTAAAATATATAATGTTAATTTTCTTTAAAATTGTCTATTATGGGGAATCTACTGCAACTGCCAGCAAACTGTTAGCTACTTTCACCGTTAGAGGTTTGGTCTCAAATTGGTTCAGATGGCTTTCACCAACCAGCTCTATCCTCTGAATCTAATGTTTCTCAGTGTCATTCCTTTTCTTTCTAGATTAATGTTAAAAACAAAGTAGCATGGGTCAAGTCTAATAAGATTGCTTTAGAAATCCATTCACTCAATGATTACTTCCTAGTTTATAGTCAGAGGTCTCATTTGAGCAGATTTTAATCCATTGTGAATGCCCAAATTCCTTCCATTGTTCCAATTTAACCAAGGAACACCCTACCCAAAAACAAACTGGTGTTTTCTATTAGATACCTGATTAACAAAGCTTGGTACAGCATACAAAGCTTATACCTAGGTGTTGTTTTACTTGAAGCCACATTGATTGGCTGACACAGAAACATTCATCTGTTCAAATATATAAATAGTGTATTTTGTGCGTTACATGATCCATCTAGTAGATCTACAATTTCTTTTGTCATTCAGTTTGTGTACTTTTAATATAAAGTCCTGGTGCAACTCCAGAACTTCCCAGCTTTCCCAGAGCTGAGGACCGTGTGAGAATCAGGAAACTGCATCCCTTTCCCCAATAATAACAGTTCACAGACTTCCTTACTTAACTCTTTGAAGCTTTTGGATGTCTAGCATCTAAAGACACTATGTTATAATTGCTTTTTAGCACCACTGGTGTTTCCTGTTAGAAGAGCAAGTACTCCACTGTCCCACTATCTGAACACATCATTTATTTTTTCCTGCTGGGATTTATGACCTACCTGTCTGGATTGTCAGTGATTCAATAATAGTACTGTAGTATCAGACTAAAGTATGATCAGAATTAATTTTGTTCCTATTGCTCTCAGGAAGAAGAGAGTTGACTTTATTTTCACTGGCCCCATATTGCTCCTTGCTTCTTTTTGCTGCCCCCAGCAGTCATCCAGAGAGTATTTATTCGTTAACATCAGCCTCTTTGCAGCCATTTTCATTTCCTTTCAATTTAGGATTTCTCTTCACTTTAAAGGGAAACATCAGCTCATCACAGTCTTTTCTCTCAACAACAACTTAGTGGCTTTGTAAATGTCTGTTATTGTCAAGCAACTCCCTACTGTTAATTGGGGTTTTTGTGTCAAATGCTTGCTTTCTTCCAATGGATTTGGCTTACAGTTACTACTTTTCACTTTGTGGACTAAACCCCATTAAGGTTTTCGATACAGGAGGGAAAATAGAAGCCCAAGACTGTAGGTAAGTGAGAATAACACTGGGACTCACAAAGTAAGCACCTATCTCAAGAGAACTTCAAACTCATTTTGTCTTTTTGTAAAAAGGAGGTACCTTGGCTGTCTTCCTCTACGTAGGTACTCTGTGGTATTGCAGCAAGAAAAGGGAAGGGAAAGTGTTAGTAAAGGAAAGTTACTCACTCTCATGGCTGCCAGATAGTAAGAAGGTTGATATTTCCTGCACTGCGGCCACTAAAACTGGATACTTAGATAAAGACTCCAGGCTTCATGTAGCTTGCGTAACACCCAGAACCAATGAGACAGCTACTGGCATGGAAAAGTGGAAGAGTCTTGTCTATTGATAGTTATTGCACATCTAGTATTACCAAAATCCAGTTCTAACTTGAGACCTGTCTGCAGCACCCAACAGTTTGTTTTCCTATATTTGTCTGCGGAAGGGAGACTTCTAGAAATCACCATCTATGTATGTTTCAAGGAGAGAACCTAATGAGTGCTGAAAAAACCCCATCATGTTAAATTTAAGGTATCACGTACATCTTCTGCACCGTTGCCTTAATTTGTAGTTTTCAAGGTTCAAATGTAGTATATCAAAAGTTCTAAGAGTAATCAAATCCACTTTAATGGGCTTTTAGTATAAAGGATAACATGTATAAGCTTTCCTAAGCAGCCTAAAAAAAGTTTACATTAAAAGATGTAACAGATACACAACTATGCTCAAATATTTTATTTGTCTAACATGAAATAAAGCAAGTTACAGCAAAGCATGAAATTTGATGAGGATTCTACCTTAAGGAAAAAAAAATTGTCTTTTGTAATAATAAATAGTTGGAACCAGCGCATTGCTTTAGTGACATTGTTCCCTTCAAGACAAGTCTAAACTCTTCAACATTATGAAAACTCTGCCTATTGCTTTGTACCAGAAAATTTATTACCCCCAAATCATTTACAACAGACAGCACGCATTCCAAAACTGATTTGTTACTTTAGGCCACAACAATTCACTTTCAAAGCTTAAAGAATCCATTATACTGTGCAAAGGAAAGAGCATGAACAAGACACATATTAGAGATGAGTTTAAATGGAATTCCATTAAAAAGTTTAGATTGAGGAAGCCTACAAACATGGCCACACAATTAATTTGAAGCATTCTTGGCACTGCAGACTGGGGAAAAAGATTGAATACAATTTTTATTTCATAAAGTCTGCAAGCATTTGTCACAATTTCAGCAACCTGCTTTCTTGGTTGGGAGAAGGAAGCAAGCCAGTTAGAGAAGTCAAATATGATTAACACAGGAACTCTTCTGTTTGGGAGATGTTATTACCTGCTTACACAGTACATGTCATTTATTTTACTTTGGTGCAGCACAAAACATAATATGTGTGTTCAGCACTACCTTGTTTCTATTATTTTGTTATAAGCCACAATAGGCGCTTGGGTCAGTGGGAGCTATTTGATTAAAATACTTTATATGTTTTCCAGCTATGGAGGCCACTGAAATTTAACAACTACATCTCCAGTCTAATCAGTTTTCCTAGGATCAGAGAGATTATTACACCTCACGAGGCAAAACCAACTCAAAGAGAGTAAGAAGCCACAGAAGTCACACAGAAGCCTAAACCTGTACACACGCAGTTTTCTCAAGCCAGGTTGTGAAAGGGCCACAGGCGGCTGGTGCGGGTGCAGCGCCCCAGTGCTCAGGGCAGAGGGTGCAAGGCACTGAACTGACTTAAAAAAGGTGACACAGGGGCTCAGGTGTCAGCTGATGCCAGACTTTACTATGGCATAGGGCTGAACATCTGCATTTAAAGATCAAAGAACTTACGCAGAAAGTAAAGTTTTTGAAAGTTACCTACACGCTTTGATTTATAACCTCTTTAATCACAAGAGACAATTCTTAGGATTTTTTTTTTCTAAATCACTGCAAATTCACATCATTAAGAGTCTTTTTGTACCAAGTTATCACAGAATTTGAAAACTTTCTATTTGAAAAATAGAAACAGTGTATAGAAGTGATATGTATTTGGTCAGCATTTCAAAGTCCTGTATTTCTTTGAACTGCGGCAGGCCCATAGCACAACCTAGGCATTAAATTGTGTGTAATTCTATATGACCAAAATACAGGAAGCTGCTTTGAAAAGAAATAAAAACATACAGCACAACTGTGAGCAACTGTCTCTAGGTGCTTAGCTGCCTACTGGTGTTAGCCCACAACAGTAGGTAACAGTTCTTTGTAGGTGACAGTGTTGTTCTGAGTTTAACATACGGGTGTTTGCAACTTAGTTTTCTATTCAAAGCCATAGGACAAAGGAGCTCCAGCAGCAGAGAGTCCGGCTTGTTGTTCTTGCAGAGAAGCTTCTCATAACCTGCTCAGGGACTGAACAAACTAAAAACTGACTGGGTTCCTTTACCCACTGTCATCTCTCTGCCTGAGTCATGTTCTAGTGGTCCATTCCATAATTGCTGCTGCTGGAAATTGATTTTTTTTTTTATTTTTAAAGCTGTTAAAAATCTGTTGTTCCTTGAGCTTAAACAATTCTCCTCTGTTTTTTATTTTATCCAAATCCCACACCTCTTTTATTTTTCAGTTTTCGCTTGAAATATTGACTGTAAAAAAACCCAAACTGGTCAAAACCAACCCAAGCTATTCTGAGCATACTAACTGCAGAATGAAGTATAGAGTAAAAGAGACCATCACTATCTAACATTTAAACAATTTCTTTAAAGATACAATTTAAGACCTGGGTCTTCTATGGTCTTTGTCCAAGGAAAATCACCAGTGACCTTAATGAGGCTTATTTAGGCATGCAGATTACACCATTAAATTAACAGGGGATTTTATGATAGATGGAGCCAACCTTGTTACAGGTGAGATTTACACTCAGTAACAGCCAGAGGGGTTATTGAATGAGCTTGTATCCAGCTGATTTTTTCTTTCCTACAGTAATGCTACTTCTTAGTGAAGATAATACATTCTCAGAGAAAATGCCTTATTTGTTCAAAATAACCCATTTGTATTTTTGCTTCTGGGTCAATTGCCCATGTGTATGTTCTAAAAAACTTTTCTAAACAAGGGCAAATTATGAACTGTAAATTGACTTGGAAACAGGAAAGCAGACTGAGTCTAAGCCCAGAACACCAATTCCCTAAGTTTTGGGAATCCAAACATTGTGATTCAAGTACATGCAGCAACACAAAATACTACTAGAAAGCATCCAGACCCAAGTTAGTATACGCCCCTGACTCCTGCTTTCCAGCCAATCTCTACATAAAAACCTCCATGAGGTCAGATGAGGAAAAAATGCAGTAACACTTCCAATAGAAATACAGTTTCCAGTTCTTACTTGCGATTTGTCGTGTCAAGTGTTCCACATACCCCCTTTAACTCTGTGACTAATGCTGAGCTGCAGTTTGTAAACTAAGAGTCAAAAGAGCATGTTTCTAGTTTCAAAAACAAACAAGTCTGTAAAGCTTTTTTGCTTTTCTATAAGCAGTAGCTTGCTGATGGGTAGGTGGAGATCAGCACCACACAGTGCGACAGCACAAGGATCAGTCATCAGCCTTTGCTGCACCAAAGCCTTGCTAAAGCTAGGTGTTGAAAATATGGGTTAAAAGGCCAACATTTAGAGTCCTGAAGGTTTTTTTTTTCCACACTGATTTTTCTTCACATTTCTGGTCACTTAGTACTGTAGCAGAATAATGAAAACAAGAAGTTTTGATAACTACCTTGGAGAAATTATTTAATAAGACAAATGAAAAATGTTTGCAGTTCATCACATCACAGTCAGCTCTGGGTACTGAAAGCTCTTGTACAGCTGGCTCTCTTGGCCCTCTGTGCTCGTTTAGGGCCACATCCTCATTAAATACATATGCACAAAGCAAAACTTTCAACTGCATGTACATGTGACCACTGTGGTAGTAGAAGGGACCAGTTTAGAGGATGCTGAAATATAATTACATCATATATCCATTAGAAGGATGGCCTCTGCAGCTCCCAGAGAATTTGGCAGAGCATTAAAAGCTTGTCAAGGTTGACCACACAGTAACTGAAGGGGAGGAAGAAAGAAAAAGCACCAAATCACAGCAAAAAACTGAAAAAGGATTTCTAGAGTGCTTTCACATTTTTCTTTGATCTAGAATATAAGTACGATTCTGGAAGCATACCTCAGACAAAACAGTGAGAAAGTACCCAGCATACCTCCCCCATCACTTTGCTTACCCCCAAAAACCAGAGGGGTTCTTGGCACAATCCTTTCTTCTCCGAGGACATTCCTATTATCACAATTTTCACTGGAAGGGGGGAGACAAATGTTCAAGTTCCAAGTATAAGAGTGGAAAAGCCCTGCTGAAGTGCTCCTGAAAACTCTTCCAATGGAAGTCCCAACTGAACATCCACCTTCCTTCATTTTAAATCTGCAAGTTGTTTCAAACTCCTGTTTAGAGATTCTTTTAGGGGATAGGAAAAAGTGGTATTTCTGACCAGCTTTAATTGCAATATAATAAATACAGATTTTGATCAACTTATATCCAAGTTGAGAGATTGTACAAGTAAAGAAAACCATCCTTCCTCTCCTCTTCTATTTCCCACCTCTCTCAGTTTTCTCCAGCCCAGCCTTAGAAACCTGAGCTCAGATCTGGAAAACAAGTTTGATTTTTCCTTTGAGGATGCTGATAGTAACTTGTTCCAACTTGTTAAGAGAAGCTCCTCACTTGTTCAACTCTATCACTACTAACAGGTTTGCCCAGCTTCATGCACTCCCTTTACAATGGTCTCCATTTACAGGACAGGCTTGTTTTCGAAGTTGCTGTTCTGGAAAGTAAGAGGCTCATTTGTATGTTTGTCAAGTTCCCCTTCTCTTCTGTAGGGTGTCTCAGTTTCTGCTTGGAGAGCTTGCTTTCTGCTTTTTGAAATACCATCCCTCCTGTTCTTCTGGTACAAGCAATTTATGTTGCAGGAATGGATAGAGAGTAAAAGGAAAATTCAGATCTAGAGCTACCTGACAGTTATAAATTCTAGAGAGAGGTTTTTGGTTTGATTTCCTGCATGGATGTGCAAGTTTGGTTAGATTTGGGGTTTATAGCTTAATAAATGGAACACGGCTCTCATGCTGGAAAGCCAAGCCTCTCTGCTCCAGTTTTAGCTGGTGTTAGTCTACATTCTTCAGCTAACTTGGAACAAAAGTGGTTCACACCAGCATAGGCTCTAGCTCATATTTTGTGCTTTTACTAAGGTTTGTTCTGAGCCTTCATCACCAGGTTTGACTCAGCGAATACTCTGACACTTTTTTCAACCCTTATGGCTCTGCACTGAACTTGAATAGATTTGATTTTCTAATCCCCTCTATTGATTTCTAGGCATGTTTTTGAAATGTTAAATGATTTAGATCCTTCATTTGGAACAAAGGACCTGGCACAGGGCCTTCCCACAGTACAACCAAGCTGCTGCAAACACAGAGTAGACTGGAAGAAAGTTGCAATGGTTATGTCAAATCCATGAACTGAAAATGATGTCTCAATAGCAGTATCTGGCAGCCAGAGAAAAAGGCTGACAACTAAATGCATTTGTGGCTGAGGCTTACAGATGTTTAACAAGTTTGCAAGGCGTCTCAGCTAACTTTCATAAGGGTCCCCAGGGTCAGGGAAGTTAGAGTAAGGCCTATCCTAAGGAACATTTATTTTTCTGCATCTTCTTGCCTGAAAAGAATTTATGAAATCTAGTATTGCCGTCAGTTACTGGGGCTTTTGTGTGTGCAGGCAGCTACCCTTAGAAGAACAAAAGTCCTTAAAGAATTCAAAACTAGCTTTGAAATGTTAATGAATGTTTTGTCATATGCATCAGAGGGAGAAGGGCCAGATCCTAAATGTGTCATGGCTGTAGATGACACATTTAAGCACTTTTGTTTCTATTCCTTGATTTTACATTTTGATTCTTTATAGTATTTACTTAGAAGTGCTATCTTCAACCATATCCAGTACTTACAGAATTTGGCTTTTTCTGTAAAAACTGCATCTCCAACAAGCACACATTTTCAAGCACAGAGGCAAGTTTTATTTTTAAATAGACTTTAGAATAGGAGTTATTTTATGATGGTTCACTGTCTTACTATTAATTAAAGCATTCCTACTAACTTATTGTTATTTAAAGCATTCCTTGCAGATAAGCTGGTCCAAAGACTGTCCTCAAAAATATATGGCCATTTCAGTATCATCATATACCTTGGAACACAGAACATATACAACATATATGAAATAAAAGAGATTCCCTAAAGTCTATCCATTGCTGTCATAGGATGAAAGCCCAAAGCTGCACCTTTATTCTGTCTATAATAGTTCTCTTTCTGCAAGAGCAGAAAGGAAAGAATAACCGTCACTGCTTGCCCCTTGGTTCATCTCATTGTACACAGGATCAGAGAAGAGCCAATTTGGATCTGAAAAATTTTAAATTAATTTAATATATCTGTTGGTAACTCCCCTGCTTTCCTTGAAGCAGGGGCTTATCCCAAGAATTACCACACCTTTGTTACAGAACTGGCTTTCTTAAATGCAAACAAGTAGCCAGAAAAAACATGCATTAACAGCAATGTATGTTGAATTTTGTCTCAATACAAGATATCTCAGCTTTTCTGTGACAACACAACATAGAAAAGTTGAGCAAGTTCCTCTCTTCTTCGTTAGTCTTAAGAAACAGAAACAAAAACAATGCAAAACCCCCAAAACGCAAAGGAAAAAACCTCCAACCCCCCATCTAAACACAGTTCTGTTCACCCACTGCATCTTCCAGCCTAGGAAATTAGTTTTCTTCCTCTGTGAAGGAATAAAAGACAAAGCCAGAGCATCTAAACTTTCTTATTCAAAGTTGATAAGGATACTAATCCAGATACTTATGCATGTTCCTGATTTCTATTCCCCACAGAAACAAAAATCCACAAACCTACATATCATTTCACAGAGACCAGCGATCTTTATAGAATCAATATAATTACTGTGGTGTAAATTTAAAAAAAAATTAGCAAATGCACAACCAAGGTGTCTCCATTTTCTTACAAATTTTGCATTAGAACTTAAGTCAATTGGTATTGCACTGAAAAGATGGAGAAAGTAAAAAAGAAAACTAAATGCATGCAAATAGGTTTCATATCAGCCTTTTTGAATCAGGTGTTTTAGCAGGCATACTGAAACTTAACCAGCTCCACTAGATGGCAATATGCAGTGTTAGCATTCCCCTACCTCAACACTAATGCTCTGCATTTCTGACTTCCCCCCCTGCCCCCTTCTGCTTACTGTCAAATGAAAATTGATCTTTTAGATGAAACAGAAAAAGATTTATTTAACTGTGTGCTTTTCACAATGAAAAACATTGCCTGAAGTGTCATGGTATTCTGATCTCACCATGTTCTAGATCTGCAGTTCTGCTTTGACTCAGAGATTCATTCAACTCTCATGCAAATGGTCAAAAAAGACTAATATATTGACTAATATATTAAGTAGGTAATTGTGCAAGAGTGGGTGTAGGTACAGAGCAAGAAAATCCCCCAGGTAAAGGTTGCCATATTCACACTTATCATCCATCGCTTCAAGGATAATCATTTTGCATACCCTGAGAATGCCAAATCAGTACTATCTTACCCCTTATATCAGTATTTTAATCTCCTTGCACTCAAAACAGGTAAACTTGCCTCAATGTGCCAGCTGCAGTGCAAGTCAGCCATGAAGACCGTTGCCAACAATAAAACTCATAACCAAGTTCTGATTCCTAACAATGCAAGAATCTCAGCCATATATTGACACCTTGCTGTAGCAAAATCTCCACCAAAAATTTCAAAGCCAACTCTTCTTGTTAGAAGAAGATTTTCTTCCCATCATCACTTTAGAAAATCCAGAAATGAGGTTTGGTTATACTAACATACTGACAACAATTTAACGTAATTCAATAAAGCTCTCTTCTTTTATTGCAAACCAGTATGTTCTACATGCAAGCAGAATTGCTTTATAGATTATACTGCTTTTGATGTCATCTTTGATCAGATTTACTCCTTAACTTCAATAGGGAGCTATTTCAGAGCAGCACCTGCCCAGATGACATCAGAATCAAGACCAACACCTTAACATTTTTTTAATTTGTGCATTGACTGAGAATATGTCCCTGACTGCAACAACTGTAAATGAGCAGACAAACATCTTCCTAAAAATAGACAAAGTGCAGCATTAGCAGCACATCCTTCCCACAAACTGCACTTTTGCTTATTAAAAATTTATGAAGTACATAAGCTCACACTGTGTTGTACAAGACAAACCAAGACCCAGTCTCTGCCCCGAAGAGCTAACTTACACAAGCAATTCCTGTGAACATTCAGTTGATGTGCTCCATTTCCCTGTCATAGGAAGACAAGTTAGAAAAGAATTGACACACAGAGAGATGAAAGACCTATACAGAGCATATGATTCGCAGAACAAGGAAGAGAACCAACAATTTTGGTTACCAAGCTCCAGTATTAGCCTTGTGATCTCCCAAAGGATGTAATATAGACAATGTCACCCCCACAGAAAGTGACAGTCTTGGTCTGAATTGTTTTGTATATGTAGATGCCTGCCTTTCACTTGCTTTCAAAATAGCATCTTGATCATGGTCCTATGAGTATACAATATCATAATAGAAACACACCTGGTACAACTATGACTTATAAGCAATACATTCAAACTCTCTCATTTCAACTGCAACTTCAGTGTAAACCATCACCAATCAGCTATGGTTATGTACCAACAACATGCCATGGAACACTTATTTTAATATAAAACTTTGATTTTTTCTGTATTCGAAAGAGGTTTACAATGTCCAAAGGATGAAACAATGTAAGTTAACATAAGAGACGCAGGAGCATAAACTAGAATGAATCTGGCAGAAATCCTAATGCCATCAGCTCCAGGATTTCTTGCAAGCTTTTAGTCCGGGGGTGTTTGCCATAAGCAGTGCAATGTTTCCTTTGCCACTACCACTCAATCCTGCAGAGTGCAAGTCTATTAAGGGCTGCATTTTGTCCAATGGTACATCATATGACCTTAAAAACATTTTCTGGCTTTGCAATATTTTCAAGAGAAGCAAAATAACGTATTACAATCCAGGCCCCACTAGTCATTAAACTTTTGATCTTTTCAAAGTTCCAGTAGACTAGAAAATTAATCCATCTGATAAAAGACTGGAGTTAACTACCAATGCTAGAAGGAACTTTTTATTTTTAAATCAAATTCCCTTGTGCCAGTAAACCTTCTGTTGGTTATACCGATCTCTTTTTCAGACCAATTCAACAATAGTTGTCTTACGCAGAGCTGGTTGTTTGGTCGGAATTCAGTAGCAAGGAAAAAGGATATTGTGTAGCATAGATTGATATTTCTGAAGTCAGAAAAGATTAGCTACATACAAGGCGAGACTGGAAAAAAACAAACCCAAGAAATTTCCAAAAACTGAGCCAAACCCCAATGTGTTCTGCAGCAAGAAACTCGTTCAGAGAGGTACAAAACCTCACACAAACGCAGCAAGCAGTTTGCTTGGCAACTGACTAAATCTGCTGCTTTTTTCCTGGGTGCCTGAGGAAGATTTTTAGCTGGTGACAGATTGTCATCTGCTGGCAAAGGAGAACAGGGATGCTCAGATCCCTAGGATGCCACTTTGCTTCCCAACCATCCAAATCCACTGTGAAGAACTGGACTTCAAGCCAAAAAAAAACCATGCTGTTCCCTTAATATCTGCAATGGAAGATTTGTAGAGCAAGAAGCAACTTCTCCAAAGCTGGTATGCAATAGCATGCTGAGATACGTGGTTAAGCCTTCAGAAGAGCCATAGAAGAAAACAAGGTAAAACTTTTCACCATATCCAAATGAAGGAGGGGGACAGATAGATGCCCTTTACATAGCGGTTTCTGAAGTATTCTCCAAAACAAGGTGTAGGGAAAGGGGCATGGGTTTTTTCTGTATGGGTGACAGCACCCTTTTAGTTTAATTCACTTGTACAAGAAGAGCGAACAACTTTTTTCACCACAACAGTTTGCTTTTCCTGTCTCTCATTTTTTCAAACCTCTTTTGCTCCTGTTATAACTGTAGATGCACCTGGCACAGTGCCCTGAAAGCCCTTCAGACAGACTTGTTTTAACATCCTTTAGAGAAGGACAGAATGAAAGAGTTCTATAATTTCTAGGTAAGGAGAAATTAATTTTTTTGCAGAATGGCTCCATGGACGTATAATAAGCTGAGGCATGACCAGGAAATACTGAGGCAGGTTTTCAACTTGGGGCAGAACCTCCACTGGAGAGCTGCCAGATAAAAGACTATCTAGAAAGGGAGAAAAGATGGGAGGAAGATTAATTAAAAAAAATAAATAACTTTAAAAAAGTCCAGGAAACCATGATTTATGGCTAAATGAAAAAGAAAGACCTACTTTCCCCATAGTTTTAAGATGGAGTGATGATACAGAAAAGACTGAGAGCTACTACTGGTTAAGTAAAGGATCAGGAGGTCCAGATAGAAAGCCTGGTAGGAAACACTTCACAGCGATCTCCTTTGGAGGCAGCAAAATAGTGATAAAACTGTGTTTACAAACACGTTTCCTGACTATGTCCATCTAAAAATACAGGTTTTAGAGCAATAAACTTCCCAGAGATAAGTGACCTGACTGGGGAGGCATTGGTGTGCCTCCGCATGTGCACATACAGTTTTGGATTGAAGAGCAGAATGCCACAGGAGAGCACGGAATGCAGCTGGCACATCATTGCTTCAATGCATGTACAGGGAGGTGATAAATCATTTAGAGCTTCAGGGATTAGGGATTCGTGCCAAACCCTCAAAAATGCTTGAAACTTGATAAGAAAGAAACAAAGAAAAAGTCACTACTATGTAAGCTCTATTTCTCTTACTTGGGCAATATTAATAATAATAATAATAATTAAAAAATCAGAGTATTTTATACAGTTTGCCCCACGCTTCATTATTGTGCACAACCTGAAAAAACACTGAATAAGATTGATATTAAATCCCAAGTTTGTGCATCCAATTATTTCACTGAAATCAGATGACTTATATGTAGAAGTTGCCCTTTATGATTTTCCTGCTGTTACAACAAGGGAAAGGGGATGTTTGTTAGATACCTCTGACAGAAATTTTAATTCCATTGAGAAAATTTTCAAAAACTACTTTCAAAACTGAAATAAACAAGGACCCCTGAACTGGCCAAAGCAGCAACAACATATTTTGCTGCAAAAGCTCTGAATTTTTTTCCTACCAAAGCTGAAGAGTTACATTAGGGGATGTCTGAGCAAATCAGCTTACTGCCGGTCAAATTCATGTTGGTCAAATTAATGTTATTCTGTTGGGTTAGCAGGACCATTCTTGTCCCTTGCCCTGCAAGCTTCTATTACAGCCTATGACAATTCAATGTGAACTCCATGTTTGGCACCTGTTAACACCTGGTGTTTAGGCATACAGGCAAGTCCTGTTTAGCCATCTGTTTGACTGGTCCTATCACATGTAAGTAATGTTGCAGTGCTTGCTTGTTAGTCACAGAGTTTCACACTCTGGCAGGCAAAAGCCACAGAAATTCAGACTTGAGTTTGGCAGACAGAGCCTCTAAAAGAAGGTGTGAAATGCCCAGTGGGTCTGGCCAAAGTTCTGTTTAGTTTGGTATTATCTCTCCAACTGTGGGAAAAGGAAGGGTTATTTAGACAAAACATGCAAGCCCAGCCACTTTCTACGGACGATTCCCCTTGTACATCCCTGGCATCCACAACTGTTGCATTGAGGTGCCCAGTGACTTGTCCATGAATTTGTTTTTGCCTTTGTAAAACAGCTGATGCTCTTTGTCTCCACCATTGCTTTGGGCAGCCAGTTCCAGAAGGTCGCTCGCTACCTGCTGTGTAGAGAAGTATTCGCCCTTTCAGTTGTTTTAAGTTTAAGTCTTATAGCATTTTCTTCAGGTGTTTCCTAGCATTAGTGTTGCAAGATTTGGTGAACAGTTCCACACTTGGTTCATCCACCACAATTCAGGATGTCCTTCTGGGATGATAAATCCCTCCCAAAAGAATCCACATAAAGTGCAGCAGAACATGCAAGTGACAGGACCTCCTATGATCCTTGCCCAGGTCATACACAATATTAATTCCACAAGATGTTCCAGCACAGAAAATAAATGTATTGAAGTTTTCCTGTGTCTGGTAATATGCAGTGGAAGCTGTAATCACAATCTACTGATATTTGACCAAGAGGTAAGTTCCCAAAAGTCACTGCTGTTCAGGATGATTTACTGAACACAAGAAAATTTCAGTTCCAAAAGAAGCACCCAACATGTTGTTTTACATATTAAAGAAAATGAAGTCTAACACTGCCCCCACAGCTTTCAACCACAACTAAGCTCTGTAATGCAGTATAAAGGGCTATCTTCTTACATGTAAAATACACATACATTGCATGAATGCTAAACTACAGAGTCAAGCACTAGGATATTTACAGAGCCCCATTATGCACAACTGCATATCTTAGCCATTCAGTGTGGTACTTGCCAGCACATCAAGCAACCTGACCGAGGGACTTGTCACACTGCTCGAATGCCTTGCCCCACTTGTCTGTGGAGAAACTGCTGCATCTTTTCAAAGTAATGATTTGCTCCATCCCATAAAAGCAAAGGGAAAGTGAAGATAAAAACCAGTATTTAAAAAGTGGAAATTAGAACTGTAGTAAAGCAATTTCCTTTTGAAAACATGACAGTTGCTCAAGGCATAGGAACAAAGTGGCAAATCCTATTCCCAAAGTATTAGGATCACTAGCAAAACCAAAGCAATGTTGCATCTCTGCACCTATGAAACAGCTGCCTGGCAAGTAAAGACAGCTCCTGTTTCATTAGTACCAAGCAGTGTTCAGATGCTTGTCAGCCTTGCTTTCCTCTTCAAGAGCTTGAAACTGTAGAATGCAAACACCATTGCTATAATCCACTGGTCTTTTGAATAAAAGACACATTTTTAAGTAACAAGGAGGCCTTAGGTCCTGACATAAAATGTCTTTATAACTACCTTGATTTCCAATCCCAAACCAACTTCAGAGGCCAGAGCCCTGACTCACAGTGATGATTTGTTCTGCTACCAAGATATTTTGGTTTTTTCTGCTCTTTCCACAGCCACACGTATACTCTTAGGCTGACTCATTCGAGACTGGTAACTAAGCACATATCTGGATTCTGCAATGGCCATGTATGGTTGAGTGACCACATATCTTTATTTCATTTAATCTAATAAAAGAACAAATTCCCTAGATTTCCTTCAACATCCTCTTCCTTAGAAAAGCACACTTCAGCAGCCAAGACACTAAAGCAAGGTCTGTTTAGCCTCAGGAGAGTGTGTACAATACCTGCCTGCCTCCTAACTTGCTTGAGCTTGTGCTGTTTTCCTCTGTGGTCATGAAATAAAATTAAAGATCAATTTAACCGCCTGGAAGAAACAAACCTATAAATAAGTAGTCATAAAACCTAGAAGACAAGACAGGAAGAAACAAAATCTAACAAACAAGAGTAGAGGTTGAAAATTTAATTCCAGAACTAACTGAAGAAAAATAAAACTTTCTATTGAATGGTTCTGGGAAATAAAGCGATTTACAATTTTTCCTGGAAGCACTTGTCAGTCATACATATGCCCTGAAAAAAGGCAGATTCATATGTCTTAGGCTATGGTTTGTTCAATTCTTTGAAAACTAGGAGTCCCTGCCCTGAAGGGTTTACAGCCTAAGGGTATGTTCACCCTGCTGTCGTAGGTATGATATTTTCTGGTATAGACTTCTAAACAATATTGCATTAGTCAACATCTACATAAAAAATTAACCCTTCTCCAGAAACTCCTCAATGAGGATAACATGGCCCAATACATTGTAACACAAACTCCATATTTATAAAAACATATGCAACTGGTGGAAGAAGTTCTTATTCAACCTGTTCTAATTCAGAATGTAAAATCATCATAGAAAAGATACAAAGGAACTGACCTGTAACTCAAACATTTTTGGGGAAAAGTGCTGAAAGGGGTATACTTAAACAATTTTTTCATTGTATAGTATAAGAAAACATACATTGCCAAGCTAAAAGCATTGCTTCATTAAGTCAGTGACAAAGTTTCCATCTACTTCACTAGAACCAGGATTCATTCTCCTGAAAGTAACATAAGAATCTTGCCCAAAATTCAGGTTATTAATAAATACTGGTGACTAATAAAGACAGAAAGGCAACTCATTGCTGCCAAAAAGAAAACATATAGTGGAACCCAAAGGCACCTACATGCATATCCTTCTTCAGGACAGCAATTAGTCTCACAATAGATTAAGCAATATGTTCAAAGGATGAGGAACATGGAAGTCATAATATTACTCAAATCTTTTGGAGAGCAATTTCTTTTCTCTATTTCTCAATGTTTATTTTAAAGATTTAATATCAGATATTCCAAACTGCAGTTCTGATGCTTCTTGAGCTTCATGGATAACTTATTAACCTGCTAAATAGAAAAATTTTTAACCTCAAATAAAAAACTGGATTGTCTGATTTCTTGATTGGCTGACTGCCTGCACTCCAAGTCAGGCTAAACTTGTACACATAGACCTTGAAGTGTCTACTCATTTTGGGTGGGGAATTCTCTCCAGAGTACATATCCCAAGGGGTAAACATTTGTTGCTGTTTTTACTGCTTGCTGAGTGAGTTTTCTTCATTGCTGATTTGCAACATGACAAAAAACAAAGAATAACTCAGAATAAGAAGTACCAAGACAGAAACAACTTCTGTCTCTTTCCTTAGGGTAATAAAGTGTCTTGACTGTTCACTAAGCACCAAGTCTGTAAAGCATCAAGATTTTGTATGTTAGATGCTTTGCTGATTCAAAAGAATATTTTAACGTCACTTTCAAGTGACACTGAAAACTCTTCTTTCTGATATACTGACATTAATTTCTTCTTGCTGGGAAAAAATAAAATACTTACAAATAGATCAGAATTTTCTCCTCAGTGTGTTGTTTTGGGGAAGGAAAAAATAAAAAAAAGGGCAGGAAGTTTCCTTCATCTTAAAGAGAATCCATAGCCCCGGGTAGATGGCACTGTGTGGTGGCAAAAAGGAGAGACAATCTATTAGGGTTCCTTCAGGACTGTTTCTTCAGGTGTTTCACCTGGCAAAAAACCATAAAAGATGGCCTGCTCCCTCAAAGTTTGTCAAATAACAAGTTTGCCTTTTGGCATTCTGTTATAAGAACCTAACATGTGAGGGAAAGCAGGAAATAACCAAAAGATTTTAAGTGCAAGAAGAAATAACTGTTTCTATATGGTTCTTGCCCCATTGCTTACTAGAGTTCGGCAATTGGTCACAAAAAATAAGAAAAAAGAAATATGAAACACAGCACCCTTTAACCTTTATGTTTAGATAATCCTGATTCCAGAAGACTCCTTCCATGCCAGGCTCCTAAGCCAGCACAGATACAACCTTATTCCACAGAATTTAGCCATAAAAAGAGACAGAAAAGTCACAAGTGTATCACCAAACCCTTCTTTGCTGCACATAGGAGAAATGTCCTCAAAAGAAGGTACCCTTGGTAAATGAACTAGGGAAAAATCTATGCACAACAGAAAGAAACCAAATCTATGCATCTAATGCACAAAACAGCCAAACCAGCTTTTTGATCATGGGATGAACTTTCACTTCTGGTTGTTGACTCTGAGCAACTTAGTCAACATTTGAAATTGTATAAATAGAGAAATAATTATCCAAGGAATCATTCATAGACAATGCCACCCTAAGGTAGTTCTTCTCAAATCATCTTGTCTACAGATTCTTGTATCTGAAGTACCAAGAACCTATTTTCATTCAACCATCAAACAGCTTTATCTTTGCACAAAAAATATTGTTTGGGTTTTTTTTTTAATTTTTTTCCCCTTCACACTCCAATCCTCCACCAGCCCTGCTGTGTCCTCAGGCTAACTCTCCAGGGGTGCGCACAGCTGAGCCACGGGAGCCTGTAGACTCTACAAGGCTATTGAAGAAGAGGTGTATTCCTACCACTGGGCTTAGCAGTTCCTCAAATGCTGATTCTTCTACCTGTGCAAAACTGCAATTTTACAAAGTCATCTTAAGACAGAACTTAAGTTACTTAAGACAGAAGAGTCTTAAGTAATGAACTTCTTTCAGAATATTTGTTCAGCTATCTATCTATACTTATGAAAGCAGAGGTGAGACTGAGGAGGGGCAGGAGAACTTCAAAGCTCCAACCCACAGGTCTCTCTGAGATTTTTGCAAAAACCACCTGAGGAAATATGTCAAGTGGTAGGTGTTATGCAGTGATTTTTCATTAATTTTAATTACTGTCATGCTATAGGATAGTGAGCATCCTCAGTCCTTCGCCTCCAAATTGCACTGGGATTTATGCCAAATTTCTTCTCCCTCTTTGGTTCCCTCAAGCAATATTTAGTAATGGAAGTGCTTTAACATGTTTAAATAAGAAGTGTAAATGCCAAACAATTCTGAATGAGAAGGAGCCTGTATTTTAAATGGCATATGAAGCCTTTATTCATAATTCTATAAACTAAGAACCTGGACTATTTGGGATCAAATAAAAGGCTTGATCAGGCTTGAGAAGAGAGTAGGTGGAACATTCCCATTTAAGGAAAAGCAAAACAAAACACAAAGCAACTTTAACTTTTCATAACCATTAATAGTGCATACTGAGGGTGGTGGGAGAGGAAGAAACAAAAACCCGCTTAACAATTCCCTTGATGGTAGTTTATTGTTTTACTTTAAAAAAAGTAAAATATTGTCTGCACCAGATTTGCAATACAGGTGACCTAATAATAATAATAATAATCTAGTCCTGGCTTCCTTGAGCCATGATGACTCCAGATCCCATTCTCCTCTCACATTCTCCAACAACCATATGAGAACTGCTTTTCAAACTCAGGCATCTTTGTTACAGTGCTCATTTTCAGATAAATTAGTCTGACAGGGCAGAAGTAGCATGCTTCTGCAGAGGACTCACAATGACCTGTGTTTGGTGCTATCCAGACATGAGCCATGGCCAATCCAGAAGCAGCACAGCCATATTAGTATGGTTTTGAGCCCAGATTAGGTGCCTACCTCCTAGGAGGCAAGCAAAAAAAAAAGTGAAAAAGAAACCATCAAACTAGAAGTATCATCTTGGGAATGATCACTAATGGCTTGAGAACAAAATCTTACTGGTTTGTGAAGTAGAGATTTCATTAAAGCATGAATGCTAACTGGGAAGCTTAGAGGCAGCAGCCCCAACACTTTTTTTTTTTCCCTATTCTTCCACTTGGATAACAGCTGATGGAGCAGACAGCAATTCCATGTTAATTAGAAGTATTTCATATTAGCTGTGGCATATTTGCCTAAATAGAGACTTTCTTTACCAAAAAGCAGTATTTGTGAAGATTCACTTGAATTAGACTTAGAGATTTGCCGGATCAAGCATCACAAACAAAATTAATCCTCAACAAAAAGTAGAAGTCAGGCTGTATGCTTCCCCATGACAGTCCATTTACCTTCAGAGACATTCCCCACTTCTAAAGGAGAGCAGAGTTCCAATGAACAAACATCTACTAATTTTCCTTAGCCTTCCACAGTTAACCAGAGAGCAACTCACCATTTTTTTCCTGGTTTATATTCTTCCACATCCACAAGTGGACCTCACCCACAAGCTTATTCATTTTTCATGTTAACAAATGTCAGTAGAAAAGGAAATACCTTCCACCCTCCACAAAAAAAGTGCCAGCTTGGGATCTTAAGTAAATATGGTTACCATTTCTTTCCAAATGCACCTATATTATCTTCTCAAAGCTATTCCAGTTGAAAGAATTCCTTCATCTATACCTCTTAACTCCCTTTGTAGCAAGGCTCCTTGTCATGCTTGCCTGGCCCCAGGCTCTCTTTGCCCCACCTTCCCCAGTTTTGCTATCACTTCAGATAAAAGCCAGTTGTGTGCCAGACCCTGGGCTTTCACAACACTTTTTCCTCAGTGTCCCCTACAAAAAGCCTCCTGAAGAGCTCGCTCTCAATCTGAAGAGGAGGGTTTGTTTGGAAGGTTTTTTTTGGAGGGTCTGTGTGTGTGTTTGGGGTTTGCATGCGCGTATGTCCCATCCTCCCAATTACAAAGTTTTCCCTGCATCATTGCCAGCCCAAGGAAATCTGCCATTGTGCAATTAGATAGTCTCTTTGTGGTATAATTTTCCTGCAACTGCTCAAAATCTCAAGGTAGAAAGTGAAATTTTGGGAGCAAATGTGTGCTGCAGACTATTTAGAGCCTTAAATTTAACAGAGATACATCCAAGGCTGAGTTACAACTAAGTTACAGAAGTACCTTTCAATGTTCAGAATGAAGATACTAGAAGGGATTTTTCTCGTTCATTCTCCAAGTTGTTTTTCACCTATAAAACATATCTAATTGTCTTGAAACTAAATTCAGCTATTTTAAATTCAGTTTCAATTCATTAACTAGCACTGTACAGCAGAAGGAGTCAGTAAGTGCACACCACCAATGTCATGGATACATTGTCCTTCCTTCTCACGCTGCAGTTACTACTTTAAGTCACATCAGATGGATTTGGCCTGAAACCTCCTTCAATTTCTGCCTGACCTAGAACAGCAATATCAAGCCAAATTCCACCATATACCACAGGGGTCTGTCACAGCTTCCAGGCTGTATGATATCTTGCAGCAAGGCCCTGGTTGTACATCTTTGAAGATGGAAGATAACAAGTTGATCAAGGTAGTTTATGGACAGCACAGAAAGGGAAGGCCCACCTGCTACCTGCAATGAAACAGTCGTCCGGGGAAAGCAATGAATGCTTTCATGCAGTAAAGAGCTGTCCCTTCAGGTATTTAAATTGAAATCTGAATTGAATTTCCGTCTTTAAATTGAAAACCCACCCAAAGACAGAACTTATATCACTTAGGAACAAACCAAACCAAACCAAACCACCACATCCACCCCCCTCCCCGCCCCAATTTCAACAGCTTTATTTTTCATTTTTCTGGCCAAAAACAGAGTGGAAAATAAGTTGAAATGAATTTGTCTGAGATAAAAGATTTATGTTGGAGGGGGGTTAATTATTCCATTTTTAAAAATAATTGGATAACTATGTTATTTCAGAAGAGAAACTACAACAATTTAACTTAATAGCTTTGGAATTATTCTTTTTTGACCCTTCTAAAGGTTTTACTCGTGTCAGTTCTTGGCTGAAATATTTACTTGAAACTATTGAATCTAGCTGTGGTCTGTGTGTTGAAGTGTCCCTCAGGGATTCTTTTGATTCTGGTCACACCAGAATTTCAACTTTCTTACATGCTAGGTCTGATTTTGGTCTTCAGGACTGAAGCATTTTGAACAACAAATAGAAGGAAGATAATAGTATAATCAGAAAGTGGACATTCTTACAGACATAGCCACAGAGTACAAGAGATTCATAAAGATCTAGAGTTACATGCAATAGCAATGTGTCTGAGATGTTAGATGTAAAACAATGAAGTCTGCATTACAAAGAAAGAGATCAGGGCTTTTTCAGCAGATACAGGAAGAACAACAGAAGGTAGCCTCTGTGTTGTCTTTGGGTCACATTTGATAATGCAGAGATCAATTTTGTGTAGGAAGGGGATATTTCACTTAGCAAGCATTTCATATGAGTATGTGGTAGTCAGTGTAATATTTAAATTGCACAAGCTGGACCCGAAATTGTTCTGCATTCTCTGCCTATTGAAAAGATAATGCAGAAGAAGCACAGAGAATTTCATTACCTTCGCTCATTCCCATGCTGTATTCTCTTTTGTAACAGTTTCCACTTAGATCCACAGATAAAACATTAATGAGAATTCTTCATATTCATCTTATCAACAGTCTAAATCCTTGCACTAATGAGGAGCATGAAGCACTTTTTATATCAAGCTGTGGCGTTTGTTTACCACAACATGACATATTAGAGCCCAACCTCCAAGAAATATAACAAGGTCACTCCTTTACTGGTATTCTCTGTAGTTGTTTGGCACTGAGATTTGGACATGTGAAGAGATGCATCTTTCAGCATCAGCAGATTTAGAGAGTACATGCTCTGCTTTGAAATATGGGAAAATTGATCCTGCAGGGCTGTTTACTTCATCAACACACCTTTAAGTGCTATCAGGGAACATGCATGTTGCATAATTGCTAGTTCTCTCTCAACCAAACATCAGCAAAATTTGTAGTAGGTAAAGCTATAATCATAGGGAGTGCTACAGCCAATTCACAGTTCATATTTAAAAAAAGAAAAAAGTTAATTAGCAAGATCTATTCTGGAGCCTTCCTGCTCTCTTCCTTTATTACATGCCCCCTGAGCTGGCATTAGCTTTGGAAAGGTAGCTTATTTGAGCACATGTGATAACCTGGTACATAGGCATACTTTCCTTTTTGTCAAGCTTTCAAACAAACTCTCAGATTAAGAATTATTCAGAAATACTCAGTCTTCCCATTATTTTGTGGAAGCTAATTTGTCTGCATGGTTTTGGTACAACAGAAGAAAGCAAAGCTGTCTGAGCAGTAGTATATTGCCCTTCATAAATTTTTTACCCAGCTCTTTTCCTAGCTCAGTTCATGAGGCCTTCAAGTCTCATAGTTGTTTAGAACAAAAATGTCCTCTTCTCCCACTGAAGGCAGCTTTGAGTTGAGTTTGTGACTATGCAGTTAAGCCAGTGACCAGGCAGTTAAGTAATGACCAGTCATCGGTGGCATCAAGCAAGGATTTAAAATCAGGTCAGCCCTTATTAGCTGAGTGTCAGAAGACTGCAGATTACCTGCACTGAAGCAAAGCAGCACACAACACCGCAGATAGAAAGCATTTCCAAAAAGTTATACTTTTTTTTAAACTTAAGTCCTTATTAAATGTAACTGTTTGGAGACTACTCTACATTCAAGATCACAGATTTTAAAAGAGGAATTAAGCATTGCTAGCATTACTATCCCCATTTATGGCTAAGCAAATCCATAAAGCACAGAGACATGGACAGATTTATCTGTAGTCACCTTACTGACTCATGATAGACTCTGAAATAGCACCAGCTCTTCAGCCTCACAGTTTAACACACAAGGCCTGAGTGATACTATGCCACTTGATATAGCCACTGATGGTAGGTATTCAATAGATATTTATTCAGTTTTATTTTCCTGAGCTCTTAAAATAGTTTTTTTTTAAATGATGCACTAGCATTATTTAAAATATATGTCCACAACTCCAAAGCTAGACTGCCCTATTAATTATGTTCCGCTTCCTTGACCTTATTGAAGATAATCCTCTACACTCTGTGGCCTACAAACAGATTCTTCACATTGCCACAAGTTATAGCTGCCTTTTCTCCAAGCAGAAATCAAAGCTAACAGAGCAGCAGTCACTCTCCTAGTAATGCCTCCTTTGCATGAAAGGCTACATTTTCACAGCATGATTAAGCTCCACCAGCAAGATTTGAGCTTCCTTTACTCTTTCAACCTGCCCATCACCTCTCACATTTATTTGCAATTCCATACCTTGAGTCATACTGTATTGATCTGTACATAATGAAAACCAGTAGAGCTAATCTAAGAAGATAAATGCAATGACATTTCATCAAGAAGTTAATTTTCTTTATACACTCCCCAAAGAACTAAGCAAACCTGGAAATTCTTTGTTTAGAAGACTTCTTCCCTCTCACTTTTTCACTCACATTAATACAAATTAATCTCTCTCCAAAATGCCCTGATCTTCATCTGTGGACAAGCTTATACTGGATTTTCTGCATGCATAAGACAAAAGCTTTAGGAAAAGAACATGTCAAACTATTACTTTAGATCAGGAATATAAACCTGGTTTTGGGAGGATCTAGCAAATCTTTCCTTTCACCGCTTCCTTCTATTCTTCATGAAATTATTAAAATGAAAACAAAAAAACAATAAAAATATTTGGAGATATGAAGAACCAACACAACTCCTCCCATTGCCACACTCCAGACTGAATGCTATGACCCAGTTCATCAGTCTCAGAATTTGGGCTCAGTGTCTGGCTTTGGGCACATCTTCAATTGCACATTGATAAGATGCTGCCTAACTACTAAAATAACGAGCCATAGTTTAACTCTGTACATAATATAATGGTGGAAAGTATACAGCACTTGCCAGAATGAATGTATGGATGAATAAGGTTGCTTAAGGGTATGCAACAGTAAATAGATATTTCGCATGTGACTGATCAGAGTGAAAACTATATTCCAGTTTATTACATAGCCTGCAGACATAAAATTGAATAGTAATTGTTTGAACTAGATTCAGCAATACCTACCACAATCCACTAATGAAAGAAACCTGTGTTGTCTTGCACTTTTGGATTAAGATTTTTGAATACATTGTATTTTTAGAACAGCAATAAGAAGCTTTTACATTGCTCATGAAACACATGACACAAAAGTTTAACCAGGTAGAACAACTAGTCCGGCTAGTAAAGAACTGCAACACGAGAATATCTGGGCTAATTTGACTTCTACATGGCACAAGAGAGAATTCTTCAGTTAAATTCAAGGCTATTCTGAGTCAATAGAGGACTTGCACTGGTTTCACTAGATTTCCTCAAGTCTATATTGAGGCCAATTAAGAAAGTTACCAAATTAGTTGCTATGCAGCAGTTTTGTGATTTTCTTGTTTGTTTGTTTCATAGAATCATAGAACGGTTTGGGTTGGAAGGGACCTTAAAGATCATCTAGTTCCAACCCCCCTGCCATGGGCAGGGACACCTTGCACTAGACCAGGTTTCTCAAAGCCCCATCCAACCTGGCCTTGAACACTTCCAGGGACGGGACATCCATAGCTTCTCTGGGCAACCTGTGCCAGTGCCTCACAACCCTCATAGTGAAGAATTTCTTACTTATATCTAATCTAAATCTACCCTCTTTCAGTTTAAAGCCATTAGCCCTTGTCTTATCACCACCTGCCCTTGTAAAAAGTCCCTCCCCAGCTTTCTACTGGAAGGCTGCTATAAGGTCTCCCAGCAGCCTTCTCTTCTCCAGGGTGAACAACCCAAACTCTCTCAGCCTGCCTTCATAGGAGAGGTGTTCCAGCCCTCAGAGCATTTTTGTGGCCCTCCTCTGGACCCGCTCCAACAGGTCCATGTCCTTCTTGTGTTGGGGACCCCAGAGCTGGATGCAATACTCCAGGTGGGGTCTCACCAAAGCAGAGTAGAGGGGCGGAATCACCTCCCTCGGCCTGCTGCCCACGCTTCTTTTGATGCAGCCCAGGATAACGTTGGCTTTCTGGGCTGTGAGCGCCCATTGCCGGCTCGTGTCCAGCTTTTCATCCACCAGTACCACCAAGTCCTTTTCCTCAGGGCTGCTCTCAATCCATTCTCCGCCCAGTCTGTGTTTGTATTTGTGCTTGGGCTTGCCCAAACCCAAGTGCTGGACCTTGCTCTTGGCCTTGTTGAACTTCATGAGGTTTGCACGGGCCCACATCTCAAGACTGTCAGGGTCCCTCTGGACTGCATCCCTTCCCTCCAGCATGTTGACCACTCCACACTGCTTGGTCTCGTCAGCAAACTTTCTGAGGGTGCACTCAATCCCACTCTCCATGTTGCTGACTAAGATGTTAAAGAGCGCTGGTCCCGCTACCAACCTCTGAGGAACGCCACTCGTCACTTGTCTTCACTCGGACATCAAGCCCTTGACCGCAACTCTTTGAGTGCAACCATCCAGCCAATTCCTTATCCACCGAGTGGTCCATCTGTCAAATCCATGTCTCTCCAATTTAGAGACAAGTATGTTGTGCAGGACAGTGTCAAATGCTTTGCACAAATCCAGGTCGATGACCTCAGTTGCTCTTCCCTTATCCACTAACACTGTAACCCCGTCATAGAAGGCCACCAAATTCATCAGGCATGATTTGCTCTTAGTGAAGCCACGTTGGCTGTCGCCAATCACCCCCTTATCTTCCATGTCCCTTAACATAGTTTCCAGGAGGATCTGCTCCATGATCTTGCCGGGCACAGAGGCGAGACTGACTGGCCTGTAGTTCCCCAGGTCTTCCTTTTTTCCCTTTTTTAAAAGTTTTTTTGTTTGTTTTTCTTTTTATTAAATCTGTTCCTGCTTTCCACTGAAAGTTACTTTAAAACAAAAAATCTTTCATTTGCTTGTATAACATATACAAGAGCCAGATTAAAAAAAAAGTACAGATCTCCACCTCATAAAAAGTTTTGGAAATTACTCTAGGAAATCCGTACGACCTTAAACATCTAGCAAGAATGTATACAAAGATTGATAAACTTCTTCAGGAGTAACTGATGCAGAACAACACCTAATGAAGTCTCTGGCTTCACAATCTGCTATTAACACCAAAGGACAAGACCATAAGCATGAGTGCCAACACACATCAACTTTATTATTTAGAGAAAGCAGAACATACATTTATCATGGGCAGCACTGACACATCAAAGTGCTTATATGCCACTATAGGGCTACCCAAACTTAATTGCTCCATAGTTGTTCAACATCAATATTGCAAAAAAGTTGCAGACAGACCCCTGTTGATTCAAAGGAAAGGACATACGTTTTTACATCAAAGATGAGGCTGCCAGACCAGAGGGAAGATAGTAAGCAGCACCAGCAAAAATAACCAAACAAACAATCTCAGCAGTTTTAATTGCTTCCCCGTCTATTCTGTGCAGGCCTTGTTCTTATTAGCAAGTAATGCCTTAAAGAAAGCTAGGAACAAAGCAAAACGCACAGTACAGGGAAACAGTAGAGTGTTACTGTGGAGTAGCTGTGGTTATACCCAAACCATACTGAAGAAGAAAAAACAGGAGGAAGCTAAAAAAATCTGAGCTACTCTATCATGCTGAGAGGTTGCTCAGTGTTCTTTTAACAGTTACCACTCAGATCACTCATGAAGAGTAATTATACTTCAGAAATAAATAAATAAACAAACAAAGGAAAATCCCAAACAACACATGACATACATAGATTTGTTACTTCCCAGCCACCAAAAACACAGTACATATCCAGAAACCAGGAAAAGAAGCATCGTTATCCAGGAAGAGATCTCCAATGACCAAACAACCAACAAAAAATCCTCAAAAAGGCAAGGTAGTGTGGAAAAGTAACTCTTCCATGGCTATAGCACTTCAGAAATTATGCAGGTCTGCATAACAATATAGCAGATGAGCAAAGAACAGTACAGTCTTCACATTACTTATTTCCTAAGCATCATTATTTGACACAAGACCACAATCATAAGAAAAGGCTCGGTACAGAGACAACCCTCCCTTCCCACACACTGTAGCATACCATCATACACTCCTGCTTGGAGTCTTAGCCATGAATCTCACAACTGCTGTTTTTCCTCTTGAAGGACAGGAATCATATGTTGTGTAATCAAAGCTCTTAATATAATCAGAACAGAAAGCTTCCTAGAACTAACTAGATAGCTAACAAAATTGGAAAAATAACACCATAATACTGAATAATCCAATACCTCGACTTTATTTTCATGCTCAGCAGTCTCAGGTGTGTCAGTCAACAGCTGAGCTTACCCACAACCATGGGTAAATAATGGTGACCTAGACCACAGAGAAAGTGGGCAACCATTTCTAACACAAAATAATATCTGACAGTTAAAGCTCTTTCTCTAAAACACACAACAGCAGCTCAAAGCCAGAGAGAAACCAACTGCAGGACATTTGCTCCACCACCACTGTGATGACTGGATCACAGGAAGACATAAGGCTGTTCAGCTGAGCCTTCCCTGAGCACAGGACATGCCTGCCTAGCCCTGGAAAACCCCATTTTGAACCACAGGGAAGCTGAGGCAGGGAAGAAGCACTAATTTCCACCTGCACCCAGCAGCACCTGTGCCAAGAGCCCACCACAGCCATAGGCCTCTCCAGGTGCTTTATTTACATCCTCTTAGTTTTCATTTAAGGAGGCTGATAGAAATGTTTTTCTCACAACCACAAAAAAAAGAAGTAAAAGTAAGGGAGCATAATAAAACGTGATGTGTAAAGGAATATTTTTTTCTCTCCCTACACCAATGCCAGTGGCTTCATTGCAGTCACTCTTCACTTAAAATGTGACCACTGGGGTTCTTCTGAAAGTATTAAGAAATATTTTGTCTTAAAACTGAAACTGATGCATAGCTCAAGGCTGCTTGCTATTGGCCTCAGAGCCCTACCAAGTGGCTTGCAAACTATATATTTTTGTGATAAACGGAAAGAACATGGAAGTGACCATTTTTCAAACAGTTTTTCGTTATTGTGCTTTTATAGTTCAGTACAGAATCTGGACTGAACTATAATTTATATTCTGCTCAAATTCTGGCATCTGTAAATGTACCAGATCTGACATTTACAGGGATTGCCTAATATTTGAGTGAGCCAATTATTTTTGGAAGAAGCATTGCAAGGAATTAATATGCATGGATGTTTTCTAAAAGAAAAGATGCATTCAGATCTATCATTTTATTGTCACTTATACATAGCTTGTAGCAGGGCATGAGCTGCAGAGTACCATGCAGTGACGGGAGAATAACAGTGATAAGATAACAACAGAATACGGAGTGTAACTGGACACTCTCTTTACTTACACAACATTGCAGCTGAGCAGTATTGTACTGTATAGTATTCTTATACAGTACAACACAATACTGCACCTGAGTCATAAACCATGTTCAGGTTTTAGCTCTTTGCTATGGCTCCTGAGATGGAGCAGAAACTTATGTTACTACCTGTAGTACGTTTATTGTGGTTGCAAATACCCAGTGAAATGCTTGAAGAAAGTCCTATTACTTTATGCATGTAATCTATGTAAAACAGATTCCAAAAGACAGTTCAATCATGAGATTAAGGCTCAATTATCCAAAGCTATAAATATTTTTACTGAAGTACAAGACTGACATCAATGAAGTCCTCAATAGGATTACCACAGCAGCAGTCATACAGTTTGGCTGTGAATGTGTTCATTTTCATGTCTAATAAAATGGGAATAAGATGACTGATAATGAATCACGGCATTTGAAATACATTGTTGGCTGTTGATGACATGTTATTTAGTCTTCCACTGTGGTTTTGGAGAAATCCAATGGTCAAGGAATGTTTTACAAACTAGTTATCTTTCCAAATGTGTTTATAACACCTTGTAAGTGCCCCAGAATGATATTTTCTATTCTGTTGAAGAGCTGCCTTACTTTTTTCACTTGCCAATGGCACATTTCCCAGTGATCTACTTCTTATTGGCAACCCCTGCACTGGGGTACAGCAGAAGAACAGCAAAGGTGTTTCACTAGTGAGTCAAAGGTATAAATTTGAGCTTTGCAGTAAACTTGTCCTGAAAGTCATACACAGGCATTTCCAATGCTTATGACCACAGGACTATTAGGTCTGGGAGTCCAGGTTGCCAGATACACCCTTGGCTGCATTAGTTCCTTGCATTAAAGTAGCTAAAAAACCTGGTTTAATCAAGTTAACCTGGTGGACCGCCTAGGTGCTTGACCCTGATCAACAACATTATCTCCCTGAGTTTAACAATGCATGGTTAACTTTTCAGCTACTACAATTCTACTATATTTTGTAGCACAAGTAGAAGTCATCAGTATTTTTGAAGTGAAAATGCTTCAGGTTTTGGATTTGGTGTTTTCTTGTGGGTTTTGTTTTGTTTTGTTTTTTTTTTGTTCGTTTTTGTTTTGGTGTTTGGTTTTTTTTTTGGAATGTTTGCTTCACAGAGGACAATAAGAACATAAAGCAATGGGTATGATGCAAAATACATGGTTTGGGCAATTCTCTCACAAGAAATGTGCTGATCAGAATACATTCTTGGTAACACATCTGGAACAGATGGGTATTTTATTAAGCTCAGGACATGGACAAAAAGTCTCCAGCAAAGGACTTGTTCATTTGCATTGAGGATGATAAGTACTTCTGTGGCAGTATTCTCCCAACTTTCTCCAAGTTATGTAGACCATAAAGAGATTGGGGAGCAGAGAACAAGAAAACCTCAGCAAATAGAATTGTAGTAGGTTGAAACTGGCCTTGTCAACTTAGAATGAATCATAGAACGAATCATAGAATGAATCATAGAATGTCCTGAGTTGGAAGGGACCCACAAGGATCATCAGGTCCAACTCCTCTCCCTGCACAGGACAACCCCAGAATTCACACCATATCTCTGAGGGCATTGTCCAAGTGCTTCTTGAATATTGTCAGGCTTGGTGCCGCAACTGCCTCCCTGGGAAGCCTGTTCCAGTGCTCCACCACCCTCTGGGTGAAGAACCTTTTCCTAATATCCAACCTAAACCTCCCCTGGCACATCTTCCTGCCATTCCCTTGGGTCCTATCATTGGTCACCAGAGAGAAGAGATCAGTGCCTGCCCCTCCTCCTCCCCTTGTGAGGAAGCTGTAGATTGTGATGAGGACTCTCCTTAGTCTTCTCTTCTCTAGGCTGAGCCAACCAAGTGACTTTAGCTGCTCCTCATACGATTTCTCCTCTAAACCCTTCACCAACTTCATGGCCTTCCTCTGGACACTCTCTAGTAGCTTTATATCCTTAATGTACTGTGGTGCCCAAAACCACACACAGTACTCGAGGTGAGGCCTCACCAGTGCAGAGCAGAGCGGGAGAATCCCCTCCCTCGACCGGCTAGCAATACAGTGCTTGATGCACCCCAGGACACGGTTGGCCCTCTTAGCTGCCAGGGCACACTGTTGGCTCATGTTCAACTTGCTGTCAACCAGAACCCGCAGGTCCCTCTCTGCGGAGCTGCTCTCCAGCCTCTCATTCCTCAGTCTGTATGTACATCCATGGTTGCCGTGCCCCAGGTGCAAAATCTGGCACTTGCCCTTGTTAAATTTCATACAGCTTAACTTGTATGCTTCAGCACCATTGCCAGCAGAAACAGAGCTTGTAGTGCACCAGGGAAAGCAGCTGAAGCCAGAATGTCATTACAAACTGGTGCAAGACCCTTGCATGCAAATTAGCTACAGAAACTGGTGTCTGAAGTCACCACATCTCTGAAGTCAATCTCTTACAAGTATCATAGGATTTGACAGTGTCTATGTGAATTCCAAGAAGCAGGAAAGAACACTTGCATTTTCTGTTTGCAGGAGCTGGATTTAGTCAGCTCTATTTAGCAAAAAATTGATGGAAAACACTGTGAGTTGAAATGTCATTTCTGAACTGACTGCTTTCCTGTAAGACTCTCATTCAGGGTAACTATGCTTTAATATTTTTTTTCCAGTTTCATTAGCTATCTCTTAATTGCAAACATTGAGTGCAATTTATGAGGCTGAACAGAGCTGTGTTGTTTGCATCAGCGCTTGAGAGCAGTATCCACCTCAGACCTCACATAATAGTAGTAACAGTTGCTAAAAGATCTCAAAGGGAAAACACCCTTTTGATTGCAGCAGGGGCTGTGGGAAAGCTGATGGGCAGATGAAGAAGGCTGAGAAGGAAACACATTGAAGATGATATGGCTATGAAGAAGAAGTTCCTATTCCTTTAGCACATTTGGATTTGCAATCATATCTCACTTTATTTGTAGGAAGCTAAAGAGCTACGCACCCTGTTATAAATATGGACATGAAACTCCCAGTGACATTGCATCAGAAGACATTTGTCAATAGAAACAAGAGTCTTTCCTAAGGATAAGGGAAGCTGGAGTCTAATATGAAAGAATGGCTGCAGACTGGAAAGAGAGCGCTACAGTATGGGAGAGGTGGGCTATCATGCTAGTATATTAAACTACTGTCTTTAGGAACGTAATTCCTAGCATTCTGATTCCCCTCTCTGTTAAGCCAGTTCTGTTATCAAGGAAGAAAAATATATACTGACTTCTTTTTTCTTTTGTTTGTTCTGGCTCTTGCACTTCCATGCCAGTGCCTGTCTCCTGTGTTAAACATGCTGCTCCTCCCTCCCCAGCAATGTTCTTTGTTGCCACCTTTTCAGCTGCTGCTGGCACTTGTGCTATATACTTGCGCTAATGTAATCACACTCCAAACAAAGCAAGGGCAACACTCTGGCACCCCTACCTAGTTTTTAAACAGACAAACTCCCACCAGGTCTGGGAACATGCAGATTACCAGCAGCATGGTGCCAATGGCAGCAGGAGGGAAACACCTTCAATTTGCCCTGGTAGCCCGGGGAAGGAGGAGTGAGGCCAATACCAGCAGCGTTCAACCAGAGAAAGGTCTGGATAACCACAGGGCCCAGTCGGGCTTACACACAAAACTGCCTCCTGCAGTCCAGCTGAGGACATTTTCTGTCATAAAGTAGAAGTGGGTAAATAGAACAAAACAAGGGGTGGGATCCAGCTGGCTTGTATTCACTCATAGCTCTGTGACTGATTTTGCATATCGCTTAAAGAGAAGTTTGCTGCCATTCAGCTTCTCCATCTGTAAGCCAGGTATAGTGATATTCACCTCTGTTCGTAGTAGAGCTGAGGGGCGTAGTTTCATAATCTGCACTGGAATTTTCACAAAAGGGCTATTAGTACGTTAGCTACAATATTCCATTTACCTCTGGTTGTGAAGGGAGATACGGAAAAAATCCAAAAAAGTGTTAATCAAGTGCTAATCTTGCTGCTAATTATTTTAACTGCTTACATTTGGAATTTCTGTATATGTTTCTTTTATTTGCTTCTCTAAATGGGAGTAAAATGTACAAAAGGGCAGGTATTTCCTCCTTTCTGGCCCTACTCCACCTATTTATCGGGCCATACTACATGACTGGGAGTTTCATAATGGGAATTGGAAATGGAATTAAAGAAAAGGAAATTGCTACAAATGAAGCAATTTCCTGGGTGTAAACAGTGCTTGTAATTTTGAAGAACAGATTTAACATCAAAACATATTTTGTTCTGTCAAAGGAGTGTGCTGATTTGTTGTTAGATACTATTTAGCTGAGAACAGTAACAAATAACCTCATTATGACTGCTCATGACATAAAAGACCAAGAGCTGAACACTGAAGTCCTAATTTGGGCAAAACTCCAGAACTTCAATGATACTTTTGTCTAAGTAATTACATTAGGATCTGGTCTTGGCAGGTTCAAACCCTAATGGATAACAATACACCCTGGATTAAGTTTTCAAAAATTTGGTAACTTGCTTTTAAAAAATAAATTGAGACTGGAGAAGCTAAATCCCATTGACTTCCACCAAAAGTAAAACTTGGTGCATTGTTTTATGACACCGTTTAGATGCTCGAGTGTCAGCACTAAGCATTTCCTAGGATCTCAAATGCAATACTTCAATAGGCACTGGGCATCTGCCTCATCCAGCTTCTGTGAAAGTCCCACTCCGTCTATATCATCTTTTAAGACAGACTGATTGTGGTCTTTAGGCCACAGGCACCGTCCTGCTGCAGCAATGCTCTCCAAGAGCTCCTGTTCCCATGGACACTTCAGAAAGCACTGAAGAATGCTACCTCCTTGTGAGTGGCAGGCCATACCTGCCATGCATTGTATCTCTAGTTACCCAAATCCCTTTGAAAATCCATTCCCAATTCTTTTGGAAATAGAAATTTAAGCTTGTACTCATTTAAATTCTTTAATAATTTCCCTCCTGTTTATTTCAGCATTGAGGGATGGATGTTGAGAATTGGTCTTCATATCTGTGAGTGTCTTTGAATGCAAAAGATTCAGTTAATTTGTCAAAACGAAAAGAGACTGCTTGAGGTTGCTGGATGAACTAATACTTTCTGAACATCTTAGTAGATAACCCTATTGACCAGCCTACATACAGATGTGTTGATAGTTACATTGGTTTGAACAGTTAGGGCTGATTTCAGTCTTCTGAGAAGTCTACTGAAGTTACCTGGCTGCCATGAAGAATGAATTTGGTGTTTATTTTTTGCATATTCTACAACTGAAAAGAGTAGGAGTATTACATCTGCAAAAACTGTCTCCTGCCAGTATGCATAATTCTTTTTTTGGAAACTCTTTGAAGACTTTGGATCAAATTTAAGGGTATTAAATTCCATTTTAGCCTTTGCTCTTCCAAATCATGTGGCCTGGTGAATATGTACACCATACAGGCATAAAACATCAATGTCAAAAAACATCAGAGAACATATCCGCTGCAATGTGTGAAATTAATTTCACCACCACAGACTGATGTATCACTGAAGCATAACATTTGGTTAGTTGTCTATCATAGCAGCAAAGTAAATCATACTTCAGCAATCCTGGATGTACTAGAGGTAAGAAAAATCATTCATCCAAGAATAATCAACTTCTGGAAATCATTCACAGCTGCTATAACTGAGCACAATGCACCAGCAATTAGTTGTGCATCATTGCTTTCAAATTGCACAAAGCTGACTGCAGTGGGGGTGGTGAACATTTGTTAAACTAGGTTTTATATGAAATAGGAGATCACCTGGAGGAGGAATATTACTGGAATTTACGTTTCAGGTCATACCTGGGAATTTACATTTCAGTTGTAGAATGTCTCCACTTGGCTTTCACAACTAATGATGTCATAGATCAAAGATACTGGGTATCTTAGAAAGCCCTGCTGGAGAGATACAATGCATAATTCAACATTTGCGGACCAGCTCCTACTCTTATTTGTACAGGGATTAATAAGAAGTGATTCCATTGAAACCAAAAGAAAATTTTGTTCCAGTGTGAGAGATACCGGAATGAGAGAAACAGACTGCACCCATGGTTTGACTGCCTTCACAGTGGGTGTCAGGCCCAGATTCAGTCCACCCAGGTTAAATGAAATACCTAAGGTTTAAAGCTATCTTCTACAGTCCACAAAGAGAGAGGCATTTTGAGAAGGAAGAGGACTGCAAACTATACAGAAGGTTAAGGCAGCTAAACTCCTAGCTCAAGAATCTCACTGAAACGTCTGATGATAGACCAGATTAATTCATTGCATACACAGCAAAGACAATGAAAACATAGACCTGAACACTAATGAAGTGTCTGCATTTGGATGAAGTACAAATGAGAGCACTATTCTTTTTTATGAACATTTTGCAGTAGTAAGAAGGAACAAGCCTGGTAGTATTTTGTAATAGGCTTCTACGTACTCCTAGAAAAACCAAAGAAACAAAGAAACAAACAAATCCAGAAGAAGTAGATATTAGAGACCCAGCTGCAGTCTCATAAAGTCTGTAGTTGGTTTGTACCAAGTGTTGCTATTTGGCACTGTCCAAAGAGCATACACAAACTCCATGCTCGGATGCACATGTCAGTCTTTACTGCCAAACCCATGAACCACTGTGTTCTCCTACTATATTTGGCTTCAGTCCCATAGGAAAGTTTCCAGTTGATGCCCTTTCCATGTTTTCCCAGTCAGATTTGTCTCATGAGTTTACTGAAGAAGGGACAAAAGAGCCCGCAGGACCTAAAGAACCACTAGATGAAAACCCTGTCTAGCAAGGTATCTTGTTAGCTATGGAAGGCTGTATCTTCTAATATCAGAAGTCTAGTTACTCATTTAATACAAACCTAAACCAATTTTCTGTTACTTTTTTTTTTTAAGGAGGGACTCATACATGATTCCTCATGGACATAGTCATGTGCAAACACTAAACAATTTCATCAGTCCAGCCAGGGTCTGTGTACATTTTACACTGATAAGCTTGCATTACAAAAGGAAGTATACGGAAAGGTCAATGCTACCATTTTGGACAACAGAAGAAATCATACTAGGGCATGATAGGCCAAAGTACCTCAATTAATGATTTCCTATTGTAAAATGGGAAGCCTCCTGGAAATACGTTTACACAAATTACATAAAGACAGATATTACAGTTTTTTAACACAACTTAAATGCAAAGTAATCACAATAATTGCCTTTTTTTTTAAAACCTAAGTCAAAACATGGACAAAATTACTAGAAATGTGAAATGGCAATATTTGCTGTTCAAACCTCGGAGTACATCTTCAAAATGTGGATTTTGGACTCCAGTGAAATCAATAGGAGCACCAATTACAGCACACAATAATCTGAGGGAATATACAATGGCCAAAATTAACTCTGAGTAGGAAATGACTGTAAGAGGATAATCCTCAAACATAGCAAAATAAGGAAGCCTGAGGAAGAATAGCTCTTTCCACATGACCAGTAAAGAATAAAAAAATAGCATGTCATGCAGAATTTGAAAGGTGGCAGAAAGATTTCTTTTCTGTAGATTCTCTTTTCTGGCATTTCTTTTTTTTCTGATAAACAGAGACAGCAGTTCACAAGAAAAATGAAAATTTAAATGAAGTATATCACAAAGCCTCAGCCATAACATATCACTGTAGGCACTGTTATTGGTAGTTCCTGGGTGAACACAGGCTCAAAAAGAAGCTTTAAGGTGCTTTACATTATATTTCCTGCTCTGGTTCTGTGCCATGATTTGGGAAGACTGAAGTGTGACAATAAACTTCTGATGGAACTTAAACAAGAAGTAACTGATCTCTTTATAAAACCACAAAGCTTGATACAAAACCAGCTTCTATGCAGCTGCTGAGAAAGAAGAAAATAAAATACATGGTTACTTTCCCAGCCTCAAGTGATTTGTGGCTCAAGGCTTGCATCCTCTACACTGATCTTCTCTCTTTACAGTCTCCTGCTATTCTTGCCTTCACTTCTTCTACTGTCCTACTACTCATCCTAGAGACAACCACCCCAGTCTTGAAACCTCAAATGATTTCTGACTTTTCATTTAAATCCTTCCTTCAAACACCTTTCTTCCCTGAAGCTATCTAAGAATGTTTTACTGTAACTCCTGCAACCGCACTGAAATAATTCTCATCCTTAGTCTGCTGTTTTGTATGTTGCTTGTACAAATGGCCTATTCTTTTTTCACAGGAAATTCTTCAGCAGTCTCTATATCCCTTTATGCTGCTGTGCAGGAGGTATTTTATTGACATTGCACAAGTGAGTAATACATCTGGGTAAGTGAATAGAAAAGCCCAAAATTACAGCAGACCATTCAGCAAAAGCAATAATAAGGAGCAATAAATACCATTATCATTTACAACTAGAATATATACACTATCCACCAGTCTGGCAGTTCAAAAGCGAGCTAAGAACTACGTCAGTAGGCTGTTTTGTTTTGAATAATTAGTTTTATAAGAGAACATTGATCAAAGGCATTAGTAGTGAGTTTAGTGAAGTGTTCATCATGTACAAAGTCTCTGGAAAATTGCTCAGACCTGAATTCAGCTCAGCCAAAATCAGGCAAACCATAAATAATAAGGGTTAAAGATGAACTGTCAGATCTGAACAAAGGAATTCCACAGACAGGAAAGCATGGCTACAGTTTCGGCAGCAATGGATCGTTTTTAATGAGGACCCTTGCAGGACTTCAGAACTTCACTATCAAAATAGTGGCATAGTTGTATCATATGTGCTCTGAACAGCCACTTACCTCTTGGCTGCAGTGACTAGATGTGCTGTAGAAAACAAAGTTGATTGTGCTACTTCTTCATACAGCAAAATAATTTTCAAAGGAGAGAGAGCAGGTCACCTGTGTGAAAGCTGGCCAGTGCCTCAAGAAACCTACAGTGACAGAAATGCAAAGTTTCTTGATGCCATCTAGTTTGATGAAAAGATAGTGAAATATTGGAGATATGGGGAAAAGTTCATAATAATTTGTTGTGAACAGAGAAAACAATTCAAGCTTTCTGGAAGAAGTTCTTTTCTGCTCATCTTGCTGAAACACAAGGCAAGGTCTCATCTATTGTGCAGGGCTGCCTGAAGAGCTTACTGCAGAAACTAAAGTTTAGTAAACAATTGTCTTCTATATTTTTTGCACATTCACAGCTAGCTAATAAAAGGTTCCCCTAAAGTCAGTGAAAACATTAATATTTCTCCTATGAAATCTCCTATATTTGTGAAAAACCTGATAAGCCTTTTTGTTCTCCAGAACTGCTGACAAAATATCCATCGAGGACACTTTGTGATACTGCTTCATACTCTGCAGACACATTTGGTGAGGAAGTACACTGGAAGCACTAACTCATTTAAGTGAGCACCTGTCAGAGATCCATAATTTTTGACCCTCACCCATTGGACTGAAAGTAAATAGTTTGTATCCCCCTGCCAAACCTTAAAGTTGCTCTGACTCATATGCAGTACTGGACAGTTTTAACCCTGTAGAACAGTTTACTTAATTACATATAACAGTTTATAGCCTTTATTTCTTGTACTCCTAATTAGATAGAGATGACTAGTTTTCCACGTACATAAGAGACGTTTTGTCCAATACAGAAATAAACTCAAACTTTCAAGTAACTCAATATTCACCTGCTGAACTCATTGTAAGTTTATTAATTCCTTATTCCTCTTTCTGGAGATCAGGGAGAGAACCACATGTGATAATATTAAAAATGTTCTCTAAAAAATGGTTGTTCTAGGGGTATAATCAATGAAAGTAAATTAAAGGAGAACAAACAAGATGTTGTTTGAACTAGTTTCTAGTCCCTAAGAACAGTTAAAGTAACTGTTACCACCTTCTCCCTTCCAGCAATGGAGCAAATGCCAGCATTAGTCCTCTTGCTCTTTTAATGCCATCATCAACCTGTTGGCTAGTATTTGTCACTAAGAAAAAGTTACACTTTCTCATTCCTTGTTGAAGTTCACATTCAAGACAAAACTCCAAGGAACTGAATTTGACCTTGAACCGATTCCAAAAATTTGGTTTGTACACTCGCAGTTGAAAGAAAAATCAGGGATCCTGGCTCAAGGGTGAAATGGAAGCCTTGTTTGAACTATACAATTAGTGCAGCTTGAGAAAAATGACTGTATAGTGTGGAAACATAAATTAAAGGTAAATCATGAAAACAATGAAGTTTTTTTTAAAAATAAAATCACTTTCCGTTAAAAGTCAATTATTTTGCTAGAAGGTCAAATATATTTTCAGTAATAACACTGTTCACTAGTAGACCATGAAGAACCTGCACACATCTGAAATATGTAGATCTTTTAATATGCACAACAGAAACTGCATGTTGGAACAGTGTCAAACAGTCTCTGCAAAATTACAATGCAAGTCGGACCACATGAAGTAATCAAAGTCTCAGTTTATTAAAATGTGTTATTTATGACTTACAGAAAATATTTCTTGTCTGTGAAAGAGAAATGAGTTAAGAATTAACCCTTTTAATATTAAAAAGGTTTCTTTTTTTCATTAAACCTACAAATACTGAATTTTATTCATGAAGCAGGCAAAACAGAGATGCCAAGTCTCCCACATTATCACCTACTGGATTCATTCTGTAGCTAATAAATCTTCTGATTCACATTTTTTTACAGAATTGTAACATCTTACCCGCCTGGCTAAGGTTGCTGACATCCTCTATGTAAAGACTGCCTTGGCTGCTGGCACTGTATGGCACTGTACCATAATTACAACTAAACAAACAGTGATTTGAAGGGTTGCTTTAAAATGGTTACTGGTTGTCTTAGACCAATGGCTGTCAAGATATGTTGTCAAAAGCAAGGTAGAATAGGCTGGGTCCTCCTGGATGAAGAGTAGCATGAACACTTGCTTTTCTTATGGGAAAAAAAAAAAAAAAAAAAAAAAGCGTTGACAATCTTATTTTGTTTATTTTAGTGTCTAGTCTTTCTGTTCACAATTGTATCTCAGCCAAAAAAATTAAGGACCAGTATGACACTCCCTGCCCCTGATAACCCCTATATCTGGTCAGAGGCTGTCCTGGTTTCAGCTGGGATAGAGTTAATTTTTTTTCATAGTAGCTAGTATGAGGCTACGCTTTAGATTTATGCTGAAAAAGTGTTGATAATGCAGAGATGTTTGCTAAGTAGTGCTTACACTAGTCAAGGACTTTTTCAGCTTCCCATGCTCTGCCGGGTGCACAAGAAGCTGGGAGGGGACACAGCCGGGACAGCTGACCCCAAGTGACCAAAGGGATATTCCATACCATATGATGTCATGCTCAGTATAAAAATCTGGGGGAAGAAGGGCGGGGGGTGTTTGGAGTGATGGCGTTTGTCTTCCCAAGTAACTGTTACGCGTGATGGAGCCCTGCTTTCCTGGAGATGGCTGAACACCCGCCTACCGATGGGAAGGAGTGAAGGAATTCCTTGTTTTGCTTTGCTTGCACATGTGGCTTTTGCTTTACCTATTAAACTGTCTTTATCTCAACCCAGGAGTTTCCTCACTTTTACTCTTCTGATTCTCTCCCCCATCCCACCAGGGGGGAGCGAGTGAGCAGCTGCGTGGTGCTTGGTTGCTGACTGGGGCTAAACCACAACAGAGGCAAAGCCAGCAATAATCAATTTTGAAAAGCTTGGATTCATCTCATCTGTCTTGAGAAACTCATGGCCAAACTCTGTCCCCACAAACACATACGGCCTGCACAAGCTGTTATGGTAGCTTACTATTCCAGCCTGAAGGCAGAATTGGGCCTTCTAGATATACCCTTTAGTCTTCCACGGCTGCTTGATTAACACAGCCAGGAGAAACTGAGCAAAAATTCAGTCATTGCTTAGTATGGCTCTGCTGTCATGGACTCTAATCCTAGAGGGAGCCTGAGGATATGGCACTATTGCATGGCAACAATGCCTGATTCAGGGAAGATATCTGCACCTCTTACATGTGGATACACTCTCACCTTCTTTATTTCAGTTTTGATGTATAAAAATTTTTAAGATTACTTAGATTTTGATGTGGAATGTTCAAGTTTTATGTGTATGTTGGAATTTTTACCCCTTTCAGGCAATTTTACACTTTGTCTCGTATTCCAAATTCAGCTTTTCAGCAAAAGTTGAAAAAATACTTTTTTACATAAAAAGAGCTGTAGAAAAATCATATTTTGACTTAAACATAATTCATAGTGCAAATCATTACAGTTAATGATTTCCTAGGGTTTCCTAGTTAGGACTGCTTGGTTCAATATATCATGACTAGCTCAGGTGACAACGAGGTGACAATTGCATCAATACTATCAGCAAGTCCCAAGCCCATCCACAACAAATGTGGAAGACACAGGAGATATCAGCTGCTCTCTGCATTTGTGTACTAAATATACTGCTGTCAAAGGAATAATCCTGAATATCTAACAAGTCTTGAAGTAAATGTTAACTTGTTATGTTCCAATAAGATGGCAATTATGAACAATTTTTCTGTTCTTGGCCATGTTAACCAAGTACGTATTTGAAAAGGGAAAGGCTGGTTTCAGGCAGGGGAAAGAAAGACATATCAACAGGCTTTACTAGTGTTAGCACAGCAGCATCAATCCGGCAATGCCAATATTATGAATGAACAAGACTCTTAGCACCTGGCTACAGTTGTACATCATTTTAAAAAGTGTCTTAAGTCAGACTTCTTACTCAACTAGTTTGATTGTATTAAAGGGTTGCATAAATATACAATTAGTCAAAGAAATAGCCTTGGCCTGGTGATTTTGTTAGAATACAGGAAAATGCCTTCAACAAATAACAGTTTCTTGCATTGTATCTGTTCAGTGAGGGTTTGTTGTTTTTTTTTTCAAGTTACAATATTGAAATGATAGTGGGTTTAACACTTTCCAAATGCTTTCAAGTCTGAATACTTCAGACCTGAAGTAAGTCTTCCCTTAGGGATTTAATGTATTTAATTATCTCTGAAGTTTTATCCATCATAATAGCTAAGTGAAATCATTGCTCTTGTATAGAACAAAGGGGAGCCAAACATATAAATCAATATTTGATTTTTTAAAGTTATTTACTGGAGTAACGCATGACAGACACTGAAACAGTAAAAGAATTCCCAATAATTATTTTTTTACAAAAAATGAACAAAGGGGTATTTTAGAACAACAAAATTCAAGGCTAATTACTCCAGAGAGATGGAAATCTACTCAGCAGCATGGTGGGAGAGACAGCAAGATGAACAACGGAGACTTAATTAATTTTGCATTAATTCCAACCACAGGGTCAGGTAAGACTGGACTGGTCACTGCCTATATAAAAGTGATCTTGAAGTTGCCTCAAGTCACTCAAGTCTTTAACAAGATCCCAGGGTAGCTAAACCATTTTGTGAGTATCGTTCTACTAGGAACTTCATACTTCTTGTTTTCTTTGTGGTCACATACTAATGCAATCTCTGGAGTTTTGAAAGGGCATGGGGAGATGGATTGTTTTCCAGTTCTACTCCTTCTTTAAACAGTCATAGCCTTCCATCACCAAGATGCACAAAACTATAGATCCCAATGCAATCAGAGTCCAAAACTACATTTAGAATCAGTTCCTGCCTTTTAGCAAAAGTGAGATTTTTTCGTATTAATTCCCCTGTCCATGTAGGGGAAAAAGGATGGGGGAAAAGGTCAAATTTCCAGTCCTTTTCCAGAACTTTAATGTGGTCTGGAGCCACCCTTGTGTGGCCCAGTACTATGCTCTTTACCTCCTGCTCTCCTATCCAAAACTCTGATCTCTCTCCAAGCCAAGATCCCAGCCCAGGTTTCTATATTTTCTGCTTCTCCAGTCACACTTGTCCACATCCTGCAAGGCACATGTATACCCAGGGTCTCATCTTCCATGGACTCTATGGCCTGAACATCATGAAACTTGTAGCCTTTAGGTGTGATCTGTGTGTGCAATCGTCCTCTGCTTCAAAAGGCAAATACCCCAGCTGCAGCTTGCTTCCCCTCTCCCCTGATAAACAATCTGTGTGTCCCTATCCTTTCCTCCATTTTATGAGACTTCTTGTGACCCCCTGGCCTCTGCATGGCCTGGTGTAGCCTGTCACCTCCTGACACATCAGATAAGATCAAACGAGAGAGGGCTGGGGCATGCTAAGCTGCGACTTGCTATCTTTAATTTGGCCACCTTTGCCTTACATACATAAAACGTGTGAGGATAGCTTAATTCAGCCAGTGTATTTTTTGCATTCCAATTTAGCACACAAACACTATATCACATCCCATTAAACTGCACACTAGTACATCCACACTTCTATAACATTTGAATATAAATTGTGAACTGTAAATCCATATGGCATTTAGGGGTTTACATAAGGTTGCGGAACATGTCAATTTAATTATTACTTATATTCTTAAACTTTGTTTTACATTACATATATATCCTATCATATTACTAAATATGCAATCTACACAGAATAATTTCCCAACCAGGCATAAAGAAATGGAATAATTCTCAAGGACAGTAATCAATGATTTGCTTCTTGGCATTAATTCCTTTTTCTCCCCCACTGAGTGGTGGTGCTGGAGCTAATTGTCACTGGCTGCCAGCTGTACTGCCACCGAAACTGAGAGGTGGAGCACTAGTGGGAAAGGAAATTATTATAGCAGCATTACAGTGCTGACACACCATCACTGGAGTCAATACTGCCAAAAGAGTGGAGCAACAAAGTGGAGAATGTGGACCCAAATTCTGCCTAAATCTCGCATCCCCCCTGCGATACCTGCAATTAATGTATTCTCCCTCCAGGATCTGAGACACTCAGAGATTAGCAGGGCGACACCCTGTTCAGAGAGACAAAGGCAATGCCACTCCTCTGATAAGGAAATTAAAAGCATTTCCTTGGATTTATCAACTCCCAAAGTTTCCTGGCCCATGCAATTTTTGCCGTGTAGGGTATGATCTGGTTATCATCTCCTGTGCTACTGCAAAAGATACAAAGGCACATGCATTACCTCAAAAATACGATATGGAGAGATTCGATAGAAATTAGCAATCGATATTTTATTCTGCTGGATATTACTATTGCTGACAACAGTGGAATAACAGCTTTATAACAGGAGATCCATACGGAATCCCAATTTACAAACAAGAAAATTGAGGCATATAGAGGAAACCAACTTGCACAAAGGGAACCAGGACTCCTCAGGGAATAGAATCCAAGAGTCTATGTCACAAAATCACTGTTAAATGTCGTGCATTTGGTAAACGTCATGGTCAATAGCAAACGGTATATGTAATCTATTTCAGATCTGCATTGGGAAATATCCTGATTAGCATTCTTGTTATTTACTGTGAAGATGCAGTGAAGGACCATAAAACTGTGCCACATATTGCGGGATCAGTTCCAGATGGAAGTTGGAAGAAGTAGAAACATAAGCACAAACTGACCAAGAAACAGGACATTATGTACATTTACCACCAACACCTGGAGAGACATTAAACTGAAATAAAATAAATTATCCCAACCAGATTGTTAGAAAGTGAGTTACTGGATTGTTTGGGTTTTTTTTGTTTAAAGGTAACCCTGCAGCAGTTAGATACCAATCACATCACCAGCACAAAGTTGCAAACAGGAAGGGAGCTACAGTCCAACATATGCACCCAGGTTTCTTTAATCCTTTTTCCTTTCAGGCAAATTCCAGGCTATTCTCACCTGCCTGCTGTACCCTTGCTGATCAATTATCCTGTTGAACTGAAAGTGAACCTGCTGCAAAGGGTTAAGGTGGCTGCACTGTCGCAGAGTCAATTGCATGGAAAACAAGATGTATAAAACTCTCCCGAGAAGAAAGAACAGTGGTAATAATACTAATGTCCAGCTTTGCAGGTGACTAACGTGGACTATTTGTTTTGTTTCATTACATAAAAGGATCATAAGGTAATGAAGTGTAAATACTATGGTAGTTTTAAAACAAGGATTGGGGTGTTACCTTTCAGAGACTACTTACTTCTTTAATAAGCCCTAAAAATATCAAGAAGGGTGCCATGGGCATAATACCTTCCTGAGGCATCAGCTTATAGATTTAGAGCATTTAGGGGAAAACAACAGCTACATCACAAAAAATATGCCCATTCTTTGGAAGGTGTAATAAAACTCTTGAAATATGAAGCTCTTTTGGCTTGTACCCTTAGAGGGGACACCAAGGACAGCAGGAGAGGTAAAGTTTACCAAGCTGAGTTTCAGCTCTCCCAACACTGAACGGCAACTGCCACGCTGGACAGGCCACCAGTCACGCCTTGGGAATCACTCTCCACTTGGCTGCTTTGTTAACAGTGTCAGTGAAAGGGCTATTTAGTAATAATAGCGATGGTTATATTAGGACATCTGTGCTCTGCAAACTGCATCCAGAATGACCTGCCTTACAGAACTCACTAAACTTCCTCTGAAACATAAAAATTTTCTGTCACTACCAACCTGGACTCATTCTGTATTGGCTGTCTGCTTTTATATGTGACCCATTCTTCTGTAAAAGTCTGGAATATAGAGGTTAGGACACTGCATAATTGATATTGTTCAAAATGCTGCATGTTGTACTTTGTATTCAGATTCTCTCCTCTGATTTAAATTTTACAGTCTGTTCTCTCTTCCCCCAACCCTGTCTTTTTTAGAGAAAAAAAAAAAAAAAAAGTTTTCCAGAAAAAGATTAGGTTGTATTTTTGCCACAGCACTTGGTTTTCAAGAATTCTGTCACTGGAATTTGTGAGGATTATCTTGATCTGGAAAAGATTCCCTCTTCCTTCATTCATACCTTGGGCACGTACTAACAAGTCATGGTATTTAATGAATGTCAGAGAAAAAATCTCAGCAGCATGCTGATGGAGTACTGACATACAGTGGTGACATGCTATCTTCTGGGCCAGACTGATGTGCCATATGATTATGCATGCCATCCTGTACCAAGTCAACTTAAACTGAAGACAATGGCAACAGAAAATTTTAACACTCATGATCTCATGAGAAAATGAACCTGCCATTTCACAACAAAGTAAAGCACTAACAAGTATTTGCACTGTCCTAGCTATAAACCTAAAGATTCTTTTCAACAGGTATGATTAATTTGCTGCTTTTGCAGTATTGCCAACCCCTCACATTTTCAGAAGTCATGAGTCAATCCCCAAAAGATCATCAGAGAGCTTAAAAGCTCTCTCTTTCCTTATATATAAATATAGGTGTATATATACAAACACATATATGGATTACTCTTTGCTCCTTTGGGATATCAGATCTTGAGGATTGAGGATTCATTTTCAAATTTTCAAACTTTGCTGTAACTAAGGGCACTTAAGTAGCTATTTTTAATAGGCAGATGAAATAACATGAAAGATTACACTCAGGAACTAACTCATCTTTAAAATAGAAAACAGTATGTTCTCTAGCACAGTATGCTTTGACAAAACCATTAAAGACACTACAATTCAAATTATTGAACTTTGAGACAACATTTCTGGATGGCAGTTTTTATGGGGCAGCTTCAGAAGTTCCATCCTTTGGTGGCAAGATCACAGCTGAGATCAGGCTCCTTTAGACAGGATAACAGAAACTGCCTGGTCAGAAATTGCACTTTCAAAAATCTACTAGATTATAATTGTAGTCCACATGTTTCCCATTTAAAAGATAGCAATTCTTCGACAATAAGAGTTAAATATAAATAACTGACAAACTCAAATAATGGACCAGTGGGGTTCACTGTGAATTAAGTAAAACGTACATTTCTTTCATTTTCTTTACAAAGCTTAGGATGACCAGTTTGCTCTGATCAGTTTGTTTAGTGTGGAGGCTAAACAAACACTGTTCTAATGAAAGGGCATCTGATCATCTTTATTATTAAATTAGTAAGTTAAAAGTCTCCAGAAGCCTCAGAGAATGAGTATGGATTCATTGTCATAACTTGTTCAAGAACATCCTACCCTCAACAAAGCAGTAATCACATTGAAAGTGTCCTGAAGTCAGACCCTCTGGAGATGTGGAATACTTCCCATTTTGGTTATGACAAAACATAGTACTGGAATGGTTTTCTAAAGAAATATTTTTAATTTTAAAATTTTCCAGTAAACCAACATATTAATAACCAAAAGAGTTAGTGTAATCCTAAAGACTAACCCAAATACCTCTGAAGTCAAAGGAAATCTTTACTGATTTTAATCACATCCCAAGTGATGTTGGACAGACAGCACTCAGGATAGCCATGCACCAGTTTCTGAACTGTTTGTACAGGTAGACCTGTCACACTGTGTGCTTGATTTGAATTGATATTTTTTCCAAGAAAGGAACTTACAATTTTTCACTGGGTCATTGCATCATCAGAGACACTTGAAATATTTGCAGGTGCTACAATCTCTAACTTGTGTGAAGTGGCCAAAATTACTGTTCTATCTATGCTGAAAGTGAGACATAGAGGTCGAGTGATTGTCCAGGAGACTTGAGTCATCCTCTGAGCTCTGGACAAAGCAAAGGTAGAACTTGAAGTTGGCATCTCCATTTCACAAGACTTTAGAGCTCTTACCAGTGGAACTGAGCTCATAGAGGACACACAGGGAAGTAAGTTGCATTAAACTGAATTAGTTGGTTTGAATATGTTTTTTACACTTGTTAAAGCACAATAAATGCCCTGTTGATTCTCTGTTTCAGTAGTAAAAAGGTATTAATTCTGTACAGGTGCCAATTCTGCTCATGGAATTTACCCTTTGAACATGACTTAACTTTGAGTTTCCCAGTTTAAATAAGCCACCAGATAAATTTGGATTTTTAATGCATTGAGTGCTTTTATCTCCCCCTAATTTGATATAGTCTCCCTTTTCAATGGGCACTGGGGGTACTCAGCATCCTTTCCAGATTCATCTGGTGTCTTACAAAATCAAGAAATCATTCAGATTCATGTAGATCAGCATAGCAGCAAACAGCCACTACTGTTCCATAATAAGTAATGTGCAGCAATATGTATTGACACTGACACTCTGAAAAGTAATCCAGGTGCTGCTTTTGCTTCTTTTTTCCTTCTGTATGTGTCTTTAACATGTTTCTTTTTTTCTTAGGGCCAAAGAGCTTTCATTTACAGTGCCACATTTGCGCAGGAGATACAGGGATTTCCTACACCCATTGTGCATAATAGAGATTCTGGCACTAGAGCATGCAACTCCCACGCTACTACTATATTTGTCTAAAACAAGCACAGGCAGATCATAGAGACAACAAACTGTGATAATAGATTATTATGAATGTGCAATACAGCTTCCAAGTATTTGGAAATGCTCTCCTACAGCATCTCAGCAACTGTGCCAGAAATGTTGCTTTTTGGGCTCATGAGATTGATCCTCCATGTCAAATTCTGCAGCGCCATATACATCTGAATAAAGGGGAACAATGAAAATTAAACAATTGACTCAGAAAAATCACTATTATTAACAGGGAACAGCACTGTGAGACTCAGAGGAACACCACGGGCCCCTTTGCAGCACAGACACATCAGAGAAAGAACTTTCCATAAGGAGACAAGAAGCAGGGGAAACAAATGCACACAGATTTACTAGATAGCAGTTGGGCATAAGAAGTATTCCCCTAGAACATTAATTACGTATGCATGCTTCCCTTTTTTATTTAAAAAAAAAAAATCACAAAACTGCTATCAGTCTGTAATAACTTTTGTTCACTGCTGTATAGGACTAGATACAGGAACTAGTCTAGAAATAATGGGCTCTGTGACTGTAGGTTATTCTCTTAATATTTCCTTGATCAGAACAGAATGATGAATTTACTGTTGCATTTTTGTGTTTGCTAGTGAAATCACTGGATTTATATATTAAGAAGACACACAAAAGATTCATATTTTGATATGACTTATCAGAATAGATGAAAAAAATAATCAACTCCATCAGCAGCAGACCTAATGCAGTTTGATTGGCCCCTGATTGTTGGTTCATGGTTGGACTCTCTGAGGTCTCAAAATACAAAACTTTTCCTGCAGCTAGGGCATTGAGAACATTTTTCACCTGTCTCTCTAATAAGATTTCACCCTTTACTACTGTCTTTTCCAATACTAGTCTCTTACATCTAACCAGATGTTTTTGTGAAACTTGAAGGAACTTTGAAAGTATTGCCCCTTGACCAAATCTAGCTGGAAATAAGTTCAGTGTCAGAGACTGGTGGAAGAATCGCACTAGTTCCTTAGAAAATGAGCTAAAAAGATAAAGGTTAAAGAAATGAGGAAAATGACAACAAAAAGTCTTTCTCAGCTATTAAACCTAACAGTCTACATACAATTTAATTGCTTACTCTGTTTTCAGTTTTGAGCATATGCTGCTGTAATCACCAAGTAAAAACAGGGTTTAGGTATGCAAGATAAGTTTGTGGATAATGTGAAAGAAAAAATATTGAGGCATACTATACCTTGAGTATTTACATTCCTGTTTTTATAATTACCTTAATTAAAGAGTAATTATTTCACTTACAGATAGGCTTATCTCTAACATGAAACTACCTGTCTACCATAATAAAAATTGAAAAACATCAGAATTGCATTTTTTACTGTCTTTAATAGCTGTTCTATACTTTAAATGCTGTCTTCACCACAAGGAAAATACATTGTTATACTCACTTGGTGTTCATAGTTTATAAAAAGCAGTCAGGTTGCTAATAATGGAAGCAGGATTTCCAGAAGCACAGAATTAGTTGGCTAACAAAAATATGCTTTCACCTTATGTGAAATAAAAGACAAAAACATAAACTGCTAACACAAGGTTAGTCATGAAAACTTAAGACTATCCAAGAGTAAAACGAGGACCCACAGTCAAAAATACGTGAGCTTCCTTCTGCTGGCTGTCTTTCTCTGTTGCTGCTTTGTGCCTGGGGAGAGCACACAGATAGGCCAGGCCTCAGGCCTTCACCTGGGAGATCCTGGAATGTGGAGCCAGGTGCAGGCAGCTGTAGTGTTTCTGCAGCTGATTTGAGCTATCAAGCAAGTATATCATCAAGTTATCTTTTTGGCTGGCATCTGTGCTCCAGATTCCCTTTACAAGACAGAACCAGATCTCATAAGACCCTTTGTAAGAGCTGTCTTGTGACATAAAGGAGTGCTTCTATTTGTAGATAATCAAAACCAGGCAAGTGACACATAGAATACATATATGATACATATAGGATATGTATTTTCACTAGGAATGACCTGTCTTCCAGCCACTTGACACCTCACCTTAAGTCCTAGATCAAAGTGGGACAAAATAGTGGAACAATCTCATGGAAGTTGCTGGGTTACTATTCTGCATGGAAAACTGGCAGGAAAATAGGTGGGACTTTAAAACAGGTCAGTTCATAAAACTTACTCACATATCTTAAATACTACCTAGAATATAAACTAGGTAAAGTCTTAAAACCTGCCAGAAGTCACACTCAGCCTTACCACTCACTGGGACCAAGGGAAGTACGCACCAATAGGACCATCTTTGTCTTTAGTGTGTGTGCTGTTTAAATAGATTTATTTAACTCATCAGCTGAGGCACCTTCTAACCCCATTTATTTTCCCAGTCTAGACAAGTCTTTTTTCTTTTTCCTCCTTTTTTTTTCTTTTTTTTTTTTTTTTTTTTTAATATAGGTAAATGATGCACTCATTATCCAAAGGCTTTCCTGCTTAGCTGAGCCTAAGCTTGTTTCTACTTCAATCAAAATAACATAGGCGCACTACAGAAGCTGGACTTTTAACAGAGCAGGGCTTGCTGGCACCAGCTGTTTTATTGCTTGCTGAGAAGATGGTGAGGAGCTGTACAATAATATCAACAGCTTTTCTACTCACTGTTGTACATTGTAGGCCCATTGGCATCTACTGTTTTATACATCATGATGGAAGGCACTGCATTTGTGGCAATAAAACAAACAAAAAAAGAGAAGCTATAATGCATCACAAGAAATGTGGAAATCCCTGTGACTGGTCCCAAGCAAGATGCAGGGAACTGGCCTTTTCTTCCTGAGGAGTGATAAGCACAGCACTGAATTAGTGGCAATTCACTAGTCTAAAACATGCTGTCTGAACGCTAACCCACTCCACCTCCACTGCTGCTGCCTCTTCCACCACGAGGACTTTTATGTGTAGTACATACTCTTCAAAGGCTATTCTTTCTGTGAGTCATTTTTGGGGTGGGAATCAATAACATATATTGGGGATATTCATTTATACTAGCAACCAACTCATTGCAGTGATATGAACATTCACTAACTTGTGTCATTTTTTGTTGCTAGACTGACTGCTAGCAAGGTTTTGCTGAATGCTGTTAATTGTGTCACTGCTACTGAGCAGAACAAAGTTACCTTAAAAAAAACAAAACAAAACAAAAATAACCCAAAAAACCCAAACCAAAACCACTGCCTCAAACCCCATAAAGATTACTTCAATACAATACCTAAGCCTCTTTGCTTTTAAATTACTGGAACAACTAGACAGAAAAACTACCAAATACATCGAGACAATAGAGTTCCTACAGCTGTATTGGAACAATTGCATCAAAGATACAAAAAGGTTGATATTTATAGCAAGATATACAATAGTGTTTTACTTATGAAAATAGAGATATTAATGAATTTGTCCAGCTTATGTGTTTTCCCAAAATAAAGTGAATTTCCAAACCAGACACCTATTTTTGACTACCAAAAGTTGTCTGTGATGATATCATTCAGCTGAAGCCTATGCATATACTGCTGTCAAATGGATACTTCTTTTTTTTTTAATTTTGGAGTTGTTTCTTCTGCAGCACGTTTTGCAATATAACCTGAGTGCTCAAGGAGGCTTATTCCATCAGACTTACCAAAAGAATTCACTAAATATTGGCAGAAAGTTTTGACTCTTATTCAGAACAACTGTAGTTTTCCTCTAATCATTTGTGCCAGCATTTCACTGTGTGTGGCCTTAATCACAATGACTAGAAATAGAGCTGCAGAATATTGAAAATAAATGTCCTGTATGCGTAAATCCCTGCAACACAAAAAGTCCTGTCCTGACAACAGGTTTCCTTTGTCTCTATTCTGCCCTCCAGTGGTTTAACAAGGGGACAGGTGAAGACAGATCAAACCAAAAAGCACCAACCAAAACATACTAGCCTATTCCTCTATGTGGCTAACTTACTGATGGGTGTGAGAAACAGGAGTGGTCAAATGTTCAAATTATCATATTTTGAAAAAGATAAAAAAAAATGAGATCATTTTTTGTGTGATAAAGTAACAAACTGTTAATAAAACAAAGTTCCTGAGATAGATGCTTCTCAACCCTGATTAAGCTCATTAAGAAGTAAAATCACTTTGCAAGTATAATTTTCAAAGCCTCATGTGGAAAACAGATTCTAACTGAATCTTTCAGAATTATATCAGAGATGTACATGTCTACCAATACAGCAAATTGACTGTTGATGCCAAAAGAACTACAGCCTTTGGTCATGGTTTATTCTTATGAAACACAACTTCTTTTTATTGGAAGAAATTTCTATTCTGACCTAAACCCTTTCAAAGTGATTGTAAAAGTGCATTTTCCCCCAGTGGCTTTGTCTTGTACTTTGTCTTGTATTTGAGAATGTGCTTGGTGTTATTTGCTATGGCATGGCAATCCACAGAACATAGGTGTGAGGGTGGCAGTGGACTCTGTGTACGCATGATGTATACCCTGTAAATATACTTTAAAAGCATTACTGGCACATTTTTACTTAGAATAAAAATTCAACTTTTGTCCTTTTCTGAAATTCTTGTTTTCCCCTGCAAGAAGTATGGCTTGGAGAAAAGAAAGAGAGCTCAGATTTTAACCAGGTGCAGATTTTTTGTGAACAGTGTGAAGGCCTGTGCTTGATGATGATGACTGCATGGTGTGGTGCCTACCTGGTGGATTTTATGCTGTGAGCATATGGATGGTAAATACTATCATTAGCAGAAGAAACCAGCAGGACAAGTGAAGGAAGCCCTCCTCTCCCAGCTCTTACCACTGGGGCTCTACCTGCAGAGCTGTCCTCAGAGGAAAGTGTTTCATGTTCCTGAGCCATGGACATTGGATTTTGCCTCAGTTTACCCCCAGTCTGCTGTCTATTGCCTCTGTAAGACTGTACAGAGCCAAGACTTTCTTATTTTCTTCTCTCTAAGGCTACTCTACCTGATACAGGTGGGGTTTGTTCAGGATTTCTTCTGTCACTCCCAGATGATGTTTTTCCCTTGTGTCAATGTTCTTTCCAATTCCACCTTGTTACAACCTTCCCTGCTTTCTCTCTCTGTCACATACACCACCCTCCCCGCTTCCACATCCTAACTGTGTGGAAGGATAGGTCCCATCTTCCCTTACTGTTGGTTATTGGCTGAAGAAATATTTCTGTGTGAAAGAGTGGAGAACTTGGGACTGTGTAGGACCAGTCACAGAGTGGTGCACAGAACTGTATTTGCAGTCACAGCTAAAATGCAAAGAAACTGCTCAACACTGTAGCAGCTTTTGAGGCGTTATAATACCACAATTCAGCAGCAAATCACAGACTGGCAGAAGGCCATTTTCACAACCCAGGGCTGAGGAACATCTCTGCCATCTCCTCCTTCCCCAGTTCAGGCAACGTGTTACAATCAGTAAGATTTTTAAAATAATACCTCATGGACTCTTTTTACATCACTCCTGGTTTTGAACCATTAATCTTTTCTTGAAAACCAGGAAAGCCACTGCCGTCTAAGTGTAAACTGAGATCCTCTCTTAGTAGCGGGAATCCATTTGTTATGATCCTCAGAAAACAAAGTATCTAGAGAGTTTCAGCCAGACCTATGATTTTTCTTACTAAGCTATGGAAAGTTTGCATTTAAACAGCAACCATACTGCTTTGCCATATAGCTCTGCGATGAGAGCTTATCATGAGCCTTAATCAGTCCGTGTGTTAGGTGCCCCCAAGTCCAGAAACCTATAAGGATATGGAGACAGTGCTCCTGCCCATAGCACCAGCTTAAAAATTAATGAGTCAAACCTTCTTCTCATGTCCCCTGCATTAACCTTTGTCATAAATCCATGAGTTGGTTTCTAAATAATAAAGATAAGTGACTTGAACTACTCTGTCATTTTTTAAACCACTAAATCACATTTTCAAGTCTTTATAACACCATGAAATCTCTAATTTTCAAAATACCCAATTTCTTATGATTAAAAAAAATGCACGTGCAAAGAGAGCAGTCCATGTTAGCTTGTTCCTTGCCATTACAGATGCTTTACCTGCTGAGAAGGGGTTTAAAAAAGAAAAAACCCCATCATTCCCTCAGCCACAGCAAGTAGATGAATGGTAATTATTTCTACAGCAATAGTAGGAGACCTTTGTTCCACTTTGACAAAGCTGAGGAGAGTACTAATTTTGTTCTCCAGTAAAATGAGGGTGGAAGGGTCTTTCATTGGAAGCTTATGAGCTTATTGCTCATACTACCCAGCACTGTGCAGCACTGTGAACAATAAAATGCCACAGTAGTATTCAGCCCACATCAATGCTTAAGTAGGATGTGGGTACGAACTGTTACTCTGCTGACCAGGTGGCATTTGACACCCTCCACATCCATATGTTCTTTCTTAGTGCACAAACCAAACTGATTTAGTGTGGATACTCCATGCCCTGGTTTTCATTCCAGCCTCTGCCACCCTCTTTCCATTCAAAGCCTAAGCAAATATCTTGGAGTTTTAGTATCTAAAGCTAAAATTATGAACCATTCCTTTCCCCTGAATATAAGCTGTCTCAGTTCCATGGCTACTGTATTTTTTTATGTTAAATCTCCCTGGAGGTTCATACGTCTGCCAGAATCAACTCTGCGTTGAGATCTGCACCTAGTCAAGATCTAAAACTCAGCTGTTTCTCTGCCTGTGTCCTGCAAGAGTCTTGTGATAGTAGGTATTATTAAAGAATGCATAACACACAGACACAAGACTGCGTTCCTTACAAAGTGTCAATTTCTGTAAAGTTCCGATAAGCAGTAATGGATATTATTTTTACAGTAGCCTGATTTTGAGAAGTGGGAGATATAAGCTCAGTTGTCTCCCAGAGAGGGGTTGAAGGCCATATCCCTCACCTTCCCCACAGAACTGGCTATTTGACCACTGTCCAGTCTGTGGAATATATACTGAGCAGTACATAATTCAAGGTGGACAAGCTCTTTTTAGCATACTTGCTTTGGAGAGGTTAGGGCCATTGACTAAGCATGGCTAGACTAAGTTCTGGTCCCATCTCCCATGTTTGCTTACACATTTTGGATTTTAGAATTTAGTTGGTAAAAACCAACAGTGATGGACAGTACTAAAAAAAAATATATCTTAAAAGAGATCAAAATCTGTTCTTGTTTCACCTTCTATTTCTGAATACTTCACTCTCAATCAGCTGAATTACATTATTCAAGATTTCCTTCATGACAGCACACTGAGCTGGTTCAGTTGAAGTCTTGCTTAGGCCCGTATCACAAAGACTTGAAAACCATGAGCTATGTTTTCCTCCCGGTTTCACCAGAGTAACTGAAATAGTAAAGGGAGTTTCTCTGATCTCACACAACTAACTATAAAGGGAGGGTAGTGTTTGGCTCTGTCTGAGAACATTAAAACATTTTGATTGATCCTTGTGAGCCATTAGGAAATGCCATTGGTACCTGCGTACCGACACAATTGTTTTTTTGGGTAAACTTCTGTTGTGCCCGGAACCAAGATTATACAATATACAATAAGAAACGGAGAACAGTGCACCAGCTTCCCATTCCTGTCCCACCACATAACACACTTTTTTCCAAAAGCAATGTTTAAACATTCTCTATTTAATGTTTAATCACAGATGTGCAGAAAAGGGGAAGGAAAAAAGGGAATTAATCGTTACGTTACTAAAATTAGTATAACCACCTGCAAAATTATTCCTTTCATTTACCATAATAATGGGCATGGAGAGGGAGATCAGAGCCATCTTTAATAATTTTTAATAACTGTTAATAATAATCACCATTATTATTATGACAAACTTCCAAAAAGCTGTGCTGATCTTTAATATAAGTTCCTCCAGACAATAACTGATTTTTTTAATATAGCAGTAAAAACCTATAATCTGTGTGATTTTCACAAACCATAAGTATTCTGCAAGTGCCAGCTACTGTACTGATTATTCTCTTCTAGTTTGTTAGTGAATCTTCTCACCCATTCAATCAGAATGTCTCTGGTTCATTTCCCATCACTTGGTATTATGAAAAACAGCCTGGCATTTAGTCAAACTCGGACAGCTTTACTGATAAAGCCAGTGAGGGAAGCAAATAATTTGTCAAATCGCGCTACTCCTAAACATAAAGAGCACTGCAAATCAATACACGGAAGTGTTCTCAGTTTGATTCCAACTGCAGAGAGGAAAGGGCAGCACCGCGTTCACTGACTCCATGCTAATTGAGTGAGAGTGCATTCTCCATCATATCTACTTCTTACCAGAAAGGAAATGTGCAAGATACTGTGTAAAACTCAAGGGGGGAAAAAGGAGAATTAAGAAAAGACTTCTTGAATTGCACCTTCTTTAAGGGAACACCCCCCATCCCTTCTTTGTGCCCACACAGCTGACTGCATATCATCTGTTGGATGAAGTAGAATTCCACAGTTTCTCATCAATGAATCTTGGTGAACTTAAATTTCATGTCAAAGTATCTATAAATAGGCTAGGAAAATCCAAATCCACAATGATGCCTTTAGCTGCATTTATCTCTTTTCCATGTTATCATTTGACATGGCTATTATTTTGTGACATATTTTTGGAAACACGCATGCAATCCATTTGCTAAATTAATGTTCAAGACTCTAGATTTTTGCTAATGACATTCATCAAAAAGTTTATTTTATTTTTGTGAAAAAATATTAGTATCTGTTGCTAAAATGTCTAGCCTATCTGAACTTTAACCAGCCTACGTGCTAACACTACCACCTGGAATGTTTACCCACCTCCCCAAGTTGAAGTGGTCTATTAATATATGCCCAAACACTAGGCTGAAAGCCCTCATCTTCCTGAAAGGACAGCGAAGAAGGTAAGCTGTTTGCAACTCAGTCAGCAGCAGATTGTCACATGTTTAGGTTTCTTGGCAAGTCAGTAGTTATCCCAAAGAGTCCAATTTTATGTTTCTCAAGAATACTAACGCTGAGAAGACTATTGCAAGGTTATGACAGTTGTATCTACATTTCTTTTCATCTAAAACTATGCAGTGAAGAAATCTGACTTTCACGCACTTTTGCTTCCCCTGGAAGTCTCAGGGCTGACACTTATTATCAAAAAGGAACGCAAGTACATTCTTTTGTGTGATGATGGCCTACAAAGGAAAACAACATATATGTTTCTCAACCACTTCATATATCTCACATGGGTTTCATACTTGCCATACATGTACAAATCCTGTGTACAGGGATTATGTCTGGCTAGAGATTTAAGATGCTCATGTCTCCTCTTTGTGATTGGTTATCCTTTATAACAAAGGCTCATTTCTCAGCCTCTCCAGATAGTTTGCCTCCCTCCCCTTAAGCTACGCAATGCTACCCTCCAGTTTCTTTTCATCTTGGGCTGGCTCCTAAGTCATAGGAAAGCAGCCACCAGACTCTCCTGCCGGCCCCAGCCTGGCTGAGGGCAGCATGCTGCATTCCCAGGACTCCATTCCCAGCAGAGCACAGGGGCTTATATCACCAGATATGTTTTGAAAGATAGAAGAGGGATTAGATGGGTTCGTATTCCTTTTGCATTAGTTCACCCAGCCTACAGCCGGTTCTGCGGACGTGATTATGTAACTGGAAATGGGCAGCCTGCCTGAACAAGACAGTGCTTATCCAGAAGATGCAGGATCTACACCATCTTTCAACATTGAGAATAAGCCAAATTAACATAAGCCCTTTAACTTTCATGTTCGTGGACTCTTCTGTTACCCTAAAGCTTCAGCAATAACAGTGTTAAGTTTGTATTTTTTAGTACATGTTGAAAATATTTGCACAAGCCAGGAAATCAGCGTGCGTGTATAAAAACCATTTCACTGGTTCAAGTGTTAAAACTACTGTACAAACCACCATTTCTTTGCCCCAAATCCTTTGTTGTAGCAGTGTGCAATATATCAAAGCTTATCGCCTTTGACATGACAAAGAATCTTCTCCTGCCAGCATTCTCGGCTCACAACCAGCCAATTAATTCTCATTCCTCCATCAGGGCAAGTACTCCAGAGTTAATAACACACTAAGGAACACCTTCTTAAGGAAATTCTCCCTTTCTGGGATGTTTACACTTGTATTCCAAGAGGGGAAAAAAGCCTGAACATCTTTTTCTTTAAAAGAAAGCCCATGAAATAAGTAGAAGAATCAGAGACATACGGTTTTGTTCTTTTTAAAGTGAACATTATGAATGTGAATTACAGCAATTCTTTAAGGACCTTGATAGTCTGGACCTGGCTGAATGTGAGCTTCTGTCTAGAAGGTGTATAAGTGTATTACTATGTCATGATGACTGAGCTAGTGAGTCCCCTATCTACACAGCTCTACACCCAAGATGGCTGATCTTTGGTCTGTTTGAAGGGCAGAGCAACACCTCTCTGCAGGTTCCTAGATATACTGTGAAAACTAAATGCCTGTTCAGGTGTTGTTTTTTTCTAGCCACTGAGAACAAAAGACTGCAGATGAGTCTCTCTGAGGCTAGGAATAATTAACTGGGTGTAGAACAGTACCTATGCTTTATTTCGGAGTAGACACACAGCCCAACAGCAGCACTAGGTTCAACTAGATCCAAAAAGAATACAGCAGTGCAGAAAGTTAGATCCCCAGAGTGAAAACTAAAACCCTAAGCTGGGTTCACAGATTCTGTATGTGGTACCGGAGCTTAAAAATTCACTGTCCAAATTCAGCCAGCAATTGAGCAGGAAGCTGCCTAAAGTCATGTTTGATTTATAGTTACTGATAACAGTACAATAAAAACTCATCTCAGCATGTCTTAAATCCCAGCTCTCCCACAACAGGTAAGATTTGCACTGAAGTGAGGGCATCCATTTAGAAACACAGTCCAGAACTTTCTGTGAATAAAAACGCCTACCCCTTTATTCTCAAAAACCTGAACATGACGCTTTGTTGAAAGTGGAGGTGGAAATGCAAGTGGTTAGACCACTCATGCCAGCAATCATTCTGCTCCAGTCTCCACTTCTCACTCACAGCATCATGCCCTAACCACCACCTGGCAGCTTATTCTGAGTTCTGAGGCACTCACCTCCCTTCTGCTGGAGCCAGAGCATTATTCAACAATTACTTTACTGAGACAGCAAGGGAGTATGAGTGCATAGTGCAGGGATTAGAGCACTTACCTGCGAGGGAAGAGTCCTGTGATCTGAACTCTGATTCCACGGCTCCTGCTATATTTGATACACAACTTAGCACTGTAAAAGGACAGAACTAGTCCTGGGAGCAGGGAACTGAAATCTCTCCTCCTAAATGACTTCTCTAAGAGTCATGCTCACTCCTTCCCCTCTATCTGGCCTAACGAAAATTATTTACTACAGAGTTCAGCAGGAGTGGTGAGGATTGCCCGTGCCTAGACTAGTCTGGCAGTTTAAGCATTCTCCTTCGAGGTGGGAGTTGAGGATGTTAATGCAACCAGACAGAGGAGAGAATTCTGTATCTCTCACTTCCTGACAAATCCCTTAGGACATTGAATAGCAGGTTGCAGAGCAACAAATTTAAAAAAAAAAAAAGTACCCATCATGCTTGCATTTCTGCAGGAAGCCTGATCCTTTCTGTGCCACAGAACATGTAAATTGTCCAGGTAATGTTTCCTATTTAAGACGATATTTTCTTGAACATGGCAATCACATTGGCAGTTAACACTTAGTATAAATGTTGTTTTCCAGGGCAGAAATTGCTTCCAAAATAATTTAATTCATAGATGAAAATTATTTTTTTGAACACAAAATCACTCAGTTTCAACTACGCAAGACTAACCTTGAAGACTAAATGTTGCTTGCCTTTAGTTTTGAGCCAAAGGAACTTTTTGTTGCAGCATTGCACATTGGTGGAAAAGTCTGGTAGGTGGAACTGAGACATCTAATGGCTCTTTGGAGCTGCATAAAGCCACTAAACATTGAAACTTATAAAGTAAGAGAAAGAGACACGGTTTAGTGGGCACAGTGCAAATGAAGCTGCCAAAGAGCCATATATAAGAGCACTTCATTAAATGTTTTTTCAGAATCATCTGTTCTATATTAATTGTATGCAAACATTTTGTATTCCAGATAGGTAATTCTTCTCCCCTGAGTTCAAGTCCTCCCAAGACATGAGAATGGTAAGGTTTAAGGTGTAGTAGGAATGAGTGGTACATATCTACATAGCACCAGATATAAGCACCTAGAAATATATATTTTTAAACAAAATAGATCAATTGATATGAAAGTATTTACTGCATCACTGTATGGATTTAACCAATGTATAACAACATTGTGGCATCAAGACACACACCTTACAAAAATGTCTCATTTCTGAAGCCATATATAATACAGCATCCCAAGCAGAGACACTGTAAGGAAAAATTATGACCATTTACCTTGTGTCAGTAAAATTATTACTCATGTTATATTTAGCCAGCAGACAAAAAAGTTATAGGGTGTGAGCAGACTTTTGCGGGAACATCCTTTGGCAGCTGATTCACTGAGAGACATTGACTGTGGCCTTGGGAGGAGAAGGCTACGAGATTAGCTTTTTCCTTTCAGTGGGAGGAAGGCCTATTGCCTCGCTGATTGCAACAGAGGCAGAAAAAATGACATTAGAAGATGTTGAGGGGGAACATTAATATATGCCAAGAGGTAACATATTCACAGACACCAGACAAGGATTGGGTAAGAGTCACAGATGGCTCATCATATCTCTTCAGAACTATAAATCACCTCTTTCCTCCCTGTTCAACCTCTTCTCCCCTCCTTTGCATTCAGGAAGTACTAACACACTTCATGCACCCATGCCCAGTGTGTGAAGGGTAGGCAGAAAACAGCTCATGCAACTTTGCTGTGGCAGTGCAAGCTAAGACATAGTCCTGAGTGTGATTGTTAACATTATCTACAGTGCACACTTACATCTGGGTTGAAATATATTGAGCAGAGGAAAGGAGTGGAGGAGAGATGATATGCGAGATGTAAACAAATGTCAATGTATTCAGCACTCCTAATTACCTAACTGAAAGATACAATATTTTCCTATTCAGTTACAATCAAAGTGAAACTATTCTTGGGGGGAAAAACTAGTTCTGGGCTTTTTTTTTTTTTTTTTAAAGTAGGGAATTTAAAGGTGTCTCTCATGCTTTCAGATATTAGATTATTTCTGGCTGAGCATAATTACATCCAACTGCATTCCTATCTGATAAAGTGAGATAATGTAACCACATCTCTAATCAATTTTTTTTTCATGGAGCACAGTAATGCATCCCTTTGTCTTAATCGACAGATGACAAAGACACATCACAGTTCCAGAGTTACTGAGGAATAACAGGTGACGTTTTTCATCTCCAGTTTATGTATTCAAGAGAGGACTAAATGACGCACACAACAGGCCAGATTGAGTAGCTGCTGCTGTTGCACAGCATGTGCACAGACTGATTATAAAACTCTGACTCATGAGCCTCTGCAGCATAGCCTTACAGAATACCTGCCAAAGCAGCACAAGCAGGCAATAAAAAGCTATCATTTAAATGAAAAGTAATCATTCCTTTGAACAGTATTTCACACAAGTACGTGGGTGCGACTAGAGTAACATACATATATATACACACACACAGAGACCAAATTAGGGAAATAAATTGTGGCTAAAATAAAGAAAATCAGCCTTGCTTCTGCAAAGCTATGTTAAAGTCGCGAATCTGCAAGAAAACTCCCTTCCTGTCCTTTTGCAATCAGCTGACAGAATTGGCTTGCTGCTATTTCAGCTACTGATAGCCATTCACAGGAGCACACAGCAGTTTCTGTCCTGGTCAAAAGGAATGTTTTCTTAATAACAAAAAAGAAGTGTGTACATTAGACATCAGCAAAAATGAGAAAAAGTGCTCTCACCTGAGATCTGGACCTTATGACACATGGGGTTGCTATCTTTGCTGTCAGATTTAATGCTACAATGCAGAGAACTCTTAGAAAACCAGTTCATGCCCCTAGGCAGGTCTCTGGAGCCCTGAAAATGGCTCAGGGTTAAGTAAAAGGATTGGGCAACATCCCAGTAACAATATAGCCAGCTTCCCCAGGAGCATTTGGTTCCCATGGTTTCCTACTGGTATTTTCCATTTGCTTCCTAAGTGTTTACATCTCTTGTACCCAGTAGGCTCTTCAGGATACCCAAGTAATAGAGAATGCTCATCAGGAAGTCTCAGAGCATGGAGGGTGAAAGACTTCAATGGGTTTGCAGGACAAACTGGGCCAAGATATGCAGTGCCCAAACCTTATAATCTGCCTGCAATTAAGATACTACCTAATCAAATAAGCATTTCCAGTCTGGAGAACTTGAGCCATAACTGCCCGAGAGGAGTCACCAAGACAGGGAACCTTAAAGAAAGATTCTGGATGCAACTGCTGCAGGTGAACCCGCACAGATGAACGGCTGGAAAAGGGCTCCTTCGTCTCATGTTAAACTATCCTGGATTAAATAGAGCCAGATGCTTTCTTTCCTGGTAGATGTTTACATCCCGTGATGGAGCTGAACCCAGAGGTTTATTTTTTTTCCCTCCTTTCAGTGCAACTGAGGAATTTCTCAGAACACTAACTTTTCTCAGAAAAGTCTGTAGCTTTAATAGGTAAATAATTTACAGAATTTCTCTCATAAATACATGTGGGGTATGCCTTCCTGTCCACACTTATGTCCAGTGCTAACATTTGGGGAACTCCTTGGGGTCTGAGTTCATGGTCGAGAAAGGGAAGGATAAAGACTACTCTTAGAATAATTTTAAAAGAGATTCTGAAAATCATAAATGGAGCCACTTGCCCCAGCTCTCTAAATGCCATTTGCTCTTCTGCAAGATTTCCCCAGTGAAGATCAGGCTGCCCCTGATGAGGAGTATTCACAGCAGGAGTGTTTGACAGCAGCTTCCACCGCCAAGTGAATGTGCTCCCAAGGGTGATGGCCGGGATCTGGGTGAAGTAAGGAAGCACTCACAAGACAGCAGGTCTCCAAGAGTCCAGAAGACCTGATTTCACAAGACAAGTAGTCAGGGAAGTCAAACCCCCCTGCCTTCTGCTCGCATTTGTGCCCCTCCCAGGGTCCCAAATTTGGAACTTGCCTCAGCAAGGGGATAAATGCTTGCTGATCTGATGATACTGTCTACCAGCTCATGTTAAACACATCTTACAATGCCGAATGAGCTGTAGAAGAGAAAACCTTCGAGAGAGTAAATCAGTCAAAATTTAAATCAGCACAGACTAGAGCAAATGAAACGGTATTTTTACCTGGGGACAATGAGACAAGGGGCAAGCCCCATCTTTAAAGCAGGCTTTGGCAATAAACAGATACCAGTGCTACTGTTTACAAGGGGATGGTCTGCAGTGTATTACTTCCACTGAGAAAAAACAGAAGGGGATCTTGGGGGGAGGGGCTAAACCAATGTATTATGAAGAGAGAGCAAAACAATAATATTATGGAAATGCATGGCAAAAAGAAATTAAATTACTCTGTAATAAAGGAAATTGAATTAATTGCTTACAACTAGTTATGATTTATTTTTAATCATACAAAAGACAATGATCTTGACTAGAACATACAATCCCATATATACATCAATGTCCAAGTCCTTTTCACACCCTTTCCTATATTTATAACCAAGAAGGAAGTCTTCTGATGACGTGCCTCAGGAAGAATGAGAAATTACTTAGGTAAGTTAAATAGCAGTTTCAAGTCCTCCTGGAAAATGAATTATGATCAGAGGTCACATTTATCAGTGTGTCTGAACAGAATGAGAGAAATTCTTTGGACATGTTATCCATGTGTTAATTATCCATGTTTATGTATAACCAACATATGGCATATAAATAGTAGGTGACTTCAGATGGTGGGTTTCCTATGAATCGCTTTTACACAGGTATTGAGAATTTGTTTTTAAAGATAATATCAGAGTGTTATTTTGGTTCCTTGATGAGCAGAGATCCTAAAATAAGAGTATGACCTCAGAGAATGGGGGCTTTGAGTATGTTAATGAAATCAGAGAGTCTTTAGGCATTGAATAACATTTTCAAATATAGATAAAAAATTAGTACTGGCCTGAGTGAGGTCAGCAGAATAACTGGCTGAATGCTGTATGCATGCAAATCTCTACCTGCTCTAAACACAACTGCACTTACGTAGAGGCATCCTCCAACAGCTCATGATTCTTCATTAACAAGATCTGAATGTGGAGCATGCACATAATTATCACAGCTGTGTACACAGTGTAGGTAAGTAGAAGGCTAAATTGTCATTTAGCTGAAATGCTCTAAAACATTTTAATGCTGCCATAGTGGCACCCAAACTTCACTGTCACTGCTGCTGTGGGTGACTATAAGTCATTATAAGAAACTTAATGATTAACTACTCTGTTTTCATCTCTTAACCTCGTACAAAGGCTTTGCAAGCCAAACTCTTAAGATCTGTTTTCATTTTACTTCTTGGATACCAAATCTTTTACCCATATGAAGAATTTTCTTTGCTGCTCTTAATGCGTGCTGAATTTTGTAAACTACTTAAAGTCTTTTTGAGGACTGCACTTTTCTGGATGAGAGCACAGCCACTGTGGGAAGGTTGCTTCCCCCCATAATGAGTAGCTTTACTTCTCTAAATGAGCGTCATCTTGGAAAATGACAAAACCAGATTGACCTTGACAGTGTGCATTCCTCACCTTCCCTTTTTCATACACAACTCTAAAGCTCCATTCACTTTGTTTTCTAGCCTCTGAGATCTGCCTTTCTTCTGCAGACACAAACTAAATTATGGTACTATATACCATAAGATACTGTACCTCTATGATATGGTATCTATGATTTCTACATATCATATAAATATTTGGTTCCATATTTGTCTAGAATTTTTTTCTTGTGTACTCAGCTTGCATTTACGCATAAGAAATAACCATTTCCCTTATGTAATAGGTCCTACAACTCTCACTCTGGTAAAAGGCAACAAGACAGTAATATTTTAACAAACTGAGAAAATGGAACTGAAAGAGCACACTGCTGGGAACAGGTAGGCCAGAACTTCCCTCTGGTTTTTTCACCTACATTGAAGGAACTGCTTTTGACTAGTCCAACCTGAAATAGCTTGGGACTGACCCACCTGAGTTACTGCTTTTCTCCTCATGGCTTCTTGCCAGAGTTGTTAAACCCTCTGATTATATAAAAGCAAGGAATGGGTGTTCTTTGGGTGGACTCCAGGATGCTGGAAGTAGTTCTTTATCTTGGCCCACACAACTGAATTTGTTGCCCTACTAGGCATACTGGGAATAAAAAGGTTTGAAGCAGGTCCAGTTCTGCTTCCCCCAAAGATCCAGAGACAAAAGGCCTGAAGAGTCTTTGAGCTGTCATCATTCACCCACTCCAACCCAGGCTTAACAATACCATTTTGTAAGATAAGCGCTAGGAGGGAAGGGCAGGCACTGACAGGGTGGGTTCCTGCAGCAGGGCACTGGCGGTCGGGAACAGAGCCCAGCACCTCTCCCAGGTCAATATGCTACTCGTAAGACTAAGATAGTGGGCATTAGTAAACTGAACAGTATCAATGAGTTTCTATTTGTGTTGTTATTGCTGAAACTGATGCTCTGCATTTGAAATCTGAAATAGCTTTGAACTTGTATCATTTTGAACAGACAAATTTCTGCTTGGTATGAATATGAGCGAGTAAAGATTGCATACATGCTGAAGGAATTGGGAACATGCAACAGGCTGGGTGTCACCAAGACTGTGCAGTGTGTCTGGGTTTGCCTGTCTCAGAGCAACTTCTGAAACCTCTGATGTGACTAGATGTAATCTGGTTTGTTCTGGTGATGCATGCTCAGAGGTCATATCTTGTGCGTAACACAAGGTGACAGTTTTAAGGAAGCAGGACATATCAGTTATCCTGAATCAGCGGATTTCATTTTTAAAGTTTATAGTGAAAGTTTCCTTTAGAAATACCTCCTTTTTCCCCTCACTATTTTCATTTGTTAGCGAAAAAAATTATGTGCTAGGGTCAGCACTGTACTTGGCACATGCCTGTCCCAAGGAAAAGGATGAAGCAATTATACATGCAGCCTCACAGTAGGCAAAGTACCAGATTACAGCCCAATTCTGACAAGACTTGTGCGGCCGTATTCCTCTGAGTAAAGCATCTCTACGGCCAGGTTAATTTATGCTAAATTTACACTACCTATAATTAACACTATAATACTAAAAACATGGCTAAGGTTGAAAAGCGCTCCAGAAATACCAAATGCCTCAGTCCAAGTCAGTATGTCGTGGCAGCTGTTGCCTAAGCCAAGGGGAAGAGATCCCACCAGTTTTGGTGGGCTTTTGAGGTAGTGTGACAGTGTATGACTCCTGCTGACTTTGCCTGCTCCCAGCAGGGCAGGATGGTGCATGCCGGCGCACCTTTCTTCAAATCTGTTAGCCTAAGATCTCTTTTAACCATTCAGAAGATAGATTTATAACACCTTTTCTGTAAGCTGTCGGCTGCCCATGGCCCTCTCTCTCCCGCTTCTCAGCCTGGCCCTCCCATCATACAGCCCTGGCCCCCCCTTTCCTACCTCAATGCACCAACATTTGGCCATTACCTCATGTGCTCCCAGACGAGGCCTCTCGTGCCATGTCCCAGTTTCCCTCAGCCGCTCTCCACAGCTCCATGCCGTCCCCTGCCACGTCTTGTACTCCCCACCTCAGCGCCATGCTGGGCAGGGGTGTCTGGTGAACAGCCCAGAGGAGGCCTGTCCTGCACTGAGGGGGATGCACCCTGCTGAGGGGGACCCATGGCCCCACACTGAGGGGGACACCCCACACTGAGGAGGGGACACCCCACCCCACACTGAGGAGGGGACACCCCACACTGAGGAGGGGACACCCCACCCCACACTGAGGGGGACACCCCACACTAAGGGGACACCCCACCCCACACTGAGGAGGGGACAACCACACTGAGGAGGAGACACCCCACCCCACACTGAGGGGGACACCCCACACTGAAGAGGAGACACCCCACCCCACACTGAGGAGGGGACACCCCACACTGAGGAGGGGACACCCACACTGAGGAGGAGACACCCCACCCCACACTGAGGGGGACACCCCACACTGAGGGGGACACCCCACACTGAGGAGGGGACACCCCACCCCATACTGAGGAGGGGACACCCCACACTGAGGACGAATACACTGCCCTGCACGGAGGGCCCAGGCCTCGCCTGCTCCACACCAGCTGCCCCTTTCCACAGGGCCACCAGCCAACGTGCCTTTCGGGAAGGATTTGGAGGACGTTACCAAACATCCCAACCTGCCTGGCACATCCCACCCACTGGATCTGCCTCACCCCTTCCTCACCCTCCTCCTCTCCCCAGTGCAGGACTGCAGGTCCAGCCCAAGCCCCGCCATGGCCAGGCTCCCCTTTCCCCTCCCCTCATACCCCTCCACCATTTTTCAGTGCTGGTTCTTCAGCCCCTCAGCTCCAGCCCCATCCTGGGGGGTATTTTTCTTCATTTCCCTCACAGAAAAGGTTAAAAACCCCAGAAATCATCCAACAAAACCAACAAAAAACCCTCCAAACAAAACAAAACAAAGCAAAAATCAACAAAAATAGCCAAAACAAACACCAAAACCAGCAAAAAAAATCTATTACAGAAATGCATATTTTGAGGGTTTTAAATCACTGACTTAGGATAAATACAATATTCTCTGTTCCTCTTAAAAATCTACAAGAGATGGTCATGTGAATAGCAGGCAGGTTACCCGCGTCCTCGTCACTGCCAGGGAATTACTGAGAAAAACCCTGTAATGACTTCACGACTTTTGCAGAACACAGTGCGTCATCTGCAATAACACTAAAATCCACTAGATGTCACTGTTGGTGCAGAAAAAGCAAAAAAATGAGCCGTTACTATTTCAGCTGAAAACGCCTTACTGTTTATAAGAAAAGCTACTGCCCATATGTGACAACATTATTAGTGGCTTACCAAGAACAGTTCTCCATCCAGGAGTCCTGACCACGCATCAGGCGGTGCGATGCTTTTGCCATCTCTGCAACCCTGCACAGGTCTGGGAGCAAAGGCAAAACACTTGATTATTTCTGGACTGGCTTAGCTGAATATGTTCTGGCAAGACTGAAATTATCAGTCAGACTTTAGATGGACTTGGCCATCAGGTAAAAAAGAAACCTGTCTTCCTGGGCTTTGAAATCCCAAGTCTCAGGTACTCGAAAGCAGGTTGCCTCCCCTTCCCCAGCTGGTGCCCTGTGCCACCTAACTCCCTCCCGCCATCCCAATAAAACATTTTTTTTCATTTGTTTAAATGGAGGTAAGCACATTTTCCCACAGGGATATATGTTACATCAGAGATGCTGAGGAAATTATTTCCCTGGTGTTCCCCTGCTGTTCCCCAGGGGTTTGTGCTGGGTCCAATCCTGTTCAATATATTCACCAATGACCTGCACGAAGGCACAGAGTGTAACCTCAGCAAGTTCGCTGATGATACCAAGCTGGAAGGAGCGGCTGATATGCCAGAAGGCTGTGCTGCCATTCAGCGAGACCTGGACAGACTGGAGAGCTGGGCCAAGGGGAACCTCATGAAATTCAACAAAAGCAAGTGTAAGGTCCTGCACCTGGGGAGGAACAACCCCATGCACCAGTACAGTTTGGGGGCTGACATGCTGGAAAGCAGCTCTGTTGAGAAGGACCTTGGAGTGCTGGTGGACAGCAGGCTGATCATGAGCCAGCGATGTGCCCTTGTGACCAAGAAGGCCAACAGTATCCTGGGGTGCATTCAAAGGAGTGTGGCCAGCAGGTCGAGGGAGGTTATCCTCCCCCTCTACTCTGCCCTAGTCAGACCACATTTGGGGTACTGTGTCCAGTTTTGGGCCCCCCAGTTTAAGAAGGACAGGGAACTGCTCGAGCAAGTCCAGCGGAGAGCTACCAAGATGATCAGGGGACTGGAGCATCTCCCTTATGAGGAAAGGCTGAGAGCCCTGGGGTTGTTCAGCCTAGAGAAGAGAAGACTGAGGGGGGATCTCATCAATATTTATGAATATCTGAAGGGTGGGTGTCAAGAGGATGGGGCCGGCGTCTTTTCAGTGGTGCCCAATGACAGGACAAGGGGCAGTGGGCACAAGCTGGAACACAGGAAGTTCCACCTGAATATGAGGAAAAACTTCTTTACTTTGAGGGTGACAGAGCAGTGGAACGGGCTGCCCAGAGAGGTTGTGGAGTCTCCTTCCCTGTAGACATTCAAAACTCACTTGGATGCAGTCCTGTGCACCCTGCTGTAGGTGTACCTGCTCAAGCAGGGGGGTTGGGCAAGATGATCTACTGAGGTCCCTTCCAACCCCTACCATTCTGTGATTCTGTGATTTTTGATTTCTTCTTTTCTAGAGTACAGCTGAGGAAGGGGACTCTTGCAGAAACAAGTATTCAAAGGGAGCCCAAAACTAAATGGCATACCTGTGCCCCAAGGAGCAGAGAAGGAAAAAAAAAAAAAAAAAAGAAAGAAAAAAAAGTTTCAGGGTTAAAATGAGAGATGAATACCGCTGGGCAGAGGAGGCAGGTGAAGGAGTAAAAGCAGACAAAGTAATATATGCTGGCAACTCCTCTGATGTTTTGACATTGGAAGCAAGGATAAAGTGGGACTTGATGTACCTCATGACAGTGAAAAGACCCAAGTAGTAAAGGCTAAGTAAAAGGCATCTCGGTGAGATAAGAATCTACCACCTGGGAGAGGAACCTGCATCTGGATGCTAGATGTACTTAGAAAGAGGAAGAGAGACAGGATGATTCCTCTATCTTCCTGATAAAGAATGTGAGGAAATAGCAGTAGTGGTGATAAGGGGCAGCAGCAGAGCTTGTGGGAATGGACAGCTCATGGGAGACCAAAGCACAGACCACAGGTCCAAAACAAAGAGAGTCTGGAGGAAGCAGAGGTCACCTCAGGACAGCCTACAGAGGAAAAAAAAGGGTGAAGCAAAATACGATGATGAAAAAAGCAGACAGGTACTTTCTGTCCCATACTATCCACCGAGGAGTGGAAAACAGGATATATGCCCACAAAAGGGGCATTTTCCAGCACAACTAAAGTGTTCACAGTTACAAGAGTGACAAACCCCAAAAGCCAAACTGGGACTGACTGTGAATAACTCCATCTAACAAAAAGCACAGTACCATTTGGGGTAACAGGTCTGCAGTTTCTACGTCAGAAAGTCCGAAATCAGTTTTAAGTCTTAAGCATGGGGGGCATCCCTGAAGCAATGAAAGTCCACTGGCATCATCTGGAAGAGAATCTGTGAGTGGTTAAAGCAATGTGCACTTAATAAGAACTCAAAGCAAAATATTCCTATTAATTGGAGAAAATATATTAAAATTCATCCTGCAGAAAGGAAGCAAAGACCTATTCTATATTCATTTACATAATAATTCACGTTAGTGGAACTACAATTATATAAAACTTTTAAAGAGAGAACTGGCCTTGTATTTTGGCAACTTTTTTTCTTTGAGTTAGATTTTTATGGCTTGGCTAATTGTTCCACTTCCTATTCTCCGCTGAAGAATCCTGACTGGTTTCATGTTAATTTGCTGAAAGCCAGAAATATAGTAAAAATGTAATTTTACCCTTGCTAACAGCTGGAGAACCAAAATCAATTTTAGCATCTTGCTGAGTAATGAAATTAGAGGACTCACAACTGACAGAAACCTCACATGACCGAGTTGAAGGGCAGCGCCATCACTTTTATTTAACCCCCTGATGCAGACACCCTTCAGACACAGCTCAGAAGGCAGCACTAGGCGTATCTTCTTAATCTTAAAGGACATTTCTATTAAAAGAAGATGCAATGGTAGATCACAGAAAGCCTGGCTGGAACTAAATTATGAGCTAATATGCAAAGGAAGATACTTGATAACCTCTAATACCTGTACATGTACATCAGCCATCTGCACAGCTCAAACCTACTCTAGGAGTAGGAAAGGTTCACTGGGAAAGTCAGTTGTACTCAACAGTGTCAACTATTAACCTAGGAAGCTGCCAGAGCTGAGTTAACGATTCTTAAAAATTAGCATCTGTGCTTCATTTTTACCCAAATTCTTTAAGAAATCAGACAACCTGCACCATCATTAGCCAGAGTTCAGTTCTGCTGTACATCTTCCTGGAGGAAGCTCAAAAGGGATGCTCCTCTACAAGAGAACTGACTTGAGTGAAAAAACTCTCACAGTCACCTTACAGCTATTACTGGACATCCCATGGCTGCTGACCTACCACCCTCCATAAAGCTATGAGAAAAAATGCTGAATTTGCTATTCAGCAGTCATCACACAGTTTGAAGTTAAGGATTTTTCCACAGTCTCCCAGGGCTATAAACAGACAGAGGGTGAAAATAACCCTCTACGCAAAGGCAGGGTTTCTCCATCACTGATTAAAGAGCCATATTTAAAAATAGACCCATGTTTTGCAGGTATTAAATTACTGATGTTGTTGCTACCAGCTACATGTAATCCCTCTGAGAATAGGGAAGGCTGGTATTTAGACCTGTAGTCTCCATTTTACAAAACTGTTAGCTGAGCTGAGGGCTCTTTAAATGTGTGGCCTAGAAAGTCAACAAATGCCTTTGGATTTGTTATTGTACTGCTCATTTGGCACACCCTCTTTCATGCAGAGGATCCTAAAGCCTTTGCAAGGATGAACCAAACGAAAATCTCAGCTGTTTGAGGTAGGCAGATAGGTAGCAAACCTTGAGAGACCTGCAGCACTGAGAGAGAAAACCAGCAATGACTCCAGCTCCCAGAGAAACAACGCTGCCATGTGCTTCTCCTTTTCTGTATGATCCTAGTTGTTTGGAAAGGCAGAAGAATACAAAAGATTCTACCCCTAATGAAACCCAGAAACTGTGATTATCTCCCACTACCCACCTCCTCCTCCTCTCTTGGGCGCAGGTTATACACAGCCCTGTGCGCCACTGCTCGCTTTCCAAGCATGTTGGAAATAGAGCAGTAAGACATGCCAGTCAGAGGCAAGAATGCAGTCTGGGCTCTGCTTGGCTAGAAGGACTTCATATTTTCACAGAGTGTGAGTAGGTTTATATTTTTGAGACACTGTAGGTCGTGGGTGGTGCAGGTGGTACCTGAGGCATCCTGACTAGGCCTTGCTTACAAGGGAGCTCCTGCTCAACGTTGTTATGAAAGAGCCACTGCTTTTAAAAGCATCTCAAATACAATTCACTGGAAAAAGGATGCTGAAAATAATTAGTGACTTGAACTTTTAGGCCTTGGAACTTAACTGAGCTTTGAAAAGGACTGGCATATTTAATATCTTAAAGAGAGACTACACAAAATGGCTACTGTAAGGTTATGGCCAATGTCACAAGCATTTGCCCTTTCCCTTCATGATATCTTTCCACATAATAAGGAATAAAGGGACACACAAAGGTCATTTTTACTTCAGCAAAGAAACCCTTCAGGAGCAGCAGCTAGCACATCGGTGCCCCCTTCTTGCTTCTCCTCTGCAACTGCTACAGCAATTCAGCTCACACAGATGACAAAACATGCTATTCTGCCGTTGGTAACAGCAAGATTACCAATGTAGAGGTTGGTTCTATTTTAATTCCCCTGAACATAATCTGCCACATACTTGGTAATATTGTTTTTCCAGATGCTTCATTTTGTACTTCTTAAAACTGACTACAGTAAAATATGATATTCTGGTTGGCAGCCTCTTGAGAAATAAGGAGGAAGGAACTGATGTTTTGTAAAAAATGAAGTGATTTAAATGCAGAAAGGAACACTGAAAGATGATGGCTTTAATTACATTATTCTCCTGGTTGCATAGAGGGAAAAGTTCAAGGACTGGCTTAGAGATTAGAAAATCTGATGTTGGAAAGTGGCTGATGAATATAAACATTTTTTTAAAGCAGGTTCTGAGTTTGAACTAGGCTGCTTTATATGGCAGATTATTCATTTATCACCAACATACAAGAACATCCTTTTACATCACTAATTAGTGATGTTGGCAAAGTGTGTACCAGAGGACATGTTCCTTGCAAGATAAGTATGTTTATGGATTGGAAGAAGCCCACCACTTGGTCAACGACTATCTTCTGAACTGATGGGTGGTGGCAGCAGCAGCAGACCTGCAGACTTCTGATTTATGTGGACATGGAACTACTCATTAACATCTATAATGTTTATTTGCAATATGCAGCTAGCAGGGATTCCCTGAGACCCAGTTCTGCCAGCAGGTATAGTTTTCCGCTGGGTAAGAACTGCCTGTCATCAGCAGACTAAGCCCAGTCACTTTTCCATGCAATTGAAAGGCAAGCAAGCAGTGTCTTTATAGAGAAAAAAATATTAAAAATCAATCTATGCAGCTATAAAGGCCACACCTACATTTCCCCATCCCTTTCCTCAGTATTGAGCCAAAAAGAAGAGCTTGACTGGAAGCAAACTCCTGACTTAGCGTGCAGATTTCAATTTAACATGAACTGGAAAGTCTTCAGAACATGGCATCTACAGTGCAAGTATCCAAAAAGGCATTTCTAGCAGAAATCCTATTCCTTGTTACATGCTGACCACACTAGTTCTCTTCTGCTTTTACTCTTCATACAGATGTGTGAAGTAAAGGCAAGGGCAACACCCAGAGAGATGGAAATTACCTTAATGACATATACGTATTTGAATTTCATTCAGGTCCTAACTTAACTATATGTTACCTTGCTCCCTGTCCCTAATTCTTGCCTAAATTATATGTTTTCCTCTTCTGCAGAACAGATAGATTCCTAAATCCTCTGAGCTCATCTCCTGGCACTAGTGCACACAAAATGCATGGAACAGCATGAGTTGTATGCTGCTCAGGGTACTGTGGCCCTCAGGGGTTCATTTCCCTCACACAAAATAACTTTAGACAAAATATACCCAAGGCTATACAGTCAAACAGATCCTGAGAGACTGCAGAATGAGATTCAAACACCAACATTTTATTGCAGCACATAATCTGATCGAGGAAAAAAGTCCATGAGGTAGCACAACCACATTATCCCTAACAAAAGCATTGGAGGCATCAGGATATGACTTACCTACAGGAAACTATATTGCTTGGGGTACTAACCATCTCCGCAGCGAATGCTGCTACATGATGACAAGCAGAATGCAAACAAGCTGATTCCTCTGTACAAAACAGCATGAAGTTCTGTGCAGGCTCCAAAATCCTTCCAGACTTTGTGAATACAGACACGTGTGACTGACCTGCATGGAGCTCCACACTGCGCTGACTGCTGAAGCTGCCCATTTTGAAGCTGGCTCAGGATTAGGTGCATATGTGGCAGTCACACTTTTGATCCCAATTTAAACCTAACTGAACAGTGTTTAACATAGCAAAGGCCTGGTGTTTGAACTCTTTGAACTCTTGAAATAAAAGTATTGCCAACAAGAACCAGCTTTCATATAAAAGAAGAAAGAGGATGGGCAGGTATAAAGAAAAGAACATTATTCTTAAAGCTACTCACTTTCTCAGCCTCCATGCTTTCTCCAGCCTAGTTCCTGCCTGCCTCCTTACTTCAACATTTTGACTCCTGCCATTTGCTTGCCCATATTTGTGGAAGGAGGGCACTGCTTTCAGTTTATGCCACTAGCAACACCAGTCTCTTGGAGAAATGCCTCTTGCTTTTCCTGGAGTTTGTCCTGCTGTGGAGAGGAGATTCAAAACTAATCAAACAAAAAACCCACCTGGCCTGGTCTCATGCCCTGCCTCTACAGGGGGAAAAAGGGGGCTTTAAATGGAAAATCAGGTTTTAACCTAATATAGAAAAGCACAGAAAAGCACTTTCACCCTCCAGTAAAAGCACTGAACTTGATACAAAGCAAAATCCTACTTGAAAAACTCTGGCTTCAAAGAAAGCATGGTCATGCTACTTTCAATACTTGGTTTAAAACTATTACCAGGTGGTAGTTTACACTTGCATTAACTTCTTGTGTCTGGAAGAATTAAAATAAAGATACTAAAAATAGAGACACTCTGAGGGGTATCAGACCAACCTTGCCATGACAACAATAGTGAATCTGTCTCAACACCACTAAGAGAAATCCTTCCCTTAAGGAACTCAGTGTCTGGGGCATTGCACACACACATCAGAAAAATAAAACACCAAACAGACCCATTCCAACAACAACAACAAAAAAACAAAACATGAAAAAAAACCCCAAAACAAAATACCCTAACCCCCCAAAAAAAACCCCAACTATCATAGCAGACAGTAGGATTAATTGCACAGGTGAGCCACTTAAGGCTAAGGGGAAAAAAACCAAGTAGAATAGAGCAGAAGTGTTAAATGAAATCACAAGAAGCATGTAGGTGTTAATGACTTTTTAAAGGGGTACAATGCACTCAGCTATTTCCTTCAGACATATCATTGTACCCTTTATTTATTTTTTATGAGATTTTCTTTCATTGTAGGCAAGAGCACCCTACAAAATTTGGGACATTTTCCCAGTCTAATCCAAACCACCTCAGCATTTATATTCTAAATGATTTTTTTTAGAATTGATGCAGGTGTATTTGTTTTTTAACATTAAAAAAATATAACCATGTAGGTAGAAGCTTGACATTCTGGCTGTCAGCCCAGGCGCTCTTAAAAAAATGTTTAAAAACAAGAATCCCTTGACTGTAGGTTATAAGAATATACAAATACAGAAGTTTACAACTAAAAATGGAAATCTAAAAGGACTTTCTTCAGAAAAATTTTCTTCATTTTTTGCCCTTTACAATAACAACCGAGTGACAACAATTCCCTGGCTGACATAGGCTTGTCTCCGAGGAGCTGGACTCACACTGGACTCTGAACCCGGGCAGCTGATCTCCCAAGGCACAAAGCTAGCTTTGCCTACTGCATTGTTCTCCATTTTCTTTCCCAAACCTACAAATATATTCTAAGGATGCTAGGTATTAGAGGGAAGGATATTTAGTATGAACTGACAGCTACCCTTAGAATAATTTTAAGAGCTGGAATGGGAGGGCTCTGAGCAGGAAGAGGAGGGAGTAGGCATCTGGAGGCACCTTAAGGCCTAGGAGGAGCAAGGCAGAGCTATGCTGCAGTTACTAAATGTAAAAATTGACCTCTCTCATGTGAGTGAAGCATTTCTAAAGCTGTCCCTCCTTAAGGGCTGAACAAGTCTCTATCCTGCCTAACAGTGCAGATTTTCTTGGAGGATTTCTTTTAGCAAAACAGCTTGTGGAAAAATATGGAGTAGCTTCTGGCATGCAGCAAATTCTCTTAATTTTGAATTACTGTGGAGGTGGGCCTGCATAAGATTTACTTACCTTGTAAACTATGGATTTATGGGGAACATAGGTTGTAAATGGGCATGTGTTTTTTTCATTAATATGAACTTTAGATTCATTGTGATTTAAGCATGTTTTAATATGCATATTTGAAAAGTTTCCAGGAGGAAGTTGGATTAATTTTGCTCCATTTATGATCCTTTGTGCATCACTCACTCTAGCAGCCAATGTTTGCCAAATTTTAATCTGCCTGGGATTTAAAAAAATAAGTATTGAATAAATAAGTAACTAAATAATCAGATTGGTTGGCTAATGTCCCAAGGCATGATTAACTTGCCTAGAACATGAAGCAGAGCTGAAAGTGCTGAGCTGCATTCTGCACTGGTTTGATCTCCTCCCAGGCCTAAGGAAACAAAACCCCTTTCAGTAAAATCTTTCAACAATTAGATTATTTAGGTGGCTCTTGTTTAATGAGTTAATATAAATTCCTCGTCATCTAAGCATGAAAATAAATGTGCCTTGTGCCTCATTGTGTCTCAGAGGAGCAGGTATCTCAGCCCATCCTCACCCTTTAAAATACATTTTCAGTATAATTTTTCATTGGAAAAAAATGACCAGGAATAAATGCAGACCAGTCTGCAGTTAAACCACACCCAATTCATACATCTGTTAGGTAACTTACCTTGAAACGTAGTTATATTGATAAAGATTTCAAATTCACAAACCAGGCTTTCATATCTTGTTTTACTACTGATTCACTACGGCCCGGTGCAAATCATTTCATCTCTGTGGCAGTTTCCCATCAGACTCACCTAAATAGATCTGCATGTCTTTAGCACCAGGACAGTCTCTAACTATCTTTTAGAGATGGTTAATAATCTTGTCTAGTTATTAACAAATTTTAGTTGATAATGAAGTTGTAATCCTAATTTAAAAAAAGCCTTTCCAAACTGTTCTAAAGTATCTTATTAAAATATTTTCACTGAACTCTGATTTCAGAAGCCTTTCATATCGATTTGTCAGCTTTGCAGCAGCTGAAGTCAATTCTGTTTTACCGGTGCACTACAGTAAATCATAGCTTTCCTCTCTTCCCCTTCTCATTTTTCAACACTAACAACACCTGCAGGTTTATTAGACATATAGTCCTTGCTAACCTCCTTCTGGTGTTCACACAACACTTGAAGTCAAAAGCCATCCTCTGTGCCTGATTCTGCTTGGAGCTATGGAAATTACTACAAACATTTAAGCAAGAGATACGAGCATATGTTTAGTGCTAAAGCCATCCAGTCTGGAAGTGGCCCCTAGTCCCTAAAAGAAATGGTCAGAGTGGTTTTATGCACACTGATCAGCACTAGCACGCTTTAGGCCAGGTGTTTGTCCAAGCCTTCTCTGGGCTTCTCAGGTTGATCATGTGGTCATAGGACATTACTATAATTTGTTCCTGGTTTGGGTTTCTGTTGTGAGGATTTTTTTCCAAAACATTTGAAACAACATGATGTCCTTCTTGCAGGCCATGAGGTTGATTGTTTTTTGGCATGAATCAGAATACATATACTGTGTGCCTTGCATTTGAAGGTGCAAGTCTTTCTGGGAGAGCAAGGACTGTACATGACAGAGAAAGCTAGACTGGGCCTGGTCTCCTGCACTCTGCATACCAGGGAGGGTTCCTACAGTGAGATACCCCCAGGCCTTCACAGAGAGTCCATCTCAGAAAGAGCTAAACCGTTCACAACAAAAGGAGCACCCAAGAGTGAATACATGCACAAGGGAATAAGAACCTCAAAACAAGCCAGAGGATTAAGGTATTACCTGTACAGACATTCCCGACAGGTTTCATGTTGATAGTCACAGAAGTACTAGACAAACATGCAAGGAGGTGCAGTATTCATTCACTCTTGATATTTGTAATCTTGGTTGTAGTAATGCTCACAGATTTTGCACCATCTGTATTTGAACAGGTAAAGGATGGATAACCACAAAAAAATAACACTTGTGAACAAAAAAATAGCTGTGATGGAAGTATTATTTAGAGCACATTTCTATAGAGATAAATACAGATCTGCTCATGAAAAACTCCAACATGCGTGCCCTCGCAGTTCTTAGGTCTCCTAAAATGCTGCTGCACATAGGACTACTGCTGCATGGAGGACTAAAATATTTTTCTTTACAATTCATCACGATCATATACGGCAACACAAAGCAATTCTTTCCTAAGGACTGCGAATTCTGAAAAGCCCCACAGTAAAGGGAGACCATCTGAATGACTGCAAAAACTGCACCTTTCTGAATGCAGCAATGAAACAGAACTGTTCACTAGGTGGTGGTCGTGAACCACCGCAGAACAGCGCAGCTACATGCTTGGTTAATGATGAGCTCCAAAGCACAGTGGAGAGAAAAAAATGCTAAGTATTTGAAGTAACAACATTTAGCTGGTACGTTTAGAGCTTTGTTTCAGAATTCATTGTACATACTGGTGAGTTTGTCCTCCCCACGTGCCTGTGCAGATACTACACTCACTAGTGCCCACTTGTCTTCCATGCAGGAGGGAGGGTGGCTCAGAGGTGCAGAGCTCAGCCAGGAGCCCTCAGGGTTGCTTGGCTGAGGAGGATCTCCAGGAGGGATCCCAGGCACAGTTTGCAGGCGCTATTTGGAAGAAGGGGAGGCATAGGCTCTGTGCACCATCTTTAAACTAGCAGCTTGAAGGTCCTCTCTGAGCATCACAGCAGCTCTGATAGTTGGGGGTGAGGGGGAGAAGGCAGGGCCTTCTCATCACTTCATGGCTATATGTTTACTGGACATGATGATGAAAGAAATGCTGGTGTGGTGTCTGCATCTGAAGATGCATCTTCCACAACTGTAGATAAGCTATGTGTTAATGTTTTCCTAGAGGCCCTGGTTTAGGAGGGAGTAGACTCAGATTTTCACTGGATCCCTCAGCTTTTCATTCAGAGTAGCAAACTATGCTTCTTTGTCAGGTAGAAAATGATTTTTCCACCATTAGCTTTTTCACACTGCAAATATGTTTTTTTTAAGACTACCGTATAAACCTTATGTTCTTAAAAAAAAAATTTCTAGACCATACTTGACAGCAAGCCCTTAAAAAAACCTATTGTCTTCCTATTTCTACAATGTGTTTTTAAAAAAATACCTCTCCCTAACTCCTTTGGGCAATCAGTCCAAGATGAAAAAACTGAAGGTATGGGTGGGAGCAATGCAGTGAGACTGCAGCATAAAGTTAAGTGACAAAAGCAATCTGTTTGGCTTGATTTAAATTTCTGTCCTCACATTAGAAACAATGGTAAAGCTGAAGGTCAAGAGCTGATAAGCACTGTTGAAGGGCAACCCATATCCTGTCCATGGCACACCAGCAGGGTTAGAACAGCAAAGCAGGGTAGCAGCAATTCCATCCATCCCTATACCAGCTGGGCTGCTTTAGTAATTCCAGTAATAGAGACAGAAACTGCACCAGAATGGGAGATTCAGGTACTACCCTGAGTCACCCACAATGGCATATTTCAGCCTACTCTTTTTCTCCTTTTCTTCCCCTCACGTAGTTTATATATTATCTTTCAACCTTATTGACTGTGCTCCCCTCTGCAGAAGCTTTCACTTCCTAACCATCTGCCCACTGAAGCCAGCTGAGAAGACAGCAGACATCTGGATGTCTCAAAGCCCAGCAAGTATTTTCAGCAAAACAGTTTTTCACACACTCCTAGCCTGTCTTCTGATGAAAGAAATTCTGAAGCAGAGCCCATTTAACAGCAGGAGCAGTAATGGGAGTAATAGGGTAGTGCAGTGCTAACTGTGGCGCTTAGTGACTGTGACACAGTCTGACATTGATTGATTAAGAGGCTAAAACTCTGACTGTGGCACTGGGCTGTTAAGAATAAAACGAACTTTCACTTCTCATTCGTACACATCCATCACTAGCAGACAAGTGTTAGCTTTTATAGTAACGACTGTGGTTTCTTTTGTGAGAGTAAAAGATGTAAATGCAGTTTTTTCTGTGCTTTCAAAAGCATTTTAATTCATCAGCATTTTTTGAAAGGATCTTTAAAGAAGAAATAATACTCTTTGGTAACACAGCTGGGTTTCAGCATGTTCAGCATCTCAGCTATCAAAGACTCTTCCTCATTTGCCTGAGAACCTGGCTAGAGATTTTGAAGCAAAGGGCTATCTGCTATTGTTCCCTTGAGGTTGCAGCAGTCAGTCCTCAGTGCAGGACAGCTGTCAACACCTACCAAAACACCAGAGTCTTGTCTGTGTCTTCAAAGTTAAGAATAGTCTGAAGTCCTGCCTTGAACAAATGACATATATGGATGCTATAAAGGGCATCTTTACAGGATCAGCTGGTGCATTACAGGGTGCTCTCATGTTTCTGTACTGCCCTATATGTACATCTCCCAACTATTTTGGCTTCAGGATTGACCGTGACGGTAGCTATACGATTCAGGGCCTGGCTAATGAGAGTACAAGTGAGAAAGGGCTGTTTGTTAAGAGGTTGGCAGTTTAAAAAAGATAGAAGAAAGCTACCCCTTACTTTGGCTTCTGCCTTTGGCTGTAGGGGACCCTCATGCTAGCAATTCTTCCAGTGACACTACTGTGGCCATAGGCTGTTGTGGGAAGATGCCTGAAAACTTCTTCAAGGTAGCAAGTCACAACACTGAATCAATAGGAACAAGCCAAACCAAGCTTCTAGAATATAAGGATTATCTTTAGGAATAATGACAATGCCACAAATTCCTGAAGAGGTAATTGTCCTCAGCAGACACTCAGGAAGACAATATTACAAAGTCATTTCATACTGCAATTTGGAAGTGTCATTGAATAGAGACAGTGAGTATGAAAGCACAAAGACCAACTCAGCTAAATGTTTAAACAAGCAAATAGTCATCAGTGGAACCATGTACTGCCTAGGCTGGCTCATATGTAAGTGATTTGCTGAACCAAATCTCTCAGTGCTGTTGGCATTGCCATGTAGGAACCTTATTACAGTTTCCAGCACTGATTTCTCTTGTTCAGATCATAAAATGACTTGGGTTTTTGCAAATTAGTTTCACATTTCCCTCAGCTGCATTTGGCTCCAGTCTACTTTTATTTATCTCTCTTTCTCCCTCTATCCCAACTTGGGCCTATCTCTGAAAAAATATGAATTTACCTTATAGTCAAATTAAGGCACATTCAAACATTTGCCATTTTGAGATATGGCTTATTTGCCTTTCCAAAAATAGCAAAAATCTTCAACAGAAACTTCAGGAGAATTTCATCCACTCATCCAGGACATTTCAATTTTTTGAAATATTACACACTTCCAAATTCCGTTACCCTCCTCACAGTGCTACCACAGCATCCATGTAAGACAATGGCTACTAAAAAAAAATGCTTTGAGACTATGAACTGCAACATCACTTGCTTAGTTCCCCACTTCATTCTCCTCAGTTCTTCTTTCAATCTGTCTTATCCACTTACTGTATCTTGTCATAACCTATACTCCAGCTGCTTCACAAATAGATAGCCTGTCACATAATTGCACATCATCTGATATTACAGTGCTCTAAAATGCCATGTCTGTACCGAAGAGCACATGATATTCACAGCAAGTGAAAAATGGAAGCTCCCAAAGGTTAAATGCTGTTTCATTCAGACCTTTATTAGCCTCAGATCAAATACTATACAAATGTAGATATCAGCTAACAGCATTTGGCCAACTAATTTATTTGCCAAGGTTTACTATTGTACTAATGAGCTACCCAAATAAGTAACAGCAGCTTTGATTATTCCCAAGACACACACATTGCTCTAGTTCCCTAACAAGATGAGCATAACTTTTTATATTCTTGATCAAAAAAGACCTCAAAAGCAAAATTGAAAGTCAACATTTGCTGATGTCCATGCTTCCAAGTTAAAATTAGCTTGCAGCGAGCATACCCAAGGCAAAAAAACCCTTAATGCCTATATGTTCATACATGGGGAAAATACAAAGAGGTTGTGAGCATAGCGAAAGCTAATCCATTCTAAAAGTTGAACAGCTATCTGCAGAATGCTTTTTTGGAGTAGTCAATCAGCGCAGACAGCTACGATGCTTTCCTCTTCAAAGAATGCTGGCCTTTCATGCTGGCTTTGTGCATAAGGAAAGTATTTTTAGCAATGTATTGAATGCTTTAACATTGAGAGAACTGAGGGACATTGTCAAACTGGGGAAACTTGGATTGTTAGTACTTGTCTTGTAGTGAAGACTTTCTGGGCCTAGGGAACAGCTTTCTCCTCTGATACCAGTCTGGAAGCATTCATAGACACTATAATTATTTCCATTTATACATCATACATTTTAAAAAAGCAAAACCAAACCCCATACTCTCATAACATTGTCTAGTCTTCCTAGAGATTGCTAAAATATTCCTATGCGGACATCCGTCCTCCTATTTCGAATTCAGAATTTAGGTACACACAAGGTCAAAATTGTTGGAACAGGAAACTGGCCTGGTGCTTTAGTGGGTATAAAACACAAAATAGGACCAAATTTGTTTGCAAGTGTAACCCAGTTCCCTGGGAAATGCAGAGCCAGCACAGCAGCTGCATCCTTGTGGGAACTGCAGTCTCTGGAACCTGAGATTTTATGAGTAAAGGTGGTTTCCAAAGAAAATCTCTGTTCCTTGGTCATCCCTATTGCAGGAAACAAACGTTTGGAGCCATAGGATCCAGGCAACTTCATCTAGTGTGGGCAAGAAACTGCCTCATCCCAGCAGCCTTGTGATGTGGGATATTGAAAGGTGTGGCTGGATGGTATCCTTCCCTCATTGTCCCTGCTGAGCACAACTTCCCTATACCAGAGATACCGAACCAGTGTCTTGAACCAAGCAGATGCTGCAAGGATAACACTGCATACTGATAATATTACAGTCCTAAAAGGAGATACAAGGTAGATGTAGACAACATCTACAGTTATAAAATTATATTTTCACCTTCACTGCCAAAGTTTTTAGTCATCACATTAATATTCTGCCACTGAAAATCCTGAATTCTGTACTTAGCTAATTAGGAGATGAGTATTATCTATAGTGTATAAAACAGATCTGTGTCATTGCTTGCTATTACACAATGAAAACCTACAGTCCTTAAAAAACTATTCAAAGCACAACATTCTTAATGTCTAACTGAAAAATAAGAGACAACTAATCAGCATGCGCAGCCCTTCATGAACCAGCAGTCTTAAATTATGACTGGTATTAATTGTGTATAATTGAAATTATAAACTCCACAAGATAAATCATATCTCACTTGTAAATCTTACAAATATTTTTTTCTAACATTTATAAAGAATTTTTCATTCATAAGCATTTACAGATTAATGCAGAGCTATGGATGTAATTTCTTTGCAAATGAAGATATGTCAATGTCTGTTATTTATAAATCTCCAGACTCCATTTTTTAATTGAGTGTAACAGGTTACGAATCAAGGCATTTTTTATTGTTTGGTGTATAGGCCTTAAGAATCAGAAACAGGCTTTATAATCTAATTTCCCCAGAGATTATGTAACAAAAGTGATAAACTTATAGTTACTACAGCAATGTTTTTGACAGCTATAATTTTTTCCCCCAGAAGAAAGTAATTTGAATTTAGATTAAGACACATCACTATAGCTTTCCTTATAAACTGTTGGATTAAGTATCTTGATTGCTCTGTGTGCACGTTTTCCTGAGTGAACCACAATGTGGAAATTAAAAATGTAGGAAGAGAGGAGCTTATGCATTCCATTGACCTTTATATTAGTTAAGCATTTGAATTTTAATGTATGTATGATACATACTTTAATTAAAGTGTAAATCAGAACTCTGAATTTCTCAGATTTATGAGCCATGTATCACCGAAGCTTCATGCTAAAATCTTTCAGCCAGCAGGCTCCTTTATGGTAGAAGCACTGCTGCCGAATGACACACTGCTAGATGCCAATAGTAAAAAATAGCATGTAAGTTAAAGGTGAGAACTTCTGGCCAGTTCTCTTTTTTATTTTTTTTTAATTTAAATTTGAATAGAAAGGCAATCAGAAGAGAAGATTAGAGAGAGAAAAAAATCTAGCTGGCTGTGTAAATTGATAGTTACAGAGGAAACGAAGTCCCCTCTCTGTGCCTATACGTAATAATTTTATAGTATGGTCTCTCTGTATTTTCCTCCAACCATAGGGTAATACACACGTGCTCATCTTCTTGATGTAGAGAGTTTACTCAGTTCTTAGTGGTTCGCTTAAGTGTATTGAGATAACAGGGGGTCTGCTGGCTTCCCTGATGCCAAGGAAGGGAAAGGCTATATTCCTCCAGCTTTCCACACCATTTCATAGAAAGCTATTCAGAAAAAACAAGCAAATAAACAAGTTAAAAAAAAAACAAACCAAACAACCCCCCCCCCCAAACACACACCCCAGTCCATCACCAAAGCCTCCAACCCCAAACAAAAAACCATGCTCTCAGTACAAACTACTGTGGAGTATGTGAGGCTCAGAAACATGCCTAAGTACAGATTTTATACAAGTGGAACACAATGAGCACATCTTTCACAAATAACCACTCTGTAGGTTGTTAAAAAAATAACAATTCCTCAGATTGGCTGCTTATTACCTTCCCTCGCAGATCTTTTAAACTTGTATATTTATAGCAGCTGAAATACATTCATCACAATTACCATTACTCACTATAGTGTTTCCAGCATGTTCCTTTTCTCTCCTACCTTTCATTGTACTGCAAAGCTGCACAGTTCTAAAAGATGCTAAAAACTAATTCTGTTTGAGGAGGTCTCATTCTGCATTTCCATTGACTTTAATTAGATTACTCACATGAATAAATGAGTTCTAGAACACCAGTTTGGATGGAAGCATTCCAACAAATTGGTTTCTTGTTTGGATTGCACCTCACAAGACAGCATCCAGGCTTATGCAAAATAGACCATCATTGTAACCCTGCTGCTCCCAAAGAAAGGGTTGCATGGATTACATAGTCCCCAAGGTCAGAAGTACCCCTGTTTGAAAGCCTTGTGAGTAACTATATTGTGTCAGAAAAGCAGGATCACAACAGAAATGAATCTCTGGTTGGAAAATTTCTGGAAGTTTGTTTAGTTCTGAAAGAAACCCTTGAAGTGTGAGATTTGATATTGGCTGTACTTCTCTGCCTGGGTGCGATGGTGGTACCCATCATCTTTCTGACTATTTCTGCTGATAAATGTAATGTAGTGCTGTGAATTTCATGAAGTTTTAGATTAGCTGACACTCCTCTTTAAAAAGAGGCCTTTATCGTCTGAAGCTGAGAAACAGTTCTTGCAACAATTTATCATGACTGACAAAATCTTTAACAATACTGTTCTCATTCTGGCCTATTTATAATATTTAGGTGTTTCCACTGAGAACAATGTTACTGGAGAAATGCAGTATAATTTGTTTGGAGTGCTATGAACACAAATATAGAAGCTGAGCCTCACAGCCTGCCTGCTACTTGCAGGCAGTCTGATCCTGCCTCTAAGGCCATGAGGTCGGCACAGGGAAGAGACAAAGGTCCAGAAGGCAGAACTTTAGGAATGAAGGAAATGTATGGAAATGAGAGGCTACCAGTAACACTAGAGTTAAATGAAAACTAGTGATTTGCACCACCGATTGTCTTCGAAAGCTATTTGTTGCCCCTTGTGCATGCCGGGATCTTTGCCTACTTGGTTCACAAAATAATATTGGCTCAGCACACACCCTAACTTGTACGTTGCTCCACCTCAGCAGTTTTATGCTTTCTTTTGCAGCCAGGCTACACTGGTTACATAAGTTCATGCCATAACTGAAGACAGTGGCCATTAGCCATACTTTTATTTTGACTTGTAAAACCAAAAACATTTGCACAGCCAGAGGGAATGATGAAACCAAAAGGGGAACAACAGCTGTAATGTTGTCCTCTCATATTATTGTGCAGTACAGGACCACACTGTGTGAACGTCACTAACTGCACACGAAAAACAAAGTCTACCTTGAGTGTTAGGGCAGCATCAGTCGGTTTGCAGAGTCTGATTTAGCACCGTTTTATGCAATGCAGCGAGATAATTAAGTAAGGTCATTTTGGATATAACTCTGTAAAGACAGTGGATTACATCAGGAATGACTTGGGCCCAGTGTAAGTGGTATTGGCACACTCCAAGCCTGGCTGACTAAGTGACTGGTCTTGTGGCCAAAAAAGGTGAAGAGATGCAGGTGTGGGATGCAGTTCCTGTGAAAGCGCCAAGTAAGAGAACTGCTAATTAATTCAATACCAAAATACTTGCTTAGGGAGAAGGCTGCTTCTGTAATCCATGCAGATTGAAGCAGCCAAATTGCAGCTTTGACATTGCTCTGAGGTTTGCAGCACTTTGCTGAAAGACTCAAAAATTTTAATCTTAGCAAAGGAGTGAGATAACTGCAAATCACTTTTCCTCTCAGCCACATGTGGTGGTACCCCTGTTTGGCCCACACAGCAGAGCTCCCGCTCCTGTCCTCAGGGCTTACATATCTTCAGAAACTGTCCTGCTACCCATCCACTCCCTCCATCTCATTCATGAGAGCCCCTCCTGATTCCACTCTGAAGGGAGCAGAAAACATTATTTTCCCTTTATATATCTATGGCGTAAAGAGCATATCATTGACACTGGTTGATGGTAAGTCCCTAGGAAAGTAAAATAATTTGAGGAGCACTGGCATACATTGGCATGCTCAAAGCCTTGGAGAAGTTGCATTTATTTTATATAACAGGTCTTAGTTGTCTCTGACATCTCAAGGGCAGAGTCCTCTTTTCCCTGAAGGCTTGTTTCCTTAGGCAGGTCAGTCCCCTATCCTGCTACCCTGGTCCTTCCTTCCTTCCCACCCAGTCTGCTTTCCCTCTTCCACTGGCAGAGAGGACCCGTCTCCCTCCCAGCTTTGGCTGCCATTTCTTTCTTTCCAGTTACCGTAATCCCATTTTGTCCTGGAAAACACCGGGTAGAGATAGCTGCACCCATCACCCCTTTAAGCGCTTAAAGGAAACAAAAAAAGGGATTTCTTCACAATTCAACTCTTCTTTCCCCATGTTACTGCAGAAGTACAGGCAATGTTTTAAAAGGATTCAGCTCTGGCATAATTGTTATTCCTTCCATTTCAAATAGAACGAAAGGAAACCACAGTGCAGCAATAGTGCACTGGGGTACCTGCACTCCAGGAAAGCAGAGTTGCAGCCTTGGGCTAGTCAAGAGCTCCCAACTGGAGCTCACCACCTGTGCTTTACAGTACCGATGGGTTGGGCTCAGAGTTGCTACAGAATAAACTTAAAGTGCTAAAACCCAGCAAATGCAGAAAACTTTTGTCAGTTTTCCACTTTACCACCTGTTAATGCTTCACACAAATGTGGACTTTTGAGAAGTTAATGCAAAACTTCTAGCAAGCAACAAATTTTTCCTATGAGTTTTTGCAACATATCTGACATAGAGAATCCCTAAGGTTGTCATTTCAATCAAGTAGTTTGGGTATATATTTTTGTTCCTTATTACTCTTAATTCCATTTCAGTTCTACAGAAGATGGATAACATAAGATTCGATTCTCTTATGACTATATAATTCTCTAGCTTAACATACAGCCTGAATTTATTTTCACAGCACTTGTACAAGACAGAAGAACATTATTATATTTCACTGTATGTCTGAAATAGCGAGGCTGATGGACCTGACAGGCAATGAACACTTTTCAGTCTGAATGTTTTATCTAATTTAGGGAGGGGCGGGAAAGATTCTTTCAAGAATCTATCATGAAAATATTCTACAGCCATAAGCGAGTTGCATAAGGTTACACAGGATGTCTTCTGCAAGAAGGAATTAAATCTAGGTCTCCCAAATCTTTTGAGCATTTTGTAGCCTATCTAGCCTGACAATCCTCTATATAAAGAAAAAATAAACACACTTACTGCCTTAACAGTAACCGTATGGCTAATGGACAACATTTAAATGAGAGAAAGGAGAAAAAAATAGGCAATTGTGTTCTTTCCTTACTTATTACTTGACAGAAAAAAAGCAGCATCTCTTTCACTGTCTCTTTGCCCATCTGTTTTGAAATCCCCCATGAAAGCTGCTAATTGTCCCTGATAGCATATGAGTTTATTTTTGGTTTCAGCTTACATTACTCCATAGCTTACACAGTGAGATCAGTGACTGCTCTAACTTTGTTAGTCTGGATGTTACACCTAACTGGGAGCAGCAGACTTCACGACAATGGCAGTGGTCTGTGTAAATGTATGAAGACAGTAGTGTTTACTGTTTGTATTTAAGTTTTTACTTTATAACAAATTCTTTCTAAAGATTCTGTATTTAAAGATCCCACTTGCCAGAGGAAAGACAGGTTATGCCAAAACTGGAGACAGCCAACATTGTCTCCAAGAAAATACGCACACTTTCTGCATTCCTTAGTGTCAGTGCCTGGGGAGGCCATCAGGATAAAGCGCAGGATTCAGGAGAAACTGGAGGGAGGTGAGGGGCAATGATCCTAGCGTACCAGAAAAGGTTAGCCTGACCCATTCCTCTTCTGATGAGACTCATGTCTTCCATCAGGAACCCGATGAAGGAAAAAACTAAGCATTTTTGTTCTTCAAATATATTATGTTACTCTGCATGATGATAAAGATGTGATAATAATGCCAGTTTGTCCATTTTGCAGCTTGACATTACCCAGTGCAGCCCTAACCCTGTTCTACTGACAGCTTTGGTAGGATGTAAAGTCAAAAATGAAGCGGTCGGAGAAAAGCTGAACAGAGCGTTCCTGCAAGGGTCCCAGTTGCTTCAGCAAGCCTAACCATGCTCTTAAGACTCCATTTCTGCACAATCTTATTTAGTAACATCCCAACATACAGCTGACATTAAATGCATCTGTTTAAGTTAGAGCTTGAATGTTTTTCAGTTCTTCTGCAAATAAATAATTAGACCAGTATCCATCATCTACCATCCTACCTGTCCTAATAAGGAACACACTGCATTTATCACCACCTTCTGTCATCGTTTATCATGGTGTAGGCCATCATCATCCTTGGACAAACCTCTCCTCAGCACTGAGGAGCTGCAGGATTTGGCCCACTTAAATTTAATGAGAGACAAATTCTTTCTGAAGTCTTTCCGATGTTAGTAACTCAATTTTTTTTTTTTTTTAAATTTGGTTTTATTGCCTTGTATTTAAGGCTCAGATAATTAAGTATATTTATATTTATATTGTCCTACCTATTTACTCATGCCTGTTACTTAAAACCTAGTAACAAATAATGACATTATTACTCAAGTACTTAGGATATCCATAATCTAAATTAAGATCCAGTACAAATGGCTGCTTATTCTGACTTGATGAATAAATAAACATTCAGGAGTGAAAACAATGAGGACAGCAAAATAAACCCTTACTCTCCCATCCTCTGCCAAGTGTCCAGGACATACAACGTGCCTCAAAGGTAGGTAAATGCAGACATCAATATCAAGTATGGGAAAGCAAGTTAGAAAGTCAAATCCTACTAGTATAATTTTGGACATGAAGGTCTTGGGATATAAGCAAGACAAGGTTTGAGGGAAGAGATAGAATCTTTATTGCAGATAAGGATAAACTGGTAAAAAGAAATAAGCATTCAGGCTCAAAACGCTTTTTCAGCTTGTGTGCTCTAAAGCTTGTCTGTTTTTTTCAAGTATATCATTATATCTTAGAAATGATGTTATCTCTCCCTGCAGACTTTATTGTGCTTAAAACGTCAACTGTTCTTGAAGATGTCTGCTTTGCACCTTCTATCTGTTCCCAGAGATGAAGCTGCTGCCCATCACTGCTTCTCATCCCTCCCACAGCAATGTGGGAAAAGGTACACTTTTGTAGATAAAAGTTTCCAAATAAATTATGGCTTTTGGATGAACATTAACCTCATTTCCATATGTAAAACTAGTGGCAGAGACCAGAGAGCATGGATTTTTATATGCTTGCCATATTAAATTCTATTTTTAGGACCCAGCTCTCAGAGTAGGCACAAGAAAAATTTACCAGTTGTTTCAGTGCAACATGTGTACAGTAAAATCAGTCTAAAATCCTTAAGAAAAATCTTTTACTAGAAAAAAAAGAGTTAAGACTTAAGAGTTGGTGGGTGTAGCAAAATTAGTTTCAGTTCTTCCCAAAAGAAATAAGAAAAACTAAAGCAAAGAGGAAATACCCTAATCTCATATTTTAGATGCTTAGGTAGAATTTATTTTTATTGGAACTGAAAAAAACCTAATCAGTCTTTTGTGTTCATGCAATGTGGGCTAAGGGATGGTATATTTCCCATTTTGGAGAGGAAAGCAAGGTAGATGGAGTTTAGCTGATTTGCCCAGTCACAGCAAGTCCATAGCAGCATAGGGAATTAAAACTTGGTCTCTTCCCAGGGAGGTGCCCATACCACAGCTGGTCGCTGTCCTTTGGACAGAGCATCTCCATGAAGGGCCAAAGCCAAAACAGTACTCTTGGGCAAACTCCCACCATGTTTTTACAAAGGGCAGAAGGGAGGAGACGTCTTTCGGCCAATGAGGCATCTTTTACTCTCAAACCATTTTGCATCATTCCGCCAGGTTCAGGTGACCTTGTGGTGAATAAAGATACAATTTATATCCACTGAAATTCATTTATACACTGCTAAGGTGGTGCATGGTGGCCTCAGCATCAGCGAAAATGAGACCCAAGAACTCAGTTTCCATGTTCTGGGCTGGCCTCCATCTCAGCAGCATATAGGCAGTGCCGCCATCCAGACATAAGGGGACGAGATTACAGACAAATGCAGCGACACCTGCATTCCCATGAAAGATCACAATCTTTCTGCCAGGCACAGATGGAAAAGATGCAGTCTCCTGGCCATGGCTGCTACCTGGGGCAGCCCAGTCTTTAGCAGCCCACTCACGCTGTGCAGTCATATTACAAATGCCAGCCACACTCACATACTCAGGAGCGCCAGCAAGAAATCCACCCACTCTTCTGGCTCCTTTCTTCAACATTATGTCAGTCTGTTATAAACCAGTGAAGCCCTGCACTCATATAGTCAAAAATATTCCTCCCTTCTGTTCCTGCCAGGTTTCAGCAAGGGGGAGTTTTGCTTTGCTCCATTTTTTAAGCTAGCCACATGCCATACTGCGATGACTTCATGCAAGTCTATAGACTAATCCTGCCAAGAACCCAGAACTAAACTGCATCCACTGAACCATGGTAAACCTCAGCACTTATGGTTTGAGGGATGTAATTCCTGGCAGTGATGTCCTAAAATGGTGCTTTCCAGCTCTTCACAGTGGAAAGCCTCCAAAAGCATGTCTGTCCCAATGTTCATTCTCCAATGTGTACACCACTGCGTAAGGAGCTGTTGCTCACTGCATGGTGAACAGTTCATCCCTTCTGTCCATGTCTTTATTGATGCGCATTTCTCCTCTATGCTTCAGAAAATGTGGGCACAGCAGAATGAATGGAAATGCCTGGAGGTGTGCTACTTCCCCAACTGGTACTAATTAAAAGTAGGTTATGAACCATCCAGTTTATTGCTTTAGGGTCCTTAAAATTATATACAATTAAGGCTAGTTTTAAACATTTATTATATCATTAGCTGACAGCACGGCTGGGATAACTGGGACTAGTTCAGTCATTGCTTTTACCAACTGCACTTAAAAGAAAGTCTTAGTTTTGTGGAACTGGCATTTTTTTCTTGGGTGACACCCCCTATTTGTTTTCATTTTTATGTGGTTCTTCCATTTACTTCGTTAAGATGGCCCTCTCTGGCAAACTGATAATGTTCAGATCAACCATCCCAGGGAGCAATTTTTCTTCCTCTGCCATTCTTCCACATAGCAAGGAAAGCCAGGATCAAGAGTGCTCAGAGATCCAACTTATTCCCAGGTGTTCCTGCTTTTCCTCTTTTTGAAGTAGAAATATTGCATTGATTTCATCCCTGTCACAAGTTTGTTGACTTCACCAATGTTGTGTCAGATGTGAGTTTGGCCCTGTATACCCAGGATACCCACAGAGGACTATTTTTGATCATACATGCAAATGCTGATCACAGACATGTAAGCAGGGATGACTGACAGCCTCTGAACCCCTGCTGCTGCTTGCAGGGGAAGGTATGACTGTTGTTCAGGCCACAGCAAAACTGTACCGCAAAACCCCAAAGAACACAGGAGCCAACCACAATTGTGGGACAGGGCAGGTATAGAGATTTATAGTAATCCCAACTGCAATTGAGTCAGGTCATCAAAACTAACTTCCTCCATACTCAAAGAAAAACATTGTGCCATCTTGAATCATTAAGACTATTTTAGTGCCTTCTTCTCTTCCAATGAGTATATATTAATACTTTCAGATGCTTTTCCCCTTTTGTTCTGAGTTGACTAGTTGATCATTGTTTCTAAGATGGCTCTTCAGTACAAGAATGAAGGACAGTTGTAATTTCCCCAGGAAGCTCATAAAAATCCTCTTTTAGTCTACTCCAGAACATTATTCCAAGAAATAAAGAGCAAATCAGAGCATCTTCCACATTTCTGGGAGTCTTTACATGTATTACAGATCTTCAGATGATTAAATGCCACTCAAGTAAACAGGGAGGCTTCTACCAAAAAAACCCAAGCTTCATTTGAGATAAAAATTTATCTTTCATCTCAGCATCAAATTAAAATGTGAGGATTATCAAAGATGCCAGCATTTCTGTGAAAATGGTGTTTATGAAATGACAAGGAAAAAGTCTGCACTGCACATAGGCTATCAAACAACTTCAGTCAGAGGCTGTACTGCTGTGCTAATCATCACAGCCCAAACTTTCTCTGGGAACTTCAGCCCTTCAAGTGATTGCGGTGAGCTCCTGGCCCTTTGCCACTCAGCACAAGATATTCTTGGCGACAGTGATAAGGGCACTTGTTCCACATAAGGAGGAATCTAGAAACTGGTTTGTCTTGGCACTCTTGGAGCCAAGCAGATCCGCCAAAACTCATGGAGCCGGACACAGAAGGCAGAGGGGAAAACCCACAAAAAACCCAAATGAAGCAATAGAGTGAACTTATGACTGTCTGTCTAGCCAGTACCAGCAAAATCTCATTATAGAGCAATGATGATGAAATACAATGACAGTAAGCGTAACAGATCTGATGAAAGACATTGAAATATTTATGCTAATACAAAGTTTCACGTTCCATACAAGCTTTTCAAACAGGAACAGTGCCAGAAAACACAGAAGAATGATCTTACCTTTAAAAAAAAAAAACCAACCCAAAAAAACTCAAACAAAACAAAACAAAAAAAAAAACATCAAAACCCCTGCTCTTCAATTTTTCATTACAGCCTGTGTAGTTTGCAGGACAGGGTAAAAAAGGCTTTCTTAGTTGGAAACAAATGCTTCAGCTTGCTTGTGAGACAAACCTGCGATAGAGCTACGTGCTCCTTCAGATTGCAGTGTGGCCAAAACCTCACTTTAGAGTTTGGAGAAACAAGGTGGCCCCAGTGGAGCAGCTGGTAGATGGCAGCACAGCTGCACAGGCCTTGTTTTACACCATGGAGGAACTACCCTACTACCTTCACAGTTACTACACATGTATTCACCAGCAAGAAAGTCATATGCAGAGGACAAATAATTTAGCACTTTGAAAACAAAACAAAAACCCCAAGAAAGCTCTAGTCCTGGTCTGCTCCAAACATCTATTATTTAGCCTGACTGCCCTCATTCTATTTCCTCCACTTCGATCAACTAATGGCCAAGAAAAGCAATTACCAGCATAATAAAAATATATTCATGCTATCTTTGAACTGCTGTGGCAAGTGTAAATGCATTACTTTCTGTGAGAACAGAGGAAATATTTATTCAGTGGCTAAGATGAGAAATGAGGGGGGAAAAGGTAGAAGGAGGTAGGGGGAGAAACTATTATTTTGTTAACTAATTAGATCGGTGTTGAAAGAAAATGAGCCTGCCTGCAAATCTCTGCATTATTGATTCTGAAGAGGAAGCTGTTGTACACAATGGAGATAATGAAACACCTTATTTGCATTTGAAAATAGCTAGCCCTGCCTGGACAGGAGACTATAGCAATCTACAAAATAATCTAATTATCGTAATGAGGGGAAGGGGGAATCACTGCTGACTGGCAGGTTTGGGAAAATACTGACTGCAGGTAACAGCTGGTCTTGGACTCTTTTTCAAAGTTTTCCAGTGCCAGCACATGAAAGAAAAGAAGAAAACCCCCCACCGTTCCTTTAGTTTTTGTGACCAGCTTATGAACCAACTATTATTATACTACTGCTTCCCATGAACATCCTCACTTCCACTGTTCTAGACATTCAGCTGTATCACCACTAAAAAAAAAACAAAACAGAATAAAACCAAGCAGGTCTGCAGTGACAACAGAGCCAAAACCGACTTGACTACTTGAACACCAGCTGTGGGTCGGGCCAGACACTGCCACGGCAATGCCCACCACTCTGCCCCAAGCTCTTTCTTATGCTGGCCCAGAGTGAAGATGATGCTTAAGGACATAAACTTTAAAATCCAGTACTGCCACGGCAATGCCCACCACTCTGCCCCAAGCTCTTTCTTATGTTGCCCCATAGTGAAGATGATGCTTAAGGACATAAACTTTAAAATCCAATACACAAAAAACCTTACATTAAGAACATATGGGAACAAATATTTAACATTAAACTCTACTTTTGATTTCTTCTACAAAAGTACTCCAAGAAAGAATGAAACATAATGCCTTAAAAAAAACCCCAACCAACCAATCATCCAAACCCCCAATAACAATAACAACAAAAACCAAAACCAAACCAAAACAAAAAAACAAACAACAAAAAAACCCAGTGGAGTTTGGGAAAATATAAATCATCTTTGGTAGTGATTTCCCAGGGTGCTCATTCAACAACACAGTCTGTGAAGTCCCAGAAGTGCACAGAACAGCTGCCTTCCAAACCTGCAACACTGCACAGCTTAAAGCCATAGTGTAATTTAGAATAATATTATTCTTCAGATTCTGGACTGGCAGCTCAGTGGTACTGCCAGTGGATTAGTGAGCTGCTAACACTGGTGCAGTCTCTAAGGCATCAATGAAAAAGGGTTGATGGATTTTTGGATGTTTCTCTTTTTGACCTGCGCCCTTTTAAAATGGAGAGAAGTGATGAAACAAAAACCTCCTGGCAATGGGGTAAAAGCAAGACAACCTACAGGAGGCAAATACAGAAGAGGAGAGGCTGCAAGTGGAATTCAGAAAAGGAAGAGCTGAAGATTGTTGCTGGGCTAAAGGTACCAAAGTTACCACTGTGAAGTCCAGGGATATCTAAGGATGGGAAAGCTGTGAAGCGGGGCTGATGGGGGCTTTTGCAGTCCTGAGCAGGTAAATACTACATGTAAAAAGCAATTCTGCACGACATGCCAAAGGACTTAGGCTCCACGCAAGTGACCTGCAGATTACCTGCACAAGGTACCCATGGCAGAGATGTGAACATCCACTACCTCCTTCTCTGGACGCTCACCAATCCAAATCACTAAACACAAGAACAAAACCCCCCAAAGCTCAACCACCAACAAACAAACTCCCCGCACACCATCTTCATACCGGGTACAAGACTGATGGATGGATGGGGGAGTCTCATGGTGCACAGTCTGGCAGCTCTAATACTGCCTGTTAGCTTTTGAGTGTTCTTCCAAACTGGAGGCCTGGCCTTCACCCTCTTCTAATCACTTAATTTACAAGCTGAAAGATATGTTTTTGAACAATAGTATAGGTACCTATATGGAGTAATCATGTTCTTAAATGGCCTTCACCATTATATATGTCAGAGTCTTCCAGATATGATTCAGACAACATTACAAGCATCTGTCATACATGTCTTTGTTCCTCTCTCTGGAGAAAAATTATGTAAATTTGTGTCTTCACTTCACCTACCCCATTCACTTCAATCGAGCTTCTGTGTCCACAGCTGTTGGGAAACTGTAGAAAACTCTAGAAAACCTTATTTTCAAGGTTATTGAGGTTGGGTTTTTTTTGTTGGTTAGTTGTTTTGGGGTTTTTTAGCACTGCCTGAGTTACCAGAAGATACCTAGTGGTACACAGCACAGCCCACAATAGCTGTATGTTTGTGACACCTGAGAACACACTGACCCTCACACCCTCCAGCCACCAGCACCACCTCTGGTGTCTGGTGTGGGAGATCCTTGGGTGACAGGGAACAAACAGTCAGTAGGATTTATTCCAGCCTCTAACATGGTTAACAATAGCTATACAACCACAAATCTCTTACAGGGTGAAGTAGAGGGTTTATTTTATAACTCTTATAATGGATGCAAGGACACATAGAGGTTGTAACCATGTGCATCACAATTGCATTGCGCCCAGTTATCCATTTGGACAGAGCCCAGAACAGACTCCAGCTCTTCCAAATCCCAGTCGAGTACTCCAGCCTTCCCAGTTAATGGGATTACTTGCGTCAATAACTGCTACTTTTATATAAATGGACAGTGCAGACTCTTTCCTACATGAATCGTAGTTTGGAGCAGTGTTGTCTAATATATGGGAAAATACAGGTGAATCTCTCTGCTCTGGAAAAGTTTACAAATATCTTCATCTCCTGTTACAGACTCTTCTGTCTTCAAATGTTATGAGTGATATGCTGACTTTGGGAATCCCTAAACTTTGTGACTAAACTCCACACTTGTGCCCTCCCAACTCCAGTGATAATCAAGCATGAGTCATTACAAGACTATCTTTTGCTCTCATCAATACCACAGCATCTTCACGTCCATTTACATGAGGTTAAGCATTACAATACATTGCTATAGTATAGCATACTTGTCCTAAATCTAAGTTAGACAAATACCTACAATGTAGAGTTCAGTTCTTACGACATGTAGCTAGTGATTACTCTAATGGCTAGGCACAGTCCTTCCTCTACTCTTAGTAGCAATTCTACACTATATTGTGTCATTAGTCAACTTGAAACTTGGTCTAAAATATTGCTGGTCAATGTGAAAGCTGTTTCCTCAAGATGCAACTGAAAGATAACAGGATTAACTGTAACAGACCTCTGCAACAGCTAAGATTAAATGGGATTACTCTTATACAAATACTGTGAAGAACATACATAAGAGAAGAAAATAATAATTTTACATTTCAGTGGCTGCAGCACTGGCATGGTACAAGCTGCTCCATCTTAGCTACAGGACACTCTCAAAATTTCCAGTGCCAGCATAGGAAGGCATATTCCTATGTATCCTGAAATGAGTTTGGGAGTTGAGCTCTACCATCCCAACACTAGGAGGTCAGTGGGCACTTCCTCCACTTTCAAGGCTGTGTGAGCTGCATCCATTTGGTATTCCAGCCACAGTTAGATGTGGGAAATGGTCTGTCCAGTCTCCCAGCCACATCAAGGTCTTCTCACTACTATGATCTTTATCCATTGGTCAGAGTGTTTGCTTTATCATCACCAACAAAACCCAAACTTTTTATTGTGGTGTGTTACCTTCAAAAGATCACTTTGTGTTTATCAGTCATTTTTCATAGTTTGTTCAAACTCCAAAAATGGCTATGTTCCACTTCAAATATACTTCATGGAAGTTTATAAGGTTTTTTTCCCCATACTGAAGGTATTCCACATACATTTTTCTCCTGGCTGTCAATGCTGGGGAGGATCTGTCTTCTTCTATGGTTCATCTGGCTGCAACCAGTAATTCTGTAATCACAGTGAGTCAAAAACCCTCTCTGGAGTGCAGCCCAGTGAGGTCCATGTTGCTGGCACAACCATGGCATCCTCACTGACACAGAGGAAGGCATCTCCACCCTCAAATTCTCTCAAGGCATATATGTCTCCGGTTTTGGATGTATTTTCCTTAAATTGGATCAACTGGTGTTACTAACACGTTTCATAAATACTTTCTAGAAATGGTGGCACGGAGGAGAGTTTACTACTCTGCATGTTTGGCTATTATTCCAAAACAAAATTAGATTTTAGATCTTTTTTCCCCCCATTCCCTCCCCTCCCCCTGCCCCCCAAGGGTAGCATTCATCACTTGTTCTATTGGGAACAATGTTAAACTCTGACTCCCTCAGATGGCCCTTTCCATAATCTGTGTTTCTCTTCAGAAACTTGGTATTTCTCTGTGAGATTTGATTTAATGCTTTAGTTTAGACTATTACCAATGAAAAAAATCTCTATGAACTCTGGACAGAACTAATTTCCATCTGTCTTCTCATACGTTGTATGTTGATTAACCTAGCCTTGGATCACCTGTAAGTACAAGGTATCTCACCTGAGAGCAGTTCTTTTCATGGAGTGAAACCAGGGTTACTTTCCCATTGGGCTAGTCTCAGTCTTAGATCAGATTGCCCTTTTTGCTGCAGCAGCTCCCCCTAGCCCTGCATCACTAGTTCAATTCTTCCAGCCCACCATTACCATAATACCATCCCAAGCTCCAAGCAATTAAAACATCCTGCTGTGAATTTATGCAGTGAGCATGATTCTTGGCTACCACGCAGAAGACTTGTTAATGTACAAAGGATCTCCTCCTATCCATCCCTTCACAGTATGTAGGGCACCACAATAGCATCCTCTTCCTCTCCAACAGCAGCTAAAAAAGGAAAATCCGCAGCAGATGTTATAATTTTTAGCCCTACCATAATGGGAGCCTCAGCTCACAGGAAGTGAATGATGCTTTCTTCCCTGAAAAAGCCCCCTGGGCTGAGCAAGCCCCTGCATTGGCGTGCAGCTGGAAGAATCCATTCTTCCCACACTGCCAGCAGTGACAATGAGAGCCTGCATGGCAGCCTCAGGACAAGGAGCGACACCGAGTTGGCCTGCTGCTGCCAGCCAGCTCCTCCAGCAGCACATCAGGCAGGAGCCCTTGAAGGGTGAAGCTTATCTAAAGGGCTCCAAAGCTCTGGAATAGTCCTACACATTGATGGCTATTTATAGAGAACATGAAAGATGAAGAATTGTGTTTAAGAAGACAAAAGACTCAAGTTTGTGACTTCAGTTTGACATCACTGAAACTGGATATAATTAAATCCTGGTTTTTCAATAGCCACTTCAAAATTAATGTCTCTGTGATGCAGAGAACACTGAAAGTGGGAAGATACTTTTCATTTAACCTCAAAATCTATTTTTACTCCAGAATCCTAATTCTCCCCAGCTGGAACTTTCTCTTTCTCCTGGCATGGGTGAGAGCAATGGAAAAATGAAGAAAGAAAAGAAAAATGAATGGGGAAGAACAGCCAGGGCCTCTCACATGAGCTATAGAGAAAAAGGAGGGAGACAAAGAATATGCAACATATTCCCTGTATCCTGCAAACCGGATGAAAGCAACTCCTCACTCTGCAAAGGTCTGAGGGGAAGTACAAAACTTACCAACCCACCCACAAAGGACACCAATTTTAATCACATACTCAAGACTATACCCCAGGACCACAGAAAAACCCAAATTCAGCACCATAACCGCCTATTACAGTACCAGAGAATGGCAAAATCCTACTTCATTGTTGTTTTATTTTGTTCTTCTCCTTTTCTTTCCATCTTGTGCATGCAGTTTTCAGCATTCTTGCTTCTGGCTGGGCTGTGAAAAGCAGCATTTTTCAGAGCCCTACAGCCCCAAGGCTAGGCAAGTGAGCAAAGGCGCAAGCACAAGCAGCGAACCAGCGAGTGCAGAGGAGAAATGGTTCCTCACCAGGGGCCCAGCTCTACCCAAAAGCTGACTGGTGCCATGTGCTGAGCATGGGAGACATGGAGGCAGCCTGTTAGCTTCATAATGCCCCCCTGCTCCCAGGGCTGAAGCAGAGTCTGGAGGAGGGCAGTGCACCACGTGCTCCCCTTCATCGGCAGGCAGGTGCACTTCTGGGCAGCTTTCTCTGGTAAAGTGTGTCTGCAAGGGAGCAGCCTCCTTGAACAAACCCTCCTAAGGGAGGAGGGGTGAGAAGGCAGGTGGCTCAGCTTTTCCCCTGCTGTCTGAAATACCAATACTTGTGCTAATAGAGGCATTTTAAATGGGACCTTTGCAGAAGAGACTGTCTTATGCTCTGATGTTAAAGCCATTATTTTAGTATGTCCCTTATTACAGCTTTAACCTCAAAGGATGATCCAAATCATAAAATCCAGAAGTTTGAAATCTGCTTCTGTCCTAAATCACTAGACTGAGGAATAACTGATCTAAAGGAGAAGAAAAATAAAAGTGAATGAAGTTCTGTTTGTGGGATCTGGGGGCTAATATAAGAATTTTGGCCCATTGCAGTTAACAGCTTACTCTTCAGTGATGGGTGAGCTGTGCTCTGGTCCTCCAGTGTGAGGAGAAGGAGCAAGGCCCAAGCTGAGCAATCCGTTGCCTTTTCTCTACATCAGGCTCACAGAGGAATTCTAGCGCAGACTAGTCAGCACCTGCAGTAATCCACACACATGTATTTTTTTTACATACAGAGACTGTAAAATACTTCCTCCCTGGTGCAGAAAGGAAACAATTAAAAATATTAGGTAAAAACATCTTCCTCACCCATCTACTGCTATTTCAACTATGTTATGTAAATCCCAGTCAAAAAAACCCCTGATTTTTCATTCTGTAATAGACCCATTCAAATTTCCAGCAAACACACAGATTTTAATTTCTTCTTCCTTCCAATGACACATTTGATCTTTCTTAGTCTCTGGGATCACTGGATCTTCCAAGGTATACAACAGACAAGTACAGAGAGGTCAGATTTCATATAGAGGCAGGAGTAAGTAACCTGCAGAACATGCATTGTTCAAGACAGGTCACATGAAGGCCATTTCCAATTTTGGGAACATACAAATAATCTGCGTTTTTACACATATATAATCATATGCCCCAAGTCTGCTATAATTCTTTATTAGGTTTGCAGCTGTTGTCTTCCTCATGAATTTATCAGCTTGCATAGCCCTTGGGTAGCTGTTCTTAATTCACCTCAACCAGGCAAGAGGGTGGGAGCACAAGGAAGCTAAGGGAATAAATAAAAGCTACTTAACTCACTTGTTAGAAATGGAGAGAGAGAAAAAAAAAAAGGAAAGAAAAATATGGCTGTTCAAGAGAGAAATCAGGAAAGCTATTGCTGTTTTAAGAAAGTGTAAGAGGCCATAAAGGTACAGTCCAGGCCTGAACTCTTTTCACTGAGACCTCTTTTGTGTACTTGGATTCTCATCTCTGTCTAGGTTATCCAGCCAAATAAAGCAGAAGGAGCATTACTGAAGATGGGAACTGGGCCTTCCAGGAGCTAGGCCAGTTAAAGGAGACTAAAATTCCAGTCCAAAGCCACTGCGACCCAGCAAAAGCACATCCTCGCCAGTCAGTGGGTCTTTGGTGGACATGTCTGTTCAAGTTCAGTCATGAGCACTGTCCTAATAAAAAGCAAAGGATGCAGTGCTAACTGTCCCTGCATTGCAGATCCTACTAACACTGACAGGGCATATTCTTTGGGTTGGTAAGAGGTAAAAGATTCCTCTGGTTATTCTGGGAACAGAAGAATGTGAAATTATCTACCATAACCCTTTCTTTGCTTTGACCAGTTGCACCAAGCAACTATTTCTTACCTTTTTGAATGCCTACTGGACACAGTGCTGATGAAGACATGTTTTTTTATAACATAGCATTTTTCTTATAATAGTATGCAAAGCCTTTCCTAAAACTTTCTTCATCAATTACCTGTCTAGAAAATGAAAAGTTGGTGTTACAAACTGCCAGATCCTTATTATGATTGACTACGGCTGGTTTTAGTCGCAAAAGGTCTCCAAGTAACAAATGGCTTGTCCATTTGTTCTCTGACAAGAAAGACTGTTGAGGCTTGAATATCATTTACGCTCAATCAAATACTAATGCTGATGGAAAACTCTGGGTTTCGGTGACTCTTGATGTGCCCCACTGGGGCATGGAGAAATGTATCACTGCTTAACACGTATACTGCATAATGGTTCTGAAAGGCTCTCCTACTCATTGCTGCGGCTGCATCTTCATCTTGCCAGGCCTGTAGCTGTAAGATATGCATTAATTGAAATGACAAATTGCATAAACATGTGTTTCTCAGTTGGCACTTCCCTGCTAAATGCTTATGAAACTGTTAACCATGGAAAACAAAAGATGGATGGAAGAAGATCAATTTTACAAAATTATTTTTATAGAAAAAACAAATAAAAGCTTGATGTATGCAAACTCACAGATATCCCTTATTTTACAGCTGGGGAACAGCAATAATTTTTTCCTGGTAATGGGTCTTTATGATATCAGATACAGAAAGATTTGCACTTTATTATCGATAAGAGAGTCCAAATTAAAGAAGTGACTTGAAGTGTTAGAAATTGGCCTTGGAATATAGTGAATACAAAACGTCTCCCCTCTCACCATATAGGTGGTGTTTACAAGATTTTAAGATGTAGTTCAAACAAGTATTTTACAGTATAATAAAACTGTTGACTATGGCATAAAAAGCCCTAAGATTTGATTTCTCTTTTTTTTTTTTGTGTGCACACACTGGTCAAAATAAGATCGACTGTAGAAAAGAACAGATTACTATTTTGCCAAGAAAGGTTGGACCAGATGATCCTTGAGGTCCCTTCCAACCTGGGATTCTAAGATTCTATGATTATTAAAACTGCAATGTAGTAAACATCAAGATATTGTAGTTATGTTTTTCCTTTAAAACATTTTGCAGAATAATTATAGCTGGAACAAAGGAAACTCAGAAAATTTCAACACTGGAGCTGTTCTCCTTTTTTGGGAGAAAAAAAAAAAAAGAAAACCGCCCATAAAGAAGTTCTGCTATTAATTTCTAAATTCTAACAAATACTTCGATTATACTATGCTTTGCCACATCTGGCCTTCAATTTTGGACCTCATCCAGTTTCCCGTAGAACTAGAGGAAATCTAGCTCAAAACTTTGGTGGTGCTATTTTCTAAATGGCATAATACAAACTGCCAATTTAACTAGCATTTTCCTCTGCGTCATTTAGTAACTCAGCTGAAGTAATTTTCCTGAAGAACAGAAGCAACACCCCTTTTGTTTATTTAAAATTGCAAGTGATTCCTCAGTGGCACACCCAAGCTTTAAAATAAGGAACAGTAACTGATTATTACATTATTTTCATGTTCCCTCTTGGGAATTCCTTTAAGAATTATAAAGCATCTAATTTGCACTTATATTTACCTAAATAGAATGAGTCTGTATAGAGAGGAATCCCAGCACCTATAAAGACAACTACTACAAATGGCAATGCAAGCTTTTACCTTAAAGCATGACATTCTCTTACGGCCTTGGCCTTGCAAATATTTAGCATATGAGTAGTCCTACTAAAGCAAGACTCATTCATGGGCTTTTTCACTGGTGGAGTTTTCTTTTATTTATATATATTTTTAGGCAACATATTATGAAAATTGGAAGGAGGAAAATAAACCAGTAATATGAGGTGAGCTAACCATCAGTGTACACACACGGCCTTCGACACAGCATCTCAAGACAGAGAAACCTCAGTGAAGTAAGCGGCTAAGGCATACCATAAGTTTGTGTAACAAGGAGAAATTGCTCAAGGTTTTCTCCCTTAGTGGCAAAAACCAATACTCCCAAGTGAACATCTTTCCTCTCTAGTGCAACACCCTGCAGATGTGGCTAAACGTAAAAATAATTTCTAAGAAAAGGTTTCAGCATTTAACACAACGTATGTACTGCCTTTCTAACCCTTCCTCCGTTCATTGTCAAATGATGACATAAAGAATTGCATAAGAAAACAAAACAAAACAAAAAGATAAAAATTAACTTAATTTACGCAACCAATAAAAAAGTTTAAAGCAATGATAGAAAAATAATATAAAGGCTAGATACATTAAATGCCAGTTCAACAGTATTAAGCTTTGGTAGAACAGTTAAAGAGCATAGCACCAATAAAATCCAACGTCAATACATGCTTCAGTACGCATGAGCTGTGATGAAAATGTAAATTTTGGCAAGAAAAGTAGTGTATGTTCCCTGACGCCACAGTTTCATTTCAACATCTAACAAAAAGTCTTTAGGCTCTTTCACTTGTCGCTGAAGATAGACAATGCCCGTGTACGAGTTCAGCCTTCGAGTGCTGAAGTAGTTTTCTTCATTTCCCTTGTTAATAGTAAGGATTATGTTGTCTCCAGCGTAGGCAGGCGATGGTCCAATACGGAAAATATGAGCTGGGACCACGATATTGGTTTGGAAGTTCAGCTGATAATAGGTAATGCGCACCGGGGTATTTTGGCAGTCCAGATAATTAAAACAACTGATTCGTTCACACCTCCTAAGAGATGAGAAATGAAGCACATTCAGTGTCTATGTAATAGCAGGTAAAAATACATCTATTTCAGAGTATTGCAAAAGTATTAGACAAACTGGAGTCCCAATCTTCAGCTGTGTAATTACTAGCTGCTTGTTCTACTTTTACAGTGCCCATAAAGCATTTACAAATGATATAATTGTTAGAGTACAACAGTGTAAAAAAAAGATCATGGACATGGGGAGCCATGTTGGGAAGCTCCGCAATGAGGAAAGAGCCAGCATCGTGCTGCAAGCAGCACAGAGCTTGGAAGAGGAGTCTGTGATTCATCACTGACAGCACAAGCCTGGGACAGTGCTCCAAGAAAATAAGAACAAAAACACTTAAAAAGGTAGCTAAAACATGGGAATGGGAAATAAACTCCTCAACTTGCAAAGCTGCTTCATTCTATAAGGCAGAAAAAATATGTTTTAAGTCATAAGCAACTAAATATGGCTTCCCAAAGCACTGGCAGCCATTAAGGCAGGAAATGGGGGTCCCGAGCCTCAGCTCCTGAGGAGCTGGGAGCTGTAGGGGTGTGCCATTCCCAGAACCTTGTAGCCTGGCAAACTTATTATCCTGCTCCCCTTCAACGTTTCACAACTCTCTGAGGAACTGCAATCTGAATATTAAACAGGGAGCCCCAAAACCACTGTAAAAGTGGTGCACTGAGCAGCCTGGCAGCTGCTGCAATGACATGGGCAGCACAGAAGATCTTATTTCTTTGAAACTTAATTATAAACAGAGCCCTTTTAGAGCTGCAGCAAGTAGAGCTGCAAGCTCTGACTGCTGTTATAGCAGCAGTTGGAGAGCAAATGGGGGCTTCCCTAGGGCTTGGAAGAAGGAAGAGGCAAAAAGGGACAGGAATTCTATATGGGGAAAGTCTATGTGCTCCAGGTACTGAAGCATCGCCTTAGAGCTCTGAGCACTTACACCTGCCCACAGACTTAAGCACTACGTAACATCCACAACCACTGGACTGGGCTGCTTGCTTTATTGCAGTGGCGATACTTACATGTCAGATACTTTTCTGTAGTTGGAAGGGCACTCGAAGGACAGGCAGCGGAAGCTGCCCTGGATGTTATAGCAAGTCTCTGCAGCTGAACAGTTATGGGTTCCTATTGCACATTCATCGATATCTAACAAGAAGAAACACAAGGAAAAAGACATGCTAAGATCAAAAATAAGAAGTAATCACAGTTTATGGCTGTAATATGCTTATGAGACTCTGTGTGCATGAGAAGCAAGAGGAGTCTGTGGGTTTGGCTCTGCAAGCTGAGGGCTCTTTTCTTCACTGCTTAGTTACGATGTGTTACCTCTTCAGTACCTGTGCCTGCTGCCTGGAGACCAGGACTGCGGGAACCCTGGTGGCAACACCTGGCGTGTGAAATGTACATTCAGGCGAGGTGTGTCAGGTTCATCTCTGTGCACAGACACTTGCTGGCATTTGGAATGACAGGGTAAATCACGTTGATTCCAATTCTGCTAAAATTCATGTCTTCTGCAGAAAAAAATTTCCTTCCTTGACATTACCAGTTAGTAAGAGATGACAGTACCACTCAGCAGTGTGTGCAATGAACAAGGGAGCCCACTCTTTCCTACAAGCAGCTTATGATCCTTCTCATGCTGTTTGATAGTCTTTCCCCTGCTTGGCAGAGACTGTGTTCAGTTGCAGCCACCCAGCACATGGCCATGGCAGGCCTTCTACTGCAGGGGAAGTTTGTTTCTTTCTGTACTTTGCAAACATTTGCACACTCCTATGAACCTAGTTATTCTCATTCCAAACACATCTGATGCAACACAGCATTTAACTTACAGTGGAGAATAAACATGAGAAGGAAAAAAAGTTGTCAAAAACCAAGATCCCCCTGTCTTGCCACTTTCCACTGCAATGAAACAAAACATTCAAGGTTCAAAACAAACATGAACATCTAGACAAAATCGCCTGTGTTGTCATATTCTGCCTTGCTCCTGAGGTGTCAGAGATGTGTTGTAAGTAATATTATAAGCTAGGCTGAAAGGAAAAAGAATGAAAAAAAAAAAACAGATAGTAGTAGTCTAAGGAAGTGGAACCCTAACCTTCTCAGACCAGCCAACCTGTCCACCCCCCCCAGCTGCAGTGTAAGCTTTCCACAGCTATTCTGACTGAAGATAGTTTTTAAATAGTTTCCTGAAAGCGATAGGCCAATTTTTACAGCTTCACAGGTTGATACTCCCTGAACCACAGTTTCATGCTTAGAGCTAGCCTATGTCATGTGTGATGTTTCTAAACAAGCTGTTCAGCACGTGAGCACAGTGTATATCTGATAAGCTCAATAGCTGGGGGAAGCATCTAACTGGTTTCAAACAGCAGAGCACGTGCATGAACTTGTGTGTGGTGCAGACACCGCGTGCAAGCACTGGAGTACAAGGGACAGTCCTTGATGAAAGGTGGCCACTGCGATAAATCCCTCATACGCTGCATAACACGCGTGATCGCAATGGCTCCTTCTTCATGGTCAAGGCTGTAAAATGTCCACAAATCCCAAGCAAAGAAGCATTCCCCCATTACCTAATCTGCAGGGAGGCCTTCCCCTCCGCAGAACAAACACACGTAATGGATGGAGGGACACCCTATGTCTGCCATTCACAGCCTACTGTGACAAAAGCTGTGCCTCAGGAATAAACAAATCCCATCAGAATATAACCAACATATGTTAAAAGCCAACAGGACCTTCTCACTGACTTTTTGAGAAACGAGAAAGCTGGGCTATGCCAGGAGAAGAATTTATCTATGCATGAAAGTTTGTCTGGATTAAAGCAGGGGGCACGTACATAGCGAAGTATCCACTGCTGTACAGCTGCATGACCCAGGAGATGTAAGCTTCACCACACTGACTATTAAGAAATATGGGAACTTTAGAACAAGATGCACATTTTTGAAAATTTAAGTTAAATATAAGTATCTTCCCATAATGAGAAGTAATGTTGCAGAAGACAAAAAAGAACATTTAAAGCTCAGAGACCCTTTACGGCCTAGAGCATAAATGTGGTTACCTAAATAATACATATGCACAAGCCCAAGCTGTGGACCTTAAAATGCTGAAAACCAGATGCAATAACAAGGATCCAGCTTGAGCAGAAAATATTGGCAAAGATCTCACAGTCACATTGTGTACTCCCAAATGTCTAGACAACGCACGGAGGCTTTAAAATGAAATAAATGCTAACAGACAAACGACGTGGACTGTGTAGGGCTCTGCAGTTCTGCCAATTGTCACAGAGAGAGACTTTCAGAGGAAAACTATAACCTCCTACTCCTTCCATTCCCTTGGGATGAGAACTGATCTCATACACTGAACTGACCGGTTTAAAAGTCTTGCAAAGAAAAGTATACAATAGGAAGTAGGAGAGAATCAAAGTAAATTAAATCCCTTGCTGATTCTCGGCAGTGCCCCTAGCTGAAAAGAAAATTTCTTCCATATTGCAATCATTGTCATGAAAGCACTCACTTCACCAGTTTGGCTCTGCTGCAAAATACCATAGGCAGTTTCTCCAAAAAGATACATATGTTGAGATGCTATTACATGAGATATAACTCATCTGCTTGAAAAAAGGGTACACAGAATGTACCACCAGTAACTCTTAAGAACTGTTCAGATGATGAGCAACTGGGGCCAGACCTTCAGCTGGTGGAAACCAATATAATCTTGAGTTTAGTGCAGCTGCCATCAATTCAGACTGTTTCTCTGACCATGTTTTCAGAGACACCTCAATATATAAGCTTGCCCAAACTTGTAACTACACACTTGCAGAGCTCAAAAAAGGGCGCGTAGCCAGGGGTTACTTCCAGCACCCGACTAAATTCCAGCTTACCCAGCCATGCACAGAGCTGCTGCACACACGGTGAGTTTTGCAAGTAGATCAACTTCAGCCTCTAAGGAGGGTGCATGTACCAGGTGGTATAGGTCCTTCAACAAGTTCTTCCAAGTGTTATTGTATAGCCCACTTAGCAGGGCTAGCCTATACAATAGGAACCCTCTCCACACAGGGGGAGCATGGAGGGAGGATTTCACACCACACAAACAATGCAAGTGCAATCCATAGGTCTGTGTGGCAAACCTTCCTCCACCTCCCGTGACTGGAGCATGCTGGGTGCCTCCTGCTTGGGAGAGCTGTGCTGGCCCATTAACGCAGTGACTCACACTATTAACTCTGGAAGATGTCCTCAGCTCAAATCTCACTGCTGGCAGGGGTGGCAACTAACATGCCAGCGCTCAAAGTTAGCAGAAAAAAAAAAAACAAACCCGCAAACCCAAACAAAGCCTGAGGAGAGTTACCGCTGCAGTTTTCTAAAGGTGACTTTTACGTAAGATTTTAAATGCACACGGATATAACTGCTTTCATACTTAAAAACACATTTTAAAAAAAATCTTTTTAAATCTTTTAAAAAGATTTTGTCATTTAGTCTGTTTCTCTTCTCCAAAGTCCGGATCAAGTATGCTTATGCTGTTCATGACTTGCACAGCGTAAATTCACTGCCGTTACCACTGAGAAGAGAATTTAAGCATAGGAGATACATAACCAAAAGTTACATGTGAAGTGTTCCTGAAAACTAAGAGCAGGAAATGCCTGGTAGTTAGTGTAACCGACTGCAGGAATGCACGTAGAGTACGGTAAAGGTAATCAGATCTTCAATCATCATTACACTGTCAGTGCATTCTTTGGAAATGGAGGATTTTTACTTCAAAAACAGACAGCTGCGCACCAGATGAAAAACACCATACACCCAGAAGACATTTCTATGATTCTTGAGAAAAGGGGTATGCAGGGACGATACATGTCATTTACACTAACATTTACTAATGCCAACATAATTAAGCTTAGGTGGCAGACTTCTGGATGTCCAAGTCCCCAATACAGCTCCTACATTCACTCTCCCAGTCTTCTGGGGCAGGAAACTGCAACTCATAATGAAGCCATGGATTTCTACATCTGGCACCTCTAAAAAAAAAAACAGATCACTTACTGCTGTGCCAAGGTGTGCATACAGCTCATGCAAGTAATCAAGTGCCTCAATTTGAATGATGAAGTGGGCTCCCTTAGGAATTCATTTAAACAATTAGCTCACATTGACAGCTAAGTTGCCACAATACTTTCTTCTAACACAGGAAAAAGCTGACATTGCAGATACCAATATTTGGCTACTTTATCAAATACTGGCTTTTTAACAGTGACTAATATAAAACATGGAGGCTTGACTGAATAGCCATAATGGCTTAGATCGTTCCAAGGATTAAAGCTTCATGATATAATCCTTTCAGTTCCTAAACTCCTCATTACCTCGACAGGTTCTTCCATTTGCTGCCATGGTATATCCCTGCTCAGGACAAGCACACTGATAACTACCAGGAACATTCACGCAGCGGAAAGTACAAAGAATGCCTGCACTCTGTGTGCACTCATCGATATCTGGGGAAAAAAACCACAGTTACAAACATATGAAAAAAAGAAAAACAGAAATGTGAAAAGGGAGGGTGTAGAACACAAGGAAATTCTTATCTGATGCATTTATAATATATTCTCAAACAAGAATGCAACCATGGAAGTTTGACATTGCTCTAGGACTGTTGATGGTGCTTTCTGAAATGCTGAACACAAGACTGCTCCCAAAAACACTGGTTGCAAGTAGTACGGACTTGTGGAAAAGAACAAGTCTAGAGCATATCCGAGTTTGAAAAACTCTCTCTGGTACCTCTGTAATCCTTCTAGGATTGCTCTGGGGGCTTCCTTGTGCTAGGAGGAACACGGGTTTCTTCACCATTTCCTAAACAGAGATTCTCCAATGTGTCAGTATTAGGAACTTCAAGAAAACAGATAAAATCCTTCCTTTCTCCATTCTGATTACTCTACTCCTCATTCACCTACCATGAGCAGCAGTAAGAGCAAGCCTTCACTCAACCGTGGCTGAGTGATGGCTTTAATTGATGCAACATAGGTAAACATATCTTCCCTTCTAATTTTTTCAATCATAAGCTCTAGCCCCAGGAAACAATAACCTCACCGGTTCTCCAGTCACACAAGTGTATTCCAGGCCCAGGTAGGAGGCTTGAAAATGAACTGCATTTTCCAATAGCTGGAGTTACCTTTTGCAGCTTCTGCAGCAGGGTGTAGCTCACAATCATCCTTAGGCATCACCTGCAGCATTAGCTGCTGCTGAGAGTTAGACAGCGCTGACTGTTAAAGAGTATACACATATTTAACTTAACCTGACGACGCAGCAGCCTTACCTTTACAAGAATGTCCATCTTCTGCTAGCTGGAAACCTTGCCTGCAGTAACACTGATAGGAACCATAAACATTGGCACACTCCTGGCTGCAGGGACTAGTATCACATTCATTCACATCTGTATCCAAAAACAAACCCACAGACATTGCCACAATGGTTCAGAACAGTATCTTCCACCATTTCTTGCCTCTGAGAACAGCTACAAGTTCCTTCTAGTCTGAGTGAATAAGGATGGACTAATTTGTCCCAAGAAGAGTTTCTACTCCCTAAGCAGAATTCCAAGAAGGGTGAGGATGTCTGTTGCACCTGAGTTTCATTTCTATATATGCCAATGAAAACACAAACACATGCAAACACTTATTTCAGACCTTATATGTTACGGTTGATTAAAAATATGTAATCATTGCCTTAAAAAATCTTGGAGAACTTAAAAAATTTCCCTTCAATTAAAAGTAATTTTTTAAAGTTTTGTCACTCCCAAGTTTCATCTTTATTAAAATTTGAATGAAAAGTCTCCTGTTGTAACTTTGTTATGTTCTCCTTTTCTCTCACCTGGAAGGAAAGCAAAAAGTATGTGAGGGAAAGGAAGAAAGAGAAGAAACTTGTTGGCTCTCATCTGACAGTTTGAGCGTTCAATTGAATATCTGCAAATTTGAGCACACATAAATCATGGGTTTACTGTATTTATATTTCACCCCAACTCCTCCTCTGAAGTCCTTTAATTCACACTGCAATTTCTTCTTCATTGAAAAAAACGTCTGGTACCTTCACAATGCTTCCCATCATAAGACAAGCGGAAACCAGAAGAACAAGTGCAATGGTAGGACCCAGGGGTGTTCTCACACGTGTGCTGACACAGGCGTCCAGGGTAATTCCAGCACTCATTTATATCTGCCAGCATAACAAGCAAATATACAAACAACTTAGAAACAAAAGCATCAAACAAGATGCAGGAGGATATTTCAAAAACCATCAGAGATTGATTTGCAGAGCATAAAATGCTGCAACCTCAGGTTTTATGCTCTGACTTTGTGCTCTAATTGGTGTACATAAAATACAAAATACAAAATGCTGTATCATAGTCTCTTATGAAGAAAGTTGTGAAACCGTCAGAAAGATAAATTTCTACAGCAGCAGAAGTGTAGCCCATATGAAAATACTTTGCAGATTAATTTAATTGATAACCTGCAGCTAAACCAAACCAAGGGCACCTGGTCTGAAATCACAGCATGGAGTGGCAGAGCTCTAAATGGCCAGTCACACTGAACGACAGCTGCTTTGGAGGCAATTCCATTATCCTTTGAGACACTGCATTGAAGAACTAATAACTGCACACTACAATGGTGCTAAATACTGCCTTGAGGTCCAAGGTTCAATCAATCAGTCGTTTCATCTCATCTTGCACCTTACATACCAATGCAGCTTCTGCTAAATGCATCGTACTGATATCCCATCTTGCAGTCACAGCGATAAGCTCCAGGAAGATTATGACAAATCTGCCCTTCGCCACAACGGTGTACACCGGTTTGACATTCATCCACATCTGCAGAACCAGAGAAAGCAATTAGTTTAAATATAGTTTGTTGAAAATCAATGTTTACAAAGAGGGAAAAAAAAAATAACAGAAGTAGAAACTGTTAGGGTTGTACCCTGGAGAGAACAAAGAATATCAGCTTTTCCCACAGTGCTCCTCTCAGAGTCAGCCTTATATATCTCTAAGTCAAACTTTTCAAAAGCAATACATTATCTTAAAAGTGAAAATGGTAACTGTAACTGCAATGGAGCTTTCCCAGCATATTCTGCATTTCAATGTAAACACATTTTGATTCTGATCAAACTGTGACATTTAAACACCCTATTCTGATGTTCTGCCATCATGTGAGTCACGGCAAGCCATTTAAAGCAAAGCAAGAACTAGCCAGAAATTCTGCTCATCCCTTCAATTAAAGCAATTGCTATTTTCATCTCCATTTGCCCTTTCAATCTTGCTTCTGCTGTCTACCTTTTGCTCTTTCCCAATGTTGATCTTTTTTCTTTTCCCAATCAACTCACATTTTCATATTCCTCATGGCCTCTCATCCAAAATCCAATACCAACAAATTAGTTGCTTCTCCACTCACATGCATCACTTCCAATCACATTTTAAAAATCCTCAGATGAAGATGAGAGTTTTCAATACACGCTGATTTACAAGATTTGCAACATGACTAAATAGCTCATCAGTATCTAACAAATCCCTGTTACCATCTGTGACAAAAAGCATCAAAAAGTTTGATTAAACCCTAGGAACTTGTATTTCTTCAAGTAGTCTTTCTGCCATTTCCTAAGCCATCAGATCCTGCTTCCTTCCTATTATTCACATCTTTAACTGCTTTTACAATTCAAATCCCTGTTCATGTAATATTAATTAGGATGGTAGTCTAAGGCTGGAGGTTCTCCATACTGCCCTATTTGAAGGCATAAATTTGAGCAGTATTTCATTTCAAAGGGTTCCTGGGCAGTTCTCCATCAAACAACAGCCTTGGAGAGTGGTCTGGAAAGCAATCACTTGCTGAGAAAATGACAGGGAAGTGAGAGCAAGTTACTTATCACAGAATCTTGGATTTTGAAAAGTGGAGATCATACCAACCCATGAGAGGCGCTAACAAATACTTTGTTCACTTTTTCAGCACAGATTCCCACCTACGCAGTTCCTGCTGGCACCGGGGTTAGGGATGGCAGGAAATGCCACTCGGCAAGCAAGGAACTTCTGACAGGCTCATATATATCTGCTGAAACACTGTCTCCTCATTTTCTTTTAAGATCAAAGGTAGCATCAAAATGAGGTTTCTAATGCAGATACAAACTAATGAAGTAGCAGTTTTATTTGTAGTGAATTCATGTGTGCAACCATTTCATTAGTTTGTCCAAAATTATTTATTCCATTGTGTTCAGACTCTAATTAGTTCGAGGGCATTATACCATCAGAAAAGTGCTATATTTCACAATAGTTACAGTAGTTTTCTGTTAAATGTAAGAGGTAGTTTTTAATAACTCATTTACTAAATCAGAAAATGTGCTGATTTTGGGTAGGATAGAGTTCATTTTCTTCACAGTAGCTAGTATGGGGCTATGTTTTGGATTTGTGCTGAAAACAGCGTTGATAATACAGAGATGTTTTTGTTATTGCTGAGCAGTGCTCACACAGAGCCAAGGCCTTTTCTGCTCCTCACCCCACGCCACCAGCGAGCAGGCTCAGGGGGCACAAGGGGTTGGGAGGGGACACAGCCGGGACAGCTGACCCCAACTGACCAAAGGGATATTCCACACCATGTGACGTCATGCTTAGCATGTAAAGCTGGGGGAAGAAGAAGGAAGAGGGGGATGCTCGGAGTAATGGCATTTGTCTTCCCAAGTCACCATTACATGTGATGGAGCCCTGCTTTCCTGGAGATGGCTGAACACCTGCCCGCCGATGGGAAGGAGTGAAGGGATTCCTTGTTTTGTTTTGCTTTGCTTGTGCGTGCAGCTTTTGCTTTATCTATTAAACTGTCTTTATCTCAACCCCTCACTTTTACTTTTCTGATTCTCTCCCCCCTCCCACTGAGGGGGAGTGAGCGAGCAGCTGTGTGGGGCTTAGTTGCTGGCTGGCATTAAGATATGAACATTTTAAAGAGAGATGAATCCTCTAAACAGAGAAGATGACCATACAAGTGTTGTTCTGCTGGAGAAACATGTGCAGATAATGTATTTATTGTTGTGAATAAATCTGAATCAGGAATCTAATTAGCTATTGTAGTGCCTTAAAGAAACTAGTCTTTATCATAGAGAGGGGAAATTAGGGCCATACACTTTTTCTTTTTTCTTCTCCATGCTCTCTGCCTACTTAAAGAAAGCCGTACCAAAAACCCACCAAAAGATATAGACTGCAGAGGCAGTGTGCAAAGACAGAGAAATCACCAATTAACATTAAACATTTGTTTTCCTAAAATCAAACTAGAGAAGCTTCCTTATACCTGCTCCTTAAAAGCATTGTCAATCATGTAAAGTGGAGGCAAAGTATCATCAGTAATTACAATTAATTGTGTTATCTCATCATGCTTTAAAGATATAAATGCTGTATGAATAATGGCAATTTTCTCCTCTGTCACATATTTACACACAGTCGCTCTCCTCTAGGAACAACTGGGAAAAAAAAGCTGGATTCTTCCTATAAATCATCAGTTTGAAATTTAGGAACATAATTTGGCCTAGCCATTAGCCAGGCTTGAAAACAAAGGCTGTTAGCAGTACAGTCAGGACTTCTGAGCTGCTCAGTGACGACTGCTGACTTGAGAAAAAAATGGCATTCATGGAGGCATTGGCATGGTGGTAACCCTAAAAACAATTTCAGGGTCACCACACTTCAGGTGGTGCAAATGTACCTAGCCCAGTTGACTTTGCTGAAACAGGACTGACTGAAACCAGCTGAAGAACGGTGTCTTTACAGCAACTGATACAGACAGGCCTGTTGGACCTTCCCTTTGTAACTGAAACATTTCAGGCTGCTATATAATAGGACAGCAAATGAAACTGCATTACTTTTGCCCTGAATTTACAAAACACAACCCCCTAGAGCTGAATTAGGAAACTTTCTCAATTTCCTCAGTTGCACACATAAACTCTCCCTGCCTTCTGCTACTTCGAAATTTTCCCCACCTTCTCAATGGCCAAGCATGGTCTGGATAATCCTGGGGGTAAAATCATGAAGGGAGATAAAGCATAATGAAGAGCAAAAAGGAGAAGGCAGAAATTTATGTGGAAATGGGGTCTACCTATACCACTATTTTTCACTACAAATTGCTAGTCGTGATCAAATTAATAGCTGACAACATGGCTTTCGCCCACCTGTAGCATCACAAAGCGTATTTTGTTTATTTTTCATCCCTCCTTTTATTCAAAGGGAATGTAAGTAGAAATCATTAGGCTATCATCACTAACCAAAATGCTGATTTGTCATTTCTTTTTTTCTTTTTTTTTCCCCTGTTGTCATTTTATGATTTCCTACTTCGTGTAACACAGAACATAGGGAATTAAAGAATACATAGCCAGCCTTGCCTTGGGCACCAAGGACCAAGCTTTCAATTCCTTTGTGCCTAGTGTGCTCATTTACAGAACAAATGCTAATAAGAGTTGAAATCTGCTATTCTGAGTCATTAACTCCACAAACACATTGGAACAAATACAAATCAATATCAAGCTGCATGCCAGCCTATATGAATATTTCAACATTCTTTTCACAAAGAAAGTAAGGATTTATCCTACACATACACACAAGTGGATGTAAATGGGAACACCATTCATAGCGCTACAAAGAACATCCACTTAGCACCACTCTTGCGAGTCCACAGACTCAGTGCTTCTCATTTGCTGTGTCCCATGGCTTCAGATCATATCACTTACAGTGAGATACTGTAAAAAATAGCAAAGGATCATGGTTTTGACTGACAGCATGTGTTTGAAAAGTAACTAAATCACATTCACTCCAGAATAGAAGCCAGTAAATCCCATATGCAGTCAAAAACAATGCCACCCAGTGTACCAAGAGGAACTCCATGCAGCAGTCAGGCATCAGTGCAGCATCCTGTAGTGCAGACAAATCACTGAGCCGCTTGGACAGCAAATGCATACAGCAAATTCCCATTCCTCAAATACATTTAGGAATCTGGAAGTAACTCAAAACCTCTTTTTAGAGCTGAAATGCACTTTTTCCTCTGAGAGGGCACCTGACCAGACACTGGACTCTGACCTTACCGATGCATCGGGTTCCCTCCTCATTGGAGTGGTAGCCTCTGCTGCACGTCAACATGTTCCTTTGGCAGGTGTAAGACCCAACAGTATTGATACAGTTGAATCCTGGCTTACATGGCTCAGGGAGAGATGTGCATTCATTAATATCTGGTGAAGAAAATGAATTATAATAGTGAGAGGCGTTATTTAACCTTCCAGGTCTGTTTTCTTCCAGCTGTCACTTCTTTTCCTTCAAGTTATTGTGCTACAGAGATAAGGCTGATGAAGGTCTGCTGTGGTAACACTTTCAAATTCAATATGCAAGTATGCATATCTTTAAAAGGACAGCAATGTTTAAATTAAATTCACAGTAGGATTTGAGGAAAACTACATGTGATCAATATACACCCCTTGGACAGGCTAAAAGGAACAGGAGTTGGCCAGTGCTGTTACACGTATTACAAACATACTGCTGGTCACACTTACCAACACAGTTTCCCTCAGGGTCTTGTAAAAATCCATCCATGCAGCGTTGCTTTGACTCACAGTAGAATGATCCTTCTGTATTCTGACAAACGAAGTTTACTTTACAACTATGCGTTCCTCTCTCGCATTCATCAATATCTGTTAATCCGATCAAAACACCAAATTGTGACTAGTTAACTTCTCAGAAAGGAAGTTAGGAAGCATTATTTAAACCAGACACCCAACGCTGCCTCTAGGAAATCTGAGGTTTAGGTGTGTTTGCTCTTGGACATCTACTTCAGCATAGGCTTCAGAATTTGTCAGCTCCTGCAGGAAATTTGATTCAGGTCCCTACTGCCTTGTTCACAGCATCTCTTGTAATCCACAAATACTGAAACATCTGCAATTTTAAAATCCTGAAGACCCAAATTAAAACTAGGAATAAGGTACAAATAACAAAATGTGTACCACACACTTTCAAAAGCAAAATGGTCTCTTATTCCTTATATACCTCAAGAATTCTGAATTTGATACTAATAGGGCACCTCATTTGAACAGGGCTGGGGTTTCACTGTGTACACAGGCACATGTGTACATATATATGTACTTACGTACCCAGAACAAACACTTATCCAACTCTGAAAACTATTCTGAAAGAAATCTGAATGAGATGTAGTAATATTAATAACAAGTTTTGCTTTGTTTTCCCTTACTCTGCAGCCAGAGCTCAGAGCTTTCTCATTTTTTATTATGTATATGAAATTATTTCTCAAATTATGTTCACCAAATAATGCTCGCTTTCTAGGTACATTGAAAACACCTCCTGCAAGTTTCAAACTTATAAATTTACACCCAACTGATCTGTGTCGAGTAACTGCAAGGATCAGCTGGTATAGTGGCATTACTTCCATTTTCCAGTTGAAGAAACCCCACCTAGGAACAGACTTCAGCTATAAATACGTTCGAAATTCAGTTCCTGTGAATATTTTCAAATGCTGCTTTGACATACGATGGTTCCTGAGAACACTCCCTGTGATGAGCATCTTTTCTAGAAGATAAAGACAAACAGAGGAAACTCTGCAATTGAGTGTCCCCACTCTCCAGGCAGACAAGGGGAGAATTGCTGGCACTTCTCTTTCTGTTCTAACTCCTCAGTTAAACGTTAAGATCACAAGTGAATATCACCAGTCTCCCAGAAGGTACTATGTTAATAAGACTTCCTACCATATTTATAGACTGAGACAAAGACAAATGTGGAATGGAGTATTTCATAAACCTCTGCAAATTCAATAGTTATCTGTAGGCAATTTTACACAGAGTAGTTCTGAAATTTTAGTCTTTCTTATAAGTCATTAATTTAAAGGCTACTTTAAAACAATTTTTAAATTTTATAATCTCTTATAATCTAACTTTAAAACTAGAAAGCAATTTAGATTAGCAATAAATGTTAGAAATGCTACAGAATCAGACAACAGAACAAGACATTCACAAACAGCCTCTTCAAGTAAACCAAGGTTTACTTATGACAGCTGTATATACAGCAAGATTTCTGATCATTTCTATTTTATACCTTGTATGTCAAGAGCTAAGTTCTTTCCTTAGGCCTCTCTTACACCAGCTGTCAGGAAACTCTGTGTGTAAAAAATTTAGGAGTAAATAATGCTGACTTTTGTCCTGGAAGGCAGGGCACATGTGTCTCTTGCATACTCCTGTGCTGCAGAGCAACTTCTGCTATGCTATGGCTACTGAGGTTAGCTTCTCCATTAGACCTCTATATAGACCAAGAAGGGGGAGATGAAGAATAACGCCATGACCATTCCAAATGTAAATAAGTGCAGACAGACCTCCTAAAAACCAGAAGGACCAGACTGAGTCAGCCCCACGATCCTTTCAGGCTGTGATTCAGTGTTCAACAGTAAACAGTATCAGCCCCTTCAGAGAAAAGCAGAGCTAGGCAGAAGAGCGTAATAGGAATTCCTCCACCAGTGCTATCTCTAACGCCTCAAAAACAGGATAAATCCTAATTCATAAGGTTTCATCCATTTTCCAAATAATTTATAGTTATCGCTGAAAACTATTTCAAATAAGTGAATGTACAGAAGGGGCCTATGAAGCCGAACGTTTCCATGATGATCAAGCTCTTTTAGTTACAACCCTGATATCACAGACCAGCAACGATAAAATGCTTTGCAATCCCTTTCTTTTCCTTTTTGGTAACAGCAATTGCATCAGCTGAAAGACACTTTTCTTACCAACACATTCTCCATCCTTAAGTTCATAACCTGGCTGACAGCTCAATTCCTGGAGACATTTGAAAGATCCCATCGTGTTGACGCAGTGCTCTCTCTGCTGGCAGGTGTGCGTATCTGTTACGCATTCATTAACGTCTACAAGAAATAGTTAAACAATTCAGTGCCTTTTATTTATCAAGTGATCTGCCTCTTCCTGCTCTTTTGGAAGGAGTCAAAAGCCCAAGTGAAACCATTTCCTCCAAAAGATAGTCAATACAGACTTTGCTACAGTGTTCTGATGAAAGATTTATTATTCCACGATCTTTTGTTAACACAGAGTATCTCAAGAGACACAAATCACAGGGGGATTTCCTTCTCCTCCCCTCTTCCCAAATGTGCAGTGGATGGTGCAGGCATTGAGGACAAGGGGTGGACAGAACTGATTAAATGCAGGGTGGGCAGAGGATTAATAATCAGCTTCTGGTTTGCTGGATAGACACTTCCTGGACAATGGAATTAGAAAGTGATTAATGCTTATTGCTCATTACCAGGTTTTCATAGCTCAGGCTATATATCAGTCCTCCTGCTTTATGCCAGATAGACAGGAGCTGCTGGTGTGGAACTGCTGCAAGAGATAGGTACTGAAACTGCCTGCCTGGCTGAAGGTGGAGTCATGTAACATACTCATTTCTTAAGGAATGCATCATTAGAACTGGACACACAAGAAAAAATGGAGAGAGGAATCCTGAAGGCTCAATCAAGCTTGTAAATTTGTATTTAAATCTTTAAAGAGATCTGACTTCAGCAGGTAGAGTAGCAGAAAAGCTCTTTAAAAAAAATCACTTAAATACAAGATTGCGGAATGTAGGACAATTTGGAAAATGATACATTTTGATAGGCTGGGATGAAATAATCTCAAATTCAAGTTTTGTTCATTTTAATAATGAAAGCTAGGAATAGCATGATGAGCAAATACTTAGAATCAACAAAAAGGGGTAGAGACTGGGAAGAGAAACTTTCTTGATGTTCTCCACAAAATTTTACACGTTCACAGTTCTATATAAAGCTTAGAAGTATTTCTAGAACTAATAAAAGCCAAATGTGACCATAATGATTACTGATCATCCAGTTTCTGTGCGCATGAAGCTGTTTTCATACTACACAATAAAGCAAGTATTGTTTAAATCAGATTTTCATTTTGGCTGTAGAACCTCATTCTCAGATAAGTACAATATCAGATATAATACTTCCCCTTGTGAAGCACGAAAACATGAAAAGCCATTTTAAAAGCTTTTTGTCTTAGAAAATGTGTCAGCTTGTCTTCTACCAAATAGATGAAGAGGAGCACTGAAGAGTCAGCTAACTGGTGATGTGCACTGAGCTTTGCAAGACAAGTATGTTAGCTTGCTGCCATTTCACTTCTCATTTATTTGTGTTTTCTTTTTGTTTGCCATTGCTATTCCTCACATGCTGTGTACTTGCTTTCCAAAGCCAGCTGATTAATCCACAGCAAGGTCACTACCATCAGCTGGACATCTTTCTGCCTGTCCCACATGATGTTTGAGTATTTCCACTGAGTGGCAGGTACTTGCATACCCCAAAGTTCTTACAGGGTTATGTCCTCCTAATGTTTATACAGTTTCCCAATTTCTACACATTAGAATGAAGAGTAAGCAGTAATATTCTCATAAGTGGTCTTGGGGAAACATGCCCCCCATCCCAAAAAACAACAACAAAAACCAAACCAAACCAAAAACCAACCAAACAAAAAAACCCAAAAAAACCCCAAACCATAAAAACTCAAAACCCCTCACATGCTGGTAGAAGAATATGAACTGCTGTGGTAGACATCTCCCACCTAACTAGGCTTAGTTCTTAAATAAATTTGAGGTGGGTTTTTTTTTGTTTGTTTGTTTGGTTTTTTGTTGTTTTTTTTTTGTTAGAGAAAAATGTCTATGGGTAACCACTTCACAGCCTCCAAGCCAGTGGAAGACTTTTCTACTGGCTATACAACAGGTCTAAGATTATCTTTTCTTGCAAACCACAAAAAGACTTTTCATATAAACAAATTGTCAGCACTCCACTGCATCATATGAACTTAAGGCAGTTCAACACAATGTCAAAAGAGCCACTAGGAGGAAAGCGTCTTTGTCTCAAATACTACCCAAATAAGGGAGGAAGTACTCCATTTGATTAGCAGGCATAAACAGGTAAAAAGAAGGTTAAGATTTCACAGAGAAAAAAAGATCTAATATAATTCCATGTTTTGTTTGTATTTTTTCATTCAATTTTCAAATAAGTAGAACCGGCCAGAACACATTTGAGGAAATTCAAATTATGGAAACTGGAAGATTACATGCAGAATTTTTGCTTTCAGTGACAGTTTTGTGCACAAGTGATACACTGATGATCTCTAAAGCCTAATGATTGTGACCTGGGCTGAGAGGCAAGGCTTAAACTATGAGCCAAGAAGTATGCAAAGCTCTGCTCTGTCCTATACAGTGGGCATGAATCTCCATCTCTGATATCAGGCCAGTTGCCAGCCCACCAAAGATCCCTTTTCATTTTATTAAACAGACATGCCCCTTTTTGTTTGGTTTTCTAAACAAATTCCTAAACAGTCATGCCACAAAATGAGATCTCAGAAAACTTGCAGCATCTTTCTCATGAGTTCCCATCTGTCCACGTCATTGCTCTCACTATCAATGCCTACTGCAAAGCAGTGTCCCTTAGCATGAGTGTGAGGGTGGGAAAAGGCATCTTTGGGAATATGGCCCCAGTTTATGCTGGGGCAGCACGTGAGCACCTGCGCTAACTCTGTTCAGCCCAGGCTGTACCTCGTATCATTTTGCTCTACTATTATGGCACAAGGTAGAGGGGAGTGAGGACTGAATACATTTTATAAAACAGGACAATCTCTCTCTCCTTTTTCCCTCCCTGTTGATTGTTCATAAAATCAAGAGTGCCCATAACCTGTCTCTCTTCAGTACTGGAAACCAACTCAACAAGTCAGTAAGATGCTTGACAGAGCACTAGGATAGAAAAAAAATGAGTTATTTTTTCAGTTTGAAACAAAGTTAATTCCCAACATTGGACGAGCTGTAGTCTTCATCCAACACAACTAAGACTGTGAGGTAGGGCAAGATTATATCTGTAAAAAAACAGGAATAATAGGAAAAATAATTCAGTAATATATTAAAAACAAGTCACACAGTTACTTTTTGGGAAATCTACCAAGTCTATGTGCGTGTCAACAACATTCCTCACATTATGTCAGTAAAAACCAAAATGAAATGTAATCATATAATATCTCTTTTTTTTTCCCTGGAATTGTTGATGACAACAGCAACATATATACATGATCCCTGAGCATATCTGTTGCATCTAAGAAGCTGACATTTTTGCAAAGGAATATCAACATTTACCTAGTGCTATTTTTTTCAATACTTACTTTGACATTAAAAATTAATTTTTAAGCACATTTTATAAAAATGTGAAATGCAGACTTTTTTTGTCTTGCATCTCAGTTTCTCATGATTTTTTTTTCCCTCTTCAAATTACTTCAGCTCAACTTGTTTTATGGAATACATCTGTTAAATTAGACCCATTGTTATTTTGCAACCACCCATCCTGTGCTCACGCACAGTCCTTATGGTTCACCAATAAAATGACCACTTACTGCTCGCTCTGGTAGGAGGGAAAATTTAGATGGGAGTAGCAAAGAAAGTAGCGAAGCAGTCTCCCATCAGTGTGCATTGGGATGGTGGTAATGACTTTGCCTGAAAGTCACCAGGAAAAGCAATCCACATTAAAAACATCCAACTGGCCTCTTATCTCTGGAGAACATGGAGCTTTCAAGCCTAAAGACATTTTAATTATCTGTTCGCAAAGTTACACAAAGCTGGTGTGTGCAAGCTATTTAAACAGCTGGTGACTCTTCATTGTGCATGGTTGGCTTTCAGGAATTCTGGATATCTGCTCTCCAATGCACCTGGAATTATAATCTTCCACAGTTTGACTAAAGGAAATTCAACAGATAAAAGGTTATCAGCTGTTTTGTTGCTGTGCAAAGATTGTTCCTCCCATCCCTAAAATATGCAGGAGTGACATCTTTAAAACAACAATCATTTGCAAACAAATTACCAAAGCTTTCCTCATGGTGTTTGAGATAGCTCAAGATGAAGCACAAAAGCAGTTAAGCTGGAAAAGGATACCTTAGGCAAATATGGCTGCAATGAGGCAGTTGAACAAAACAGAAACCACAGTATGTTTGTGGCTTTCCTCCTTGACTAGAAAAGTAGAAAAAATGTTAAATACAGCAAATATTCTCCAGGCACCACACAGAGAACAGAGTGGTATACAAGTAGGGAGAACACAGGGTATATCTATCCAAAAAGACAGAGAAACTTCAAAGTTTTCTAGATTATTTACAAGGATACCTGTAAAAACCTGACTTGCATTAGAGAAATACAGAGGTTTGTTATTTCGTGTGGGAGAAGAGGATCTTTTAGCTTTACAAATGAGAGTTGTATCTTTCATTTTATTAGCAATGCCTGAGGTTTATCTTATATCACTCACAATAAAACTCTGTTATAATGTCACGGGGTAGAGGACAGGAGAGGAAGAAAGCGAATAAAAGGAAGCACTTGGCATCTTCTATAGCACCTTCTGCCAAAGTTGCTGACAAACATGCATTAATTTAGTTTCAAAACACTCCAGGGGGATACAGAAAAGGACAGATATATCCCTACTGTATAGTCTGGGAAAAACATCAGGGGATTAAATGGCAAGATTTTCAGAAGCAGAAAGCAAGGTGAGGTAGTTTCTTCAGCTGCTCATTTACCAGACCTTATATTCAGAAGGGTGGTACATGCAGCAAGCTCTGTGAAAGCCATGAAACACACCATGCAGACTGTGGCCAACTACAAATACCATCTTCCATCTCACAATCTGATATTTCCTCTGCAAAGGCATCCTTCCTTCCAGTGGTGTTCTCTCAGCCATTTAATTTAAACTAGTTTCATTAGTTTTCCATGCTTACCAGTATCTCCGATTTCAAAATAAATAATAAAAAAAAAAATCCAATTTCGACAATTTAAGGAAAACCCAGAAGATAGTAAATCACATTTCTGCTCTAAACTATGACACTGTATAAACTTTCCTGCTCATGACCTCATGCCATATGATGCACATTAATAATATGAGATCATAGAGCTTTAAAAGATAGGAACAAAACCAAAACTGTGATGGTCAGAAAAGCAATGTTCTAAATGTAGGGAGAAGGACAGGAGTGGAAGAAGGCAAATGCATTCACACATGACATTATAGTCACAGGCACTGCTGCTTTCATTAATGACTAGAGGTCTCCAGGTGCTCCATTTTTCCAGGCATTGCCACACAAGACTGCTGCAGCTCAGGTGCCTCCTAAACCAGCCTCTAGAGAAGTACCAAATAGAAACTGTTTCATAAGCTCAGGCCTTGGCTTTTTGAAGCAAATTAAATCCTCATAAATACACTTGTAAAAATAGATTGCCTTCTTATATGAACTTAAATAGCAGGGATGATACAGCAGAATTTTGATGCATCTTCGACTTTTACACAAAGAAATTTGTGCCAGAATCAAAAAAGGACTAATCTGAATTTTAAAATTCCATCACTTTGGAATAGATCTTTTCCACTGCCTGGACTTATGCAGATTTCTTGAGCTGTATTTATGAAGTTTGTTTCGCGATGTCTGGGGATTTGGCAGTATTGTCACTGTCCAGAGAGATGAACTGCTATGTTTTCTTAGTCCAGTTTAATAATCATCAGTACTGCTGTGGTCATCATACCTATGAACTTTTATGACTTTTGAGCAAAGTTATATGTATCCTGAGAATGTATTGCTAGGGAAAAAGCCAAATAGCATACAACTCATGATGTTAAGTGGCTGAGCAAATGGTGCACATGTGTTTTTTACTAACTCATATTGAAATGTCATATGCAAAGATGGCCAGAGAGCCTTTTAGCACAAATGGTTTAAATGCATCGCAGAGCATGAAAAATTATGATGCTGTGGTAAACGGCTTATACCTATCATCTTACCAACACATTTTCTATGCCTGTTGAGTATAAAGCCCTCTGCACAGATCACTCTGTGGTTGACACAGTAGAATGATCCCAACGTGTTCACACATAATTGTCCTCTGGAACAAGTGTGAGCACCTGTGAGGCACTCATCCAAATCTCTATCAACATGTTGCAACCAAAAGGGAAAAATAGAATTCTATTAGAACAGTTTCTGAAATGAAACAACACTTCTTTCACGCTGGAGATCTCTAAATGAAGTGCGCTGGAGCTACCACATCAGCACCATGCTATAATATATACAGTGTTACACTGAAAATAGGGCTGGAATAAACCCTTGGAGATCACCTAGTCCTTGCTTGCACCCCTACACTTTTATCATTCCAGAAAGAGCCATTCTTAAAAACAGGCAGTCACACAGATGCAACCCACACTCTTTGCAGGAAACCTGTTCCAGTGCACCACCACCCTTACCATCAAATACTCACTTTAATGTAGATTATAAATGACCCTTGCTACAATTTAAACTCACTACTTCCACTGACATTTCTGAATGTTTCCACCTCCTGTAGGAAAATGATTGCCTTGAAATGCTGCTTTTGATCCTGACGTTAATTAATCAAATTAGCTTCCACCACACTTGAGTAAGCAATGCACAGTATTTTATCTGGTGATATTAAATTCCCATTTTCTTCACAAACTATCTGGAATTTCATGAAAATGATTTGTTGTTCAATAAGATCTGAGATTAGGAGGGATGTGGATCACTTGTGAGCAATTCTGAGTATCAGAACCTTCTACTTGCATTTCACTGCTGGCTGTTATTGCTCCCATTCTTAGAGATTTATAATTCAGGTATGTCACAGGGCATTGCTTCCCACCCCCGAGTCTTTCCTGGGCAAACATATCCTTTGTCACTACCCAAACAAGTCCATTTAAAATTTATATAATGTGAACGATCATGACGCAGCTTTGGAATTCACTGTTCATCATTGTGCACGCCTGAACTTCAGTGTCAAATGAAACACATGGAGCTGCATCAGCTCACAACGGCACGTTCTTCCTAGCAGTGAAGCCTCATTGGGTTCAGGTTTTCAAGACAAGCAGAAATAAAAACAAACAAAAGAGGTGACAGGGCAGAGCTGTAGCTCTGAGGGGGTTTCTCAGGACAACAAATATGCCCACATCCTGCTAGCGGCTCCCATTCTCAGGGAGAAAAGCTGCATGTCCATAGCTGAGTAGACAGACCCTGGGGAGGAACAGTGGTGGGAAGAGAAACCAAGAGGGCTGAAAAAAAGCCTGGTATGTCAGAGAAAAAGAGCACAAATCCAGGCTTGCCTTCACCTGAAGTCCCCAGGTAATAGGCACACTAGATAGATGTGCTTCAGGACTTTCTATGAAGCAGATCTGGTATTCCTTCTGGCAAATGGTCTCTCTACTGCCACTTGCAATTCACAATACTGAAAATAAGGAACCCTTGGAGAAACACCTAGGGGTATGAGATCAATGAGATCCATATAAAAGCATTTTAACCATGTCACTGTGGTGAACCTGAACCACTTACCTTCACAAGAAATCCCATCAGCCATGATAGTATATCCAGACAAACAAGAGCATACAACATTTCCTTCCACAATATTGCAGATGTGCTTGCAGGGGCCATTATCTATACAAAGCAAAATGGTGAAATACATTAGCATTCACAACACAGATCAGCTGAAGTTACAACCTCCAGGTCATCCAAATATAATCCCAGTTTAGGCAACAGGGAATGCAATTTGTAAACAATCTGTCCAGACAGCCCTAATCACTACTCACAACCCTCCTATTACACAGAAACACACCTGTGCCACTCCCACCTGTATTGTTCACAACATGCTGCACAGCTGCATTGCTTACCTTAAACTAAATAGCAGGTGTGTAATAACCCTGAAATCAGAGTATAGCTCAAATTACTTCCTCAGGTTTCCCTTGACAATTCCTCAGCCTTATGCTAGCGGTAACAAATTAAGGATGTGCACTGAAATCAGATTGGTGAAGGGACGTGTGGAATTTTATTCAGGCTCTCTAAACATTCCTCACTCATCTGCATCTGCAGTTTACACCTCCAACATACCTTTACACTTATCCTGCTCTTCTTGTAAGGACATGATGAGAAGAGGCTGAGAAAGAGAGGCTGCTGGAGGGATGGTGGCTTCTGCTTCCAGCCTTGTCACCTGTCCTCGGTCAGGATCTGTAAGGTAAGGGAGGCAGACATGGATCAGGGACAGCATCACCTCTACCAGGCACCACACGGCGAGGGTCCCGGTCCCATGCATCCCACTCTGACATGGTTTGGAGGAGGAAACATTTTGGTGACCTGGACAACTGTCTATGCACGGAGGTGAATAGTCGGTTTTGGAAGCTGCCACCTGTTTGATATGAACAACTGTCCAACAGCATGCACATGCAGAGTGCTGCATGCTAATGGAGACGCTCACAAACGTCATGGATACAGATCAGGGACCTTGGCTGAAAATAACTTCTGTAGAGTAAAATACTGCAACACCTAATGAATCAAACAAAGTGTTAATTTTATTTTTTTTAAATGCTGCTGTGTTGTAAAAACAGTGGTTGTCTTTCATTTGGTGTATGATGAAAAAAAACCAAAACAAGCCTTTAAAATTATTCTGTACATCCTATTTCAATATAGATGAAAAGCAGATGCTCACCTTTACAAGCACTGGATACTCAGGAATGACTTTTACACAGCCAAGTGGAAAACATGACAGCTGCTATCTGTCATTAAGATTTTCAACAAACAGTAAAGTTAAAGGTATCAGAATAGTTTTTTAAAAAAAAGAAAAAAAAAGCTCTGCTACTTCAATAAGAGTAATCCAGCTTATCAATACCATCAAAACAGAAGCCTAAATCCATAAGGATAAATTCTTCTGTAAAAGGGATGTGTCCTATTCCTATTGATTTGAGTTCGAGTGTCACCTGGAGCAAAGTGTGAGCCACCAAACAATGACAACATTAAATGACAAAGTGTGATTGCAATAGAGGTTTGAGGTATGGGAAGAGTGATTTCATTAAAAACAAAACAAAACCACACAAACAAAAAACCACAGATATACAATGGGCTACGACACAGAGGCAAATACGAGACACCTGCTTGTGGCATATCCTGAATGATTTCCCCAGAAAGAGATCAGTGAAGCAAGAAGCTTTTGAATTTCATCAATATATGCTTTCTCCTTGCCTCACAGAGCCACTGCAAGAATATCACTTCTTCTAAACCTCAGGAAAAAGTGTGACATGTTTTAAAAAGCAAAAAAGTTAAATACAAAAACATTCACAGTCTGGCAAAGGGCAGGAAAAATACAAAAGCATTATATCATAGAATCATAGAATAGTTTCACAGGAGTGAAAATATACCAACAGTATGAGATTTAAAACCGTCTGTTGTGGGTCTCCATGCACAGACCACGTGACAGAGATGTGCACATACACAGAGGAAAAGCAAGAAGTAAAAGGCTACCATACCACGTTGCCAGGTAGAGCACATACGGTTTAGCCAAGTGCAGCAAATGAGGTGCCCTGCCCTCCTCCCATCTCCCTCACCCAGCCTTTCATTTGACTCAGGACTCCACAATGAAAGCAGCAGCCCTTCCTCACCTCACTCCTCCTATGTGTCTCAGATGTCTCGCCTGCAGTCCCCTACCCTCATTGCAATCCTCTACCTCAACTGAGCTCTGTAAATCCCTCTACACCTCTTGGCACAGCCATAAGCACTGCAGTCTTGCAGATCTGCCAAGAATACTGACTACCCAGATACAAGATGTATTCACCCGAATCTACACTTCAATGGAGTTCGTAATGGGAGAAGCAAAGCAAAGCAAAACAAAACCACACATATGCTCCAGGTGAGCAATCAAGCCAAATTTTGCAGTGCTAAAATAAGAACAATTTTCTTTACCTCTTTTGGATTAGGGTCCTTCCCCAGAATTTTAATATAAACAACAGAGCAAACAGCTGCCGCAGAAACACTGTCAAACACATTGATGTAAGCGCTGTAACATCATGTTGAGAAGAATGACATAATGAATGCTCATTGTTTGGCTTGGGCAGAAAGTATTTGAAGTCTAAGCAATTTTGTCATTGGATGGCAATGTTTGTTTTGCTTGTTTAATAACTGAAAGCACTTGTAATTAATATAGGGTTTCAACTTTTTGGGTTATCTGATTTGAAATCTTGCCATTGGAGAACTCCAGACATCAAAACAATTACAACACAATAGACTTTCTTTTCAAGACTTCCACCACACTAGATATATTTAGATTTTGCATCACTGAAAAATGTTGATGATTTTAGATAAAAATCAAAGTTCAGGAAGCAATGCTGTCTGTCTGAACTGAGTAAAGTTTATCTAAAGGAAATCTAACTGTGAAATACAAAAATACTCTAAGAAGAAAAGGTTAACAATCTTTACAAATCCTCTTCTGAAAATTGAAAACAGTCTTGATTTGAACATATTAAATACCACCCTGATCTCACGCCACCAATACACAAAAATGAGGCATAATTAAGTTTCCTAAATGGTTGGTTTTCTTTACATTATTAACATGTCTAATTTCCACAGAAAACATCCATGCATCAGTACCCATTAAAAACCTTACAGAAACTACAGAGAAACTGAAGAAAAGTTTGGTAGATCAGTGCAGGTGGCACAAAGACACCACCATTCATGGTGTTTCCTACCCATTTTCTCACCTGGAGAGCAGCTGGTTCCATCATCTTGCAAAGTGAATTCTGGAAAACATGAACACTTGTAGGACCCCACTGTGTTTATACACAAATGCTGACAGAGCTCCCCACCATAGATAAGACATTCATCCAGGTCATCTCCAGGAAGGTTATTTGACATTTCAGCTTCATTACTGATGGACAAAGCTTCATTGTGATCTTCCATCTCTGAAACTACAACGGAACAACAGTCGTGGGTTCTCTAAGAGGTGTTTTGGCATTAGGACTGTACAGTATGAAGCTTTTGCTCACACAAACTCCAGATACAGTCAAATCTACCCAAAACAGTTATTCTAAGGACAAGAGCAAAAGAACCCATCCTGAATATAAGACCACTGTGCTGAAGGTCCACTGCTTTCTTCCATAAAGCTAGAGGGACAGACATTTTACAGGAGCCAAACAAAAGACAAAAAAGGTGACCCTGGGAGGTCACAAGCTCACCTTTCACACTGACTACTAGTGCCATTGCTATTGTTATTTGAACTAAGGTAACACATTAAAGCCCCATCTGAAACTGGCCCCACTGAAGAACCACAGTGAATTTCTAATTTCAGGAGAAAAAGTTATCCACTTGGTTTGGAAACTCTTTTCAATACCACTATTAATTTATTGGCTACTTCTGTAGCTAGCATTACAAACATTCTGGGACCCACTTAAGAGTGACATGGCTATCCTACCTACTGCTTTTAAACACTGGCAAAAGCACTATCCTTTTCATTTCCTGACCAAGTTTGACAAGACTTTCTGCGATACTAAAATTAATTTTTCAGTGAGTTTCTCAGTCAGTTTTTCTTAAACACATATATGCAAACTTCCTTGCTCAGTGAAGTCTCAGCTAGGTCGAAATAAACCCTTACATTTGTTGGTGAGAGAAAATACACATTTAGTTCATGAGAAGAAAGTGGACAAAAATTGAAACCTTAGCGTACGCAGGAGGTTACCATGCAACTCATGCATGACAGGTGGCTACATGCTGGAAGGAGCGTGACCTCGGGCTGAGGGAGGAAGCATAGCTGTCCAAGCTCCTTTGGCTGCAGCGGTTCGACTTAGCTCTTCAGCATCATTATGTTCATATGTGGAAAGAGTAAAAACAAATGTGCAGTGCTCTGGGGCTTCTCCAGAGTGTGCCGTGAGAAAGCTGCTGTGATGTTCAGCAGTACAATAGGAAATCTATTCCCAGGATGTTTCATTGGTATCATACTCCATGGGACTACTTTGTCTGGAAAAACTCATAATTTGCTTTATGCAGAATCTTTCAGGATAGCTTCTGCTAAAAGACAAGACCAGCTTCACCTTTGCTTCTTACCAAGGGCTACTGGCAGGTCTCTGTACTATGTGACTTGGAGGGGAACCCCAAAACTCCAAACTACTAAAGAAGGTATGTTTTGAGGATCTGAAACACCTACATATTTTTTTCTTTTTCAAAACTGTTTTAAGAACAAGGGAGTCTATATTTGATCTGAGAGGGAAGGCAACTGTGCTCCTGTAGCATTAATCCTTCCAGCACCTCCCCATACGACTGTGTGAGACAGAGACCTTATCTTCAATGTCTTCAAATCATCAATGGACACTTACCCTTCTCAGGCCTCTCTGTCGGCAAAGGTTCAGGATGCCTTTTTATTTCTGGATGCATAAAGTGATCTCCCCCTTCACAGCAGGACAGCATCACATGACTGCAGGGGTAGCCCAGATTTATGTTGGACTCACAGGTTTTCCCCTCGCTCCTTAATCGCAGGCCCAGATTACAGCAATCGCAGCATTGCTGCAAAAGAAAGAGACTATCAGTAACAAGGATTTAATACAGTCCGCTTCAAGGATAGCTCTGCACATGCGCTTGGAACTGATCTGCACTTTCTCTAACAGTGGAGCACCTGGAAAAGCACTTAGGGTTTAGACAGTTGCAAACACCAAAGATTTACTTGTGCTTTATTTGCCATCCCTGCACAAACAGGTCAACTGCAACCAGGCTAAACACAAACTCCCGCTGTGACAATGATTTCAGCAACTTTGCTTGCAAGGTACTAGTGGTGCCACAGATCACCTCATTCCAGCTCTTGCACACAGTCATTGCTTTGTATATAGTATATTATAAAAAGAAAATACAGCTCTATACCTTTTCACATTAGATCTCAAAAAAATGGTTAGTTGTTGAAGGAATGTGAAAGGAATTGTAAATGTCTTGCATGGACGTGAGGATCAGCAGCAGCATTTGATCTCCATCAGTACATCAGTAAAGACTTTCCTCTATGCACCACTGCTTTGCAAACCCACTGTGACCTTTAATTACCTGACTGTCCTGGACAGCATCCCGCTGAGAGAGTGGCTAGAGAAGGGCCAGGGTATATTTTATGAGCTATTTGCCTTCCTTTTCTTTCCTGAGTGCACCTAAGCAGCAGCTTCACTGACAAGTTGATGTAATGGGGCATCCCTGAAATGTTGTCTTTCTTGCAGTCTCCTCTGCTGCAGGTGGCAGACAAAAACTGTGTTGTGCTTTACTCAATCACATACAAATCTATTGCACAGTCAGGCCACAAAAATACATCAGATAAATTATATCAAATTCAAAAAGTCCACAGTATGTATGTATAGCAGATACCTAATCAAGCAAGGAAGCTGAGGAGTTGTAAGTCTCTGCTAGAGACATACAGGGATCATATGTGAATTGAAGATGCCTGCCTGGTTTTAAAGGTAAGTGTCCTGACATCACTTTTATATATATTTATATATTTTTATATATGTATATATTTAGATGCTTTCACTGACATAATAGTTATAAAATGCAGAGTCTCTTTCCCTCTGCAACTCCTTTGATAGTCAAGCCATCCAGCCCAGCAGCACTCATTTATAGTTTGCAGCTACACTGAAATAGCCTCTCTGAACCAAGAGAAGCAATTTCAGTCTATTCAAACATTCAGTCTATGAAAAGGCGTCAGACACATAAAATGAAGGTCATAATTCAAACTGGCACCAGTTAGCTATGTCAACAGAAAGTCCAAGGGCGGAACAGAAGAAAACTGAACTAAGCTCCCACTTCCTAGGAGAGAGATCTCTGACCTGAGGAGAGGGAATAAGAGAAGCAGTGTTGTAGGGGTTGGACGCAGTATGGAAATGGAAAGGAATCATGTTTCATGATTACCAATCCTAGAGTGGCATTCACATTAAACTGGATTCTGTCTCCACCAGGGAGACAGGGAAACTTGTCCACTAACAGCTCAATCTGCAGAAGCTCTTCTGCTGAGCCACCTTTTTCAAGATTCAAACGCTGTGGCTTTAGGGTTTCTTGGGCATTTCACATGCAATATGTACCCCTTGCACATTCAGCCCAGAACCTATGACTACAGCTCATGTTTTATGTCCCTGCTTTCTAATCTGAAAAGTCCACAAACATCACAAATAGGAGACTTTATTCACATTTGCAAATATGCACAGCCATAAACAGTTGTCTTTACATGCCCAAATACATGTTTGTGAAAAGTTTACCGTACAGGTCCTGAAGATGCCACATTATTTTTTGATACTAAAGGGGCTAAATCATCTTTTCAAAAGAAGTATTAAAAAAATAATTTAACTATAATTGATTGTGGTCATGCTAGAAAAGAGAAAAATCCTGTTTTCATCCCCCCCAATCCAGAATCCCCAAGGTCAAAATTTTATGAATGGAAAATTCTACTTTCTGTAAATATTTTTAGTTTTGGTACAATTTTTTCTGCTTCAATATGCAAAATAAAAGAAGTTAAGAATAATACATGTTCTTACTGAAGTGCTGTAAAATATTGAAATATTTGACTTGGCTTTTTTCAGTCATAGTTTTGATTCACAATTTATCCCATGTGCAGGCATCACAGAGAGTATTAAATCAGTCACACACTTTTGGGTTCACATATTTTCCAGATGAATACAATTGTCTCATTTTCCAGTGGAAAAAGTTGTTCGTCAAAAAGTTCCTTCTAAAATATAAAAACTTGAACGTCTTGATCTTCTATTAGCTACCTTTTGAACTTCACTAGAATTCTACAACTGATTTTATAACAAATACAACTATTTTTACATTGACATTGAGAAACATGCCTTGAGAACCACTGTTTCATTCACAACTTTCTATGTTCCTCTCAAAAATATCTTTCCTGGAATCCAGCATAACCGGATTTACCATGGTGGCATCTCCATCCACTAGCAAAAAGTCCCTAAGCATGTGCTTTTTGTCTTAGAGTAAATAACAGATAAAATCAGCCTAAGATTAAGTTGTGTTGAACACAACCTGGGTCTAAAGAACTGGCACTGCTGCATTCATCTCTGAAGCAAATGTAAGGACCCCACATCTAAAATGCCTGCAGAAGACCTACACCTGTTTGTTACCTGGAAGTAAAAGCCCTAGCTTTTGGCAGGACAGTGTAAATGTCTTAAAAAGTCTTCAGGGCAATGAACTTATCTTTCCACATTCCAGACAAACTACTTTGATTTATGACACCCAGACACAGCAGTCTCTAATAGCGGAGCAGATCAAGGGAAACACTGATATTCACTGTCAGCATTTTCTGTGAGGTCACCTCTGAAAGAATGCTTAACTATAGTAAAATTAGAAAGCCTATCTTAAAGTATCAACAGTCTCAATATTTATTCTTCTTTTTTTTTTTTTTTTTTTTTTTTTAACCAGGAGCTGCAATGACTTAGGAACTAAAGAGGAGAGCAATGCTGCTCCTTCAATAATTTTACCATTTCAGATGGTTTCTCTTGAACAAAAGCACTCCATTGGAACTGGCACAAAGAACTATTCCACGAGAGTATTGTGTAACTTGTTTCAGTTCAGACAGGAAAGATGAAGTTTTCCCTCTGCACTTCCTCCTGAGGAATAGCATGTGTGATAAGACTTACTCTACAGCTTGTGCTCTGTCTGGCATGCAAAAGACCCATGGTGGAAACCTAAGAAAAATAACTCTGTCACACTTCAGAAATATTAATGTCTGCTCCCAAAGGCACAAATTCTCTTTTTATTCTGATGGTAGACTCCAGACCCAAGAAAATAATAGTTCTGAAAATGACAAATTGACATAGCTAATTAAACTTTAAACTCCGCAGTAGATGTCCATGTATTTTGCTTTTCCAGTGAACAATTATCCACAAGAATCACTGATGTATAAGAACAGACAGAACTAATCAGTTTCCTGCTGAGACAACGGAAGCTGCACTTAAGATTAGATATAGCTATGTAAATTATTATCAGAGTGAAATTAATTCTGAAATGCACCCTTCTGGTAAAAACAAGGCAAGCAAGCAAGATGCTGAATCTTCAAACTGGTTTAAATTGGTTAGGCTCCACTGATTCTCATAAAGCAAATCTCATCTATACAAGCTAAGGCTGTGGTTCATGATTTGCAATTTGAACCATTCGTAAATGGTCTGCCTTTATTTATGAACAACAGCTGCCATCATCATCTAAAATGCTTGCTCCTCTAGTCCATCGTTTTGTTTAACTGAGAAATGAGGCTGCAATTCAACACTGTCGCCAAGCAAACTGTTCAGTAACAGGTTTCACATTGTATCTTTGATTAAGTTTTGCCCTATCATTTTCTAAATTCTTCTATACTATAGATAAAAAAACTAAAAAGGTCTTTTCAGCTACTTCCAAAGTGAGGAAGCAAAAGTAATACAGCAAGTTAAATCTTAAAAATGGAGATGGAAATAATTCAAAACAACATTACTGTGACATTTTAAAAGGGGCTGCATCACCAGGCAATTGAAACCTAAAGCAAACAGCATAATTTCCCTGCCATATTCCTGCAACTTTATAATTCACTGTGCTCCATAATAATGTATGAATAAATTACTGCTAAATGCAGGAAGTGAGGACACCTCATATTCAGAACAAAACTTATAGAAGCATCAGAGCAACCTACCTTATATGATGATCCTCCACAGGGATCACTTTCCTCAGGTCCACACACATCTCCTTCCTTCGCAGCAATCATACCAGCCAGGCAGCTGTTCTCCTTTATGGTGGAGACGCAACACTGCTTTTGAGCAATTCTGCAAGGGATCGTGGAGGTCAAGTGTTTACTGACATTGAGAAGACATCAGGATGGGATGCCAAAAACCCCAAACCTATTGGATTCACAATACGTTCCACAGGTTTGGTCTCTCTTTGACATATGTGTCAATACAAGTATAATACAGACAGTACCACTGACCTTTGCAGGATATATTTTTTCTCATTTCTAATAAAAAGATGTACTGATAAATGCTCAAGAAGTCTTGTGTCTAAGTCACTGTCTCTCAAAGTCTAGTCACCAATATCCCTTACAGCTCATCTATATTTGTCCAACAGTCTCTCTTCCCCATGTTTTGCTTCTCAGAAATCTTCAGAAGGTTTCAGAAACAGAAAACACACAGAAACCTTCTTCCCTGGGAAGTGGGGAAAGGGAAACACATGTGTACACCCTTACTTCTTCACCAACCAGAGGACTGAAGCTCTGGACAGGACTTAAGGAAAGTGTCACATCACAAAACCCCTATAAACTCTCCTTTATAGCCCCACAGATTGTAACCCAGAATTTAAGCTTTCCTCTAACTTCAGTTACTAAAGAGAAGGTTACGGGTGACTTCATCACTGTATATGAAGTAATTTGGGAACGCAGATTTCCTTATATATGGCTCTTCAAATCAAACATTTTAACAAGACTCACTGAAGGTTGAAATGAAACATTAAAAATCTACATGGCAAATTCCTAAATGAAATTTAATAGATGTTCATTGAAATAATAAAATACTCTTCCCTACTATTTTAAAGTCTATAGTGGATTTTTCCCCTGCCCCTTCAAAGAGGTATCTGCTTCTTTCATTCATATACATAAGGGCAGACAAAATCACATGGTCCCTTTGGCCTTACTCCGTGACCCCGTCTCTCAATCCATGCAGTATGGAGACTAGCAGCACCCCAGAAGGGGTGTGTGTCTGGTCCCAGGATAGGAATGGGCCCCTATGATGGGGAAGGGTGAGGGCTGAGAGCTACAGGCCACAAGAATTCTCCTGAGGGCGTTATGTTGAGTATGTGACCTGTAGAGTGGATATATGTGACACAGATGAACACATTAAAACTCAGATGAAATAATAAGTTACGTTATGAGTAAGGGTAAATTTCTGTTCTCGGCAGACTTGGTGGCATGAAGGAATTAAGCAGAGTTTTTATTTTTCCAAGAATAACCTTGATGTCTAACTGTCTTTTGCTGATGCATTGTCACAGGGAACACTGCCTTATGGGTTGCCCTGGTAGCAATCAATGGGAGGTTGATGCATTTTAACAGCCAGTGCCTCATCGCAAAGGAATTCTCCTGCAACAGAAATACTTGCAAGCAAACAACCTTTGTCAGTCAGATACCATTATTACTGCAATAAATACAGTTGTCCTAGGAAACAAAACCTTTTCTTTTCTGAGAATAATGTATTTCCAATTCACAGCTTTCATCCTAATGCTTCAATTAAAAAAGTAAAAAAAAAAAAGAAAAAAAAAGGAAAGGGATGTCTTATTCCAGTAGAAACCAGCCAGTGACAGCCACTTGGCAACTTTCCCAATACCAGTGGCCTATTGCATCAGCTTTACATTAATATTTTTATGCTGGATAGCATAAAAGAGGTGTAATCAGGAAGCAGTGGTTTGAGTTTGATTACAGGAAGGGGATTACCACCTCCATGTGCTTTGTTTTCAAGGAAGTTAGTTTTCTAATCCAGTGTTAATTGCTAACTGGAGAAATACAATTTTTTGAGCAATGAATGGTTATTACCCAAATATATTCAAGTACCAGTAATGTAACTATTATTGCTTACATAAGACATCCAAACTTTCATTAAAAATTTTTTAAAAAAGCCTATCTAACTGAAAATTATTATCGGTTGTAGGAATGACGAAATGCTACTAGAAGCATTTTTATATGTTCAAAGTCTACCATATTAAAACACTAAAATCTCTATAGATTCATTTTCTTCTGAAGTGTGACACTTAACCATAAGAAATCCCTTTCATGTATGAAATACATGAACAGTAGAAAAAATATTGTCTGGAGCACTGGAGTACCACTGGCCATTTTTTATTTTCATATTTCTTTAACTATCAGCACAGCTCAGTTTCAGCTACTCTATTACCAGAAAATGAACTGGGAACAAACAGTGTTAACCATATTCTCTTGTTTCTTCTTCACAAACCTACTCTTTGCAGACCAGACAAATGTGTTTGTTGGTTCAAAGAAGATTCAGAACATTTCTGCTTTAGGGAAAGAGTTAATGAGTTAAGATCAGTGAAATGACGTCAGTGTATTAAACTGATGTGAGTCTCCAATTGAGACACACAGTGTCAACAAAAAGCAGGATTCATGCTTGTACAGCTGATGTAAATGCCATCAAAATAAACACTGCTCTGTTATGATAAAACACGTATCAATTATGAGATAAAAACTACTATACTGGGTCAGATAAGATTTCATCTAGCCTAACATCCTATTTCTGATACGGCCAGTGGTACGAGCTCTTGGAGTATTTTTACATCTGGCTATCAACTGACTACCTAAGGATTTCCTGTAACTTGCTTTAATTTAATTTCATTCATCTAGTTAATACACATGATGTCTTTTAGGTAGTCCCAGTTCCCATCCTGCAGTTAGTGTTGTTGGTCACTAGACAGAGATAGGCCAAGCTGGTACATTGATACCGCACAAGGACAGGGACCTGTTGGAGCGGGTCCGGAGGAGGCCACAAAAATGATCTGAGGGCTGGAGCACCTCTCCCACAAGGACAGGCTGAGAGAGTTGGGAGTTGTTCAGCCTGGAGAAGAGAAAGCTGCGGGGAGACCTTATTGCAGCCTTTCAGTACTCAAAGGGGGCTTATAAGAAAGATAGGGACAATCATTTTAGCAAGGCCTGTTGTGACAGGACAAGGGGTAATGGTTTTAAACTAAAGGAGGATAGATTTAGACTGGATATAAGGAAAAAATTTTTTTGCAATGAGGGTGGTGAAACACTGGAACAGGTTGCCCAGAGAGGTAGCAGAGGCCCCATCCGAGAAACATTCAATGTCAGGTTGGACGGGGCTCTGAGCAACCCGATCTAGTTGAAGATGTCCCTGCTCACTGCAGGGGGGTTGGACTAGATGACCTCTGAAGGTCCCTTCCAACCCAACCCGTTCTATGACTCTATGATTCTACACACGAATGTCCAGAGACATCAAGATACATCAACAAGTAGCTTTAATATTTAGGTTTTTGCCACTTGAAAAGCCCAAAACAGCATTTGGAAACAACAGACACCTCAATCTGCAACCTCTATATAAACAATCTACAGCCTCAGTAAGCACAGGGGAGGCTTCACTCATTTGCCTCAGCTGAAAAAAAATCAATCCTTCAGCACAGTGATGGTCACTTGTAAAACCCAAGTATTTATAGAAAACTATCCTGGCAGAACAGGAACTAATTTTTACAATTAGTATCTATCTTCTACTTTTTAAAATCTTTAGACGCTGAATTGAGTGAGTGGCAGACTCTTGGGAGCTTGCATTACTTGCAGGCATTCTGGCACACAAAACACACTGAGGTTTGGATTTGTGCATGGTGACCAGCTCTGCACACCGGCACATCTCCCAGTGGGAGCAGTAAGTTTTTGTCTACGCTTTGAAGGTTCTGAGGCCACGGATTTGAATACTTTTTTTACATGAAATGTTTTCTTTACACAGGTTATTTACAGGTGGTTTTAAGTCTTTAAAACAGGGACACAACTGTAATTTTTAAAGTAAAACAACTGAACTCTTTTTCTTTCAAATCCCAATAGATTCACAAGGACTGAAACATTTAGGATCTGGCTTTTTCATGTAAACCCAGGCTCCGATGTGCAGGTGCAGCTCATTAATGAATCGTATTTGCACCTACTTAGACCAAGACTGGAGTTTTTTAATCTGTCTTTACTTCATAGATGGCATGTGTCAGTTATGTCATGCCAGATCCCGGGGTGGGTGGTGGTGGTGGTGGGTGGATTTTGATCTCCCAGTAACTTCAGAAAGATGCAGTGATACTAACATTGATAAAACCGATTAAGCCAAACTTTTTTAATGCTGAAAATGTTGGGATCACTCTTAGAGAAATCAATCTGGCTTATGTTGCACCATGTGAGTCTCAGATAACTTCACCTGTTTCAGATGAGGGGGGAGGAGAGATAGATGGGATGAATTGCAGCTAGCATAATATGTTGTCCATATTACTTTACATCCATTCTTCTTTTCTTGCTGTACAGTTTGAAACTGGCACCATCACTCAGACCAGATGCTACTGATACTGGCAGCATTATCAAGTCGTATGGTTCCCCCTCCAGCTGAACACAGACATCGGAACCAGCAGCCATTCATATTGGACAACAAACACATCATTTAATGATATGGATAATCATTGCATTTAGCACTTGCCAAACGGAAGACAAACTCTGCCCTTCTATTTATCTGCCACCCCACAGATGCACATAAAACTGGGAAACAAAAATTTGTGCTCTGCTCATATGAGAGAGGAAAAGAAACCTTAAAAGGCTTTGTTTAGATTAGATTTTGGAGAAAGGGAAGGAGAAAGAAGGCTTTTCAATTTGCCATGACATACTGCCAGTCTACCAGTAATTTATACAATGAATGAAACAGCCAGTCTCCTGGACATCCCACAAATTGTACAATCATTTGATTTCTTTTAAAGGGTTGCTCTCTATGTTAACCTAAAATGCTCTGTTTTGCCTTACGTACCTGCAAATATCACCATCCATTCCACTTACAGGGATTTCTGTACACTCCCCGTTGTCTATAGCCCACTGTTGTCCAGCTCCACAGCAGCTCTCAATCAATTCCTTTGTGGAACCTGTATAAAACATACAGCCAGAATTTTTTGTATGGAATAGATTGGTTTTAGCTCTGTTTTTTTAATTGCTAAGATCTTTAAAATAATAACAGTTGAGCTTTTTCTTCTTTTTTTGTTTCTTTCCTTATTTCATTTGGTTATATGCAAAACAAGAGACAACTGATACCTGCAGTATCTTGACATAATTGATCACCTGCTAATGTCTTTCAGGGAGGAACAGCAGAAGCAAATTATAGTGTTAAATACAATAAAAGACATAACTGGTTTGAAGACAACTCCACCTTTGACATCTCTGAACAAAAGAGACCTGAAAAATCATGCTTGGCCACTTAACACAAGTTGATTTAACAAGTCATTATGCAGTTGTAACAGTCTCAGTAGGTCTCTCACACCAAATTGTAAATATGAAGTCTCACTGATGAGTAACAACAAACTGAAAAACACTCCTTGTCATGGTCTTTTAAAGTTATTAGTATTTAGCAAGGATGCTTTTAGTAGGTTTGATATATGTAGCATTAAGAAATTCTTTCCATAAGATAAATTAAAAAATGTCACTCCTCAGAGTGCCCTACAGCTGAATTTGAGGGTTCAACTGGTTTAAAACCATAATGAAAAGGGTTTGAGAGACATAACTCTGACTCTACTAATGAGGTCATGTAAAACACCGGCATTAAGATGTGGTAAAAGATATGGACGTGTAGAATGCTGCACTAGTTTTTACATTTTTCCTTGTGGATTTCAACATAAAATGTAAATTTTCAGGTTACAGCTAAATATGACTTAAACTAATGGATTTGCAATAGACTACATACCTACTCTACAGAACAAACTCAGGTCACATCAGACCGGGCAGAAACAGTATTTTTTGGAGTCTGTACAGAAGTTTACTTCAGGATGGGACATTTGCCATCCTACTGGGGTGCAAACACCAAACAAACACTAACATAAGCCAACTATACTGATGCTGGAGTGCAAGGAGCCTGCTCTGTGGCAGCAGCTGGCAAGCACTATTCTGTTCATTAGGAAGATTTCTCCTGTGACTGCTCACGCAATGGATGGGCTCCATTGCACAAAGCACATGATCTCCTCACCAGCTAACAGGTCTGCAGCAGGAGTTGTCTCCTTTGGGAACAGCTACACAGATACCAGGTAAGAAAATTATTAAGAGATACCTTTTAGAGAGACATGAGGTGCACTACAAATGCTTGGGGGCTGTGATTTCACAGTATTGCTATACATGTCAATACACATAATAAAGATGGACTATCAGACCACAGGGTGCTGCTTTCTCCTCAAAGAATTCAATGGCCCTGTGCCGATGAGTTGGAGCAGCTCTGTTGGCTCATCAGAAGCGCTCCAGTTCCCTTTAAAGCTATTTATATTGATATAAGGAATGTTTTGTGCATTTTCTTCATCCTTCCAGGCCAGTCTCTGGCATGGCTTGGTGTTACCGTTAAGAGTAAACAAGAAAAAACCACCTCAAAGTTGAGTTGTAGATGTGTGAGTGTGATGGACCTTGGGTAGCTCCCTGTCTGAGCACTCCTTGACCAACACCCAGCAATCCACACTGCAGAACAACGTATTTTCAAGATCCCTCAGCCAGTTTTTAGATAAATCCCTTCTGAATCAGTTCTACTTACAGTGGGAGTGGGTAACCTCTTTCTCTACACGTTTTTTTTGAAAAATGCCATTGCTGCAGAATGGCACTGCTGAAGGTGCAGTGCTCTCCTGTCAACATTCAGCAACAAAACAAAACATTTGGAAGCCAGCCTCGCTAGACTGGCCTTGCACAACTTTGATCTGTCAGGGAATTGCATTCCAGTTGATAGGAGGGATGCTGCAGTCATCCCATCTGAACTGAGAACCTTCTCCTCCTGCATGTTGACAACAGCGTTAGATGACAGCTTCTCCAATAGGCCAGACTGGATGAAAAAGTTAAGAGAATCCTTTCTTTTGTCTGCATTTGGTATATGGTATCAAGCCAAATAATTTTTCTTTGCAAAACTGTAACACTTAACTATAAGTGAGACATTTTTAGAAATGGCTACAATTCAAAACATCTGGGTATCCCTGCTGCACAATTCAGAAGAAACAGAGACAGCCTACGTTACCAGCACATTTCTGCTGTCATGTATTTAGAGCACTTATTCTATGTTTCAAACAATAGTAGAACAACTTTATATAGTGTCTTGTAGAGCTAATTAGCCATTAGATAGCAAGGGTAATAAGTTTAAGTGAAGTGTAGCCCTATATTCAATATTAAAAAATATTGGCACTTACACAAATAATACAAACCTCCTCAGCAGAAGACTATTCTTTTGTACTTGTTACAGTTAATTCAGGAGATAATATTACATTATGGAAACTGGAGAGTTCTCATCACTAACATGGCTTGCTTTATAAAAGGCAACTGGAAAAATTAAACACAAAATATAGGGCTTGCGATCATGAAATGTCTGCTCATGAGAAAACAACTTTAAGAAACTGTATTTAGCAGGAGCGAAAAAGGGGGAGAAAGAAAGAATACATGTCCCATGACTGGCCAAGATGTCACAGGAGAAAAATTATGAAATTCCATTTCCTTCTATGTTCTTTGACCCCCGATAGGGTTCATTTCACACACCCTATAGCAGTGCCTTAACAGACTTGAGTTTGATTTGGCTGAGCAATGTTGACCACTCCAGTAGCCAGATGAAACACAGTTTGGGGGATACTCTTACAATATGATTAAGCCATGGTACCAGGGATAGGCAGGATTGCCCCAGCCTCTCCTGCGGGTGAGCTCGGGGCCAAGCCTGAGCCACTTGCGGAGGTGAAGGGGGCTCTGCGGGGGCTGCTGCCTCACACTCGACCCCCGGCTGCGCAGTGGTACTGCGGGAGCTTCATTTCCAACATGCAGCCCACCCTTGTGGGCGGGTGGGAACATTAAGCTTTTCCAAACGATGCTTTTCGGTAAATATATTTCAACTTTTTAATTATGTTTCTCACTGAAAAGGGAAAATGGTCTGTGGAATAATACCTTCTTTGTCACTAGCTTGGACGGATGGGTGAGGGGAGGAGATTCCAGCAAGTGACAAGACACAGCTCCTCACAGCTGCAGCCACGTGTGCCCAAACAAGCAGCAACCTTGTGGCCGAGAGCATCAAGCCCCACACCACCTGCCACCCAACTGCTGTTCTGCCCCAGCCCTTCCACATGTTTTGATTTTTTCATTAATCAACAGTAACTCCAAAAAAGTAGTAACAGCTTTGACAGTTAACACTAAGAGGGAGAGTTGGGCTTCCAGGCCAAAACCCATCCTTTTTGTGCCCACAAACTCCAGTTGTGTGACTCCACTGGGTTAGAAAGAAAAGGGGAGAGGCATTAGAACAAATGAATGCCACAGAAAAAAATCACGTGCACAGTCAGGACTGCAGACGAGACTGTGGCACAGAGAGCTTCATCTCTACCCTAAGTCTTTATTTATATGTTGGGGGGAAAAAAATAAAACCAACCAAAACAAACAGGTGCGAGGGGGGAAAGAGGGTGCACTTCACACTTTTGTAAATTTTACTTTGCTTTCTTTAAGGCTTAGGGGAGAGACAACCCAAAACAGACTTGAAGCCATTCCCCCTCACCCTGTGCAGCCCAGCTGCAGAGGGGTTTTGATGACTGAAGGCATTTCTATCCTCCCACATTGCCACATTCATGTTCGCACACAAGGGCACATGGCACCATAACAAACTGCAACTGGACTTCAGTCTATGCAATGCTTTCATTTTATGTAGCATATTAACAATGTTAAAAACATACTTGAATCTTGAAAGCTGTATTACATATAAGAGTTGCTATATGACATGACAGGGATGATAGATGCAGTTAAATTAGGCAGGAAATACACCTGGTACCAGATAATTATGAAACACTGCTATAAAATAGTTTTTCAACATAGTTTTAATTCAGTCCCTTGGTGGAAACTCCATTCATTTTACCAAGTGCTGAAACACAGTTGTTGCTGCAGCATTGGTAGGTTTAAAAAACAAGAATACAGCAGAATTTACTAATCTATATTGCAGTCATCTACATGATTTATAATTCAAATAAAAATGAATTACTCATTCCTCACTAAAGATTCAATATCACATTGCTGTACTGAAGGGCCATACTATTAAGCAGTCATATTTACAAAATATATTGCCTTTTGTTATGATCTTATGAATAATTAAATCTAGAGTGCAAGTATAATAAAATGAACAAACTACTGCATTTTATCACAATCAGGAATTAGAAAAACTGAATAATTCATAACAGGACTCAGTCATTAGCATGGATTTATGATATTTTGATTATACATTAGCAAGAACAAATATATACAACTAGATATGTGCACAAGACTGAAGATCATATAGGTTCTAAGCTGGATGGAGACTTTAAGCTATATGTATAACAGACTTTGAAATACTTAAACATTTAAACAGAGCTTTGTTTATTTGGGGTTTTCATGATATTAGCAGATTTAGAAGTAAATTTGCATTTGCTCACAGAAAACAGTCATTTTACTTGAGAACACCATAATCCTGAATGTTATACTGTGTACATCTCTGATACTTCAGAGTCATTTAGCAAAACACCTATTAACAGATAATTTGCTATTTATTAATTTCTTCACTAGGGAAAAAAAAAAAAATATTTCAGGCTGTACTACGAAACAGCATCATGTCTCCTCACTTGTTTTCAACTTAGTAACTTACCCCCTACAATTATAACTCTACATCACTCTGAAGATATGAACTAAACTGCATTTTGGCCTAATCTCAAAAGTTTGTGTATTGCCTTTTAGAGGCATTTAGAATTTAATTCAAATATTTAGAGAAACATTTCCCCCCCAGAGAATTTTAACTCCTCCTTGACTGTGCCTTAGAAAGTCATGTTGTCGCAGTGCCTGGTTCAAACCTGACTAGCTGTGGGATGGCCTCCCACTGACTCAGGGTCACATCAAGGTTTTCCATAGCCACATGATATCCACACAGCTTTTACATGCTGCTACCCAGGAATTTAGTCTTTCCGCTAGAAAAATCTAGTATGGGGGGGTGTGTGTGCGCGTATTTTAAAAAGGTTAGCTGAAGCTCAAACATTAAACTGAGGAAAACACACAGTTCAAGGCTAATAAATTATTTCCCCCCAGGCACTCAGTGAACCATAAGTTTGTTAGAATAGCAAAGGAGACAAAAGGGATTTTCAAAAACCCTCCTCCCCTTTTTTACCTCCAGTGTTCACAAATTATGTTTTGAGAGTGATGAAAAAATCAGCCAGCTCTATGACTGGTCAATAATAGATAGAACAGTTCAGTTTCTTGCCAGAGCTTTTTTGAGACTGAAGTTTCACTGATTTCAGCTTCACCTGAATTTCCACCCAAAACATTAAAGCAGTTTAACACCTCTGATTTTATTGCTTACTTCCATTCTCACTGTAGTTTTGCAGCTCTGCAGAACATTTGTATCGATTGACTAACTCCTACTGTGCAAAAAACCATTCTTTGAGCAAATGCATTGACTCACTGACTGAGCTATTAGGCATGTTTTACCCACCATTCTCCTGTTCAAAATGTGTCTTTTGTCTAAGCAGAACATGGACAGACAAACCGTAAGTCTTCAGCACTTCCTCACATGATGCGAGCAGTGAGCACTGACCCGTCACACTAACCAAGCCACCCAAACCTTCTACCTGCGAGTGGCAAGTAATGGGTTATATTTTGGCCATTAGTTTTAACAGTACCAACATTTCATTCAGTTGAAATAAACAATTATTTTCCTTTCTACTAAAATTATAATAGGAGCCATGACACATTAAAGAGTCTTAGATAATAATTTCTACCTACAGAGACACCCATGTAGGCAGACATAGTGCAGGGGCTTGGATATAACCATTTGATCCAAGATATATATAAGTTTTGAACTTTACCTTATTCCCAAATAAGATTACCTATTAGCCAGGGAAAGTCAGCACACCGTGTTCCAGATGAAGCACAAATCACCAGGAAGATTAGCATTTCAGGTGCAGCATGATGTTGTCAGCCCTAGACAACTACATCTCTTCACTGCTGGCTTTCATTTAAGCTGTTAATTGCTGGATCAGCACTCACCTGTGAAAGAGGCAATGTTCATACCTCCATAACTGAGCCGAGCTCTTGTTGTTACGATGAAGCATGCTATTCAGTTCCTATACCTGAGGAAAATAATTTTATCTTCCCCAAGAGTATGAACTCTTTAGGGGTAAAGTAAAAACCAACAAACAACACAGAGTCTTGCAAGAAAATGAGTTTGTGCACTGAGATTAATTTTTATGCAGAACCTTCTAGAAATGAGGCACTCCATTAAGACAAATCTTCATTTTGAGGATCTCATTGCTCATCCAACGTAGCAAGCTGATAGTTGTGACTCTCAAACCATACCATAATTTTGAAAAAAAGCAACTGCATGAACTGCCCAAGTCCTGAGCTGACATAAGTCAGCCACCCCACAGAGCTCGGTGGAGCAGCCTCACAGCCCAGCATCACTTGTATGAAGGCAGCAGCAGCCTGCAACGTATCAGGTTAACAAACCAGCCTCTGAGAGCAGTTAATGAATCTCCCCAGCAACACCCATAGCAGATTATGACTTCCCAAGTAGCAAAGCATGGAGTCTGACTCCTGAGGTACTGGAGTACACTAGCACCTTTTCATATCTTAAATGACAGCTGGTTTTTGGTATAAAAGCTGATCCAGTGGGATAGGTTGCCCTGATCTGCTGCAACCATCCTCATCCACCAGAAATGAGTGGATAAAGAATAGAAAGGGTACTACATCAGAACAGGAGCAGTTTCCATCAACTTTTCATGAGCACACACGGTCAAGGAAGGGATCAAAGCGGAGTGCTGCTTTTCCTGTCTAGTCAGTGGTCATGACTTGTTTCCCACTTCCTTATAAAAAACCCAAAAAACACCTGGAAAATATGTTTATAGTTTTATGTATGTCTATCTTTCCTGTTAAAGGAAGGGATATCTAGACCTGCAATGCACCCAGCACATACATCTCAAGAATTGTTTGCTCGCACTGGAGAAAAAGGTATTGTATTTCCTTATCAAATACCTGCATGAGAACATAAAACCATATATTATGGCAAATAATGAAGGAGAACTTCACAGAACAACGATTAACTTGATGGAGTTCTTCAAATACTGAAAAACACCTGTTTCCAGTGGGTCTTTTTTCTGCTCCAATCTCTTCATCATTTAAAGCTTTAATAAATAATAAAAAAAAAAAAAAGTACTGTAGCTTTACCCCTTAGTAGGTTGTCATTCCTTACGTTATCAACAGTCTGAGAGGCTTCATTAAATTCTCTCACTGAATTTCACCATTTGGTTGTGCACTATAATATCATCTCAATTTATCTGAGATGGCTAGGAAGACATTTTAATGAGTAAAGGTAAAGAGGAGAAGAACATTTATCTTGGCAAAGATAGGGGAGGGGAGAGTGACAACACAGTCCCAAAACCAGCTGCTTTCATTTGAAACTGAACTATCACTTACGTCATTAGGACTGGTTAAGCTTTCTTCAGGACCTGTTCCCAGATAAATTAGCATATAGTTATTCTGTGTAGGTTATGCAGGCTCCTCAAAGTGCCTCAGTGTTCAGGAACATATTTGACTTTAAATCTTACTGAAATGAGAGTAATGCTCGAGTGTTTCCATGATCAAATCCTCAGTTAGCTCATTGCTGGGGAAGGGGCTTTAACCCACGTGCACTCATTAGACTTTTAGGCTCCTCTCACTGGAAATAACGAAAAAGCAGACTGCAGAAGAAATATAGGCTGAGTTGAGAGTTCAACACACATCTCATGGCTTCAATCCAGTACCTAATTCTTCTCACCTCTTTTCCATCATCCTCTTCCATTCCTACTGGACTCAATTTGCCATGCCATCACCACAGTAATGTAAGTGAGGTCCATCACACTTGCAGCAACCTGCCTTCATTTTAAACTTCATAGAGCAAAGCGTTTTTCTACACTCTCCTACTTCCTCTGAAGTCACCTGCGACTCTTTAGAAATCCATCCCACCATTCATCCAGGACAAGTTCCTGTTATATTGCCTTCACTCCTTGGGAGGCATCTGCTTTCCATTTCAACCTGAAAATGCTCTGTTTCCTACATTATTCTTTTTTCATAAATTCCGTATGCTGGCTTGCTTGGCAAAATATAAAGAGTTGTGTCTGCCCAAAGGCACAATGAAAAACTGGATAAAACAAACTGAATGTTCTCATTTTACTATGCACTGTACAATAGAGACATACATCAACATAACCTCAGCCAGGATTGTTTGGCAGATTTTGTTCAAAGTGTGAATGAATAGCAACCTTATATTCCCTCTGGCTTTAGTTCTGGATAATCCTTGTAAGTCAAAACTTGTATTACCTGTGCCAGAGGTCAGATAATTTAGACTATGTTTGGTCTTTAATGTTTCCATGACAGCACCCTTTATTAGCTCCAGGTTGAAAGGAGGTGGGGAGGGCGGGGAAACAACTAAATAAATTCTCTAACCTTTTTCACCAACTGAAAGTCCAAGCAAGTTCTCTTCCTGCCTTTTAAAAATTTGGCTCATTTGGATCTATCCTTCTGTCACTGAGTTTAAAGTGAAACAGTTCATACACAATCATCCTTCTATTAGTTACAATAATAACTCAGAGTAGGCATAATGTTTCTTGCCCTTCAGCATAGCCTTGGCTGTATTTTCCTCCTCAACTTTCCTTCCCCAGATATTGCACAGAGTATATTTATGCTGTCTATTAACTTTCAAAAGAGCTGAGGCTTTGGAAAGCCTGGTTCTGATTACCATTTTAAATCCTGTCTAAAGAATTTTATCTTGGGGGAGAGCATGCTCTTTGCATGCTCCTTTTTGTGGCTAGGTAGGCTCCTTTCTTCAAAGCCGGCATTTCCACCAGCCCTGTTTAATTTTAAAGTTAAAATTAGGAGGCATAGTGTTTATCAGGGGATGTAGTCAGGGACTGTCTGTCAGAGCACTTGGGAAATTTAGGCAGGATCACTGAATATGCTGAAACTCAAGCATTTAGTAACACAAGCACTTTCAGCGTGTTCTTAGCCAGTTACAAATCGAGCCGAGGTTGTAATGGTAATTAAATTACGGAATTAATATTATTTTAAAAAATACTTTACTTTAAAAAGGCAAACAAACATAAAGAGGTGAATGGATGTGTGTGTAAGGCCTTAATTTAGCTTTTGTGCTCCCCCTTCTTGTGTGTTATCTACAGAAAAAAATTCATTAGTTTCACTGTGTAACTATTCAAACCCACACTGCAATACTAGGGACAGCCATCCGTCAAGACATGTTGCTGCTTTAAATTTTAAGAGTGTAGCAGTGAAAAAGGTCTTTGTTTTGGACTGGGAACTTTGATCAAGGACAAGCCAAGCTATTGTGCAATTTTGGAGTTCAATTGCTTAACAATGCTAGACACTCCTTAATCATACAACCCATATAAATACATAATTTTATCTCATACAAATCACAGTAGATATTGCATTTTTGTTTAAAGTCACAAACAAGGATGGTACATTTGTATCTGAATCATATCTTCTCCATTGGAGCACAGGTTACAGGTTTAGACACTGCATGCACTGGCAGAGCTAACACTTGAGAGGACACTGGTTATGGAAAATCAGGTGAAGCCAACCCCAAAGTTCACTTGTCTTTCAGGTTGCAGTTGTGAGCTTTTAGGTATTTGAGTTTTGCAGCTTTGGTAACAAAAAAAAAATCCCAAACAGATGACCAGTGCTTGATCCGCTTCGATCAGTACAACTGAATGCAGCACAGACTAAAAATATGCACCCTTAGCTGCAGTCTAGGAGAGCCAATCCAGAAATTGTTCACAGAAAAACTCTTGAATCATTTCGGGGAAAAAAAAGGCCAAGATTTTCTTTCTCTTCATGACAAATTCACGCAAAGTAGAAAAGCAGTAAAATTCATCACAGAAGTTATTCACTGTGAATTGAATGCTCATCTCTATTCAGAACATTACTGAAACAAACTGGGAAAATTTACTCACTGACTCATCCGCAGCTGCTGGTGTCAGCTCATTTTCTCCGCTACAGTTCTCAACACAACTTTCAAAGTAACTTAATACAGTATGTTAACAACAGAAGCAGCAGTCCTAGCCAAACAGTCTTGCACACCTTAAAGAGGTAAGAAAGGATGAGATTAAATGATAGCATCAGTCAGCGATCCACAGCATGTCCCAGGAGCCTGAGGTGTTCCTGGTGAAATATGTGCCCTCCAGCTCTACTTGGACAGGGTTGAGGACTGTTGACCAAAAACTTCTGAACATCAGAGGAAGGAAACCTCTGAGTTTCATTGAGTTTCTAATTTGTGCATAGGGATGAATGAACAGAAAAGTAGTTGTAGGGCTCCAGCTCTCCTTATTTGGGTATCCTACTGTACTCCTTGCTAGTCCTTGTCAGGTTTATAATCATGAATTACATTGTTTATTTATTTTATGAAGTTCTGAAGAGCTCTCTCATTTCCTTTGACTTTTGTTTATGAAGTTCTGCAATCAGTGTTTGTGCAAGAATTTCAGCAATAATGATTGTGGCCCAGGGCATTTCCTCGATTAATGGCAGGCTGGAAGAGTTGATGGCCCACAGTTCTGCCTTGATCCATTAACCCCAGGGAGGTTTAAATTCTCCAGGAAGCACCCAGTGCCAGAGCAGTTATTGCGACGGAAATTAAGTGGGATACTTTAGTCAACAGCAACAGAACAAACTTCCTTTTATCTCTTACAAATGTAGGAGGAAATATTAATTTGAATGGGTTAATAATGATGTTTGGAGTGTTCAGGGGAATTTAGCAGCCACTAGCAGGAAGCACAGCAGGAAATTTCTCTTTTGCCATGCAGTATGCATCAGAACCAGAGCTGTTTGGAAACAAGGTTTTTCAATTCCCTAAGAAATTAATGATTTGGGGTAGAAATTAGGAAAATGGAGTTTTTAACTTCTAAATGAAGCACCTTGTTTGATACTGCGGTTTCACACAGGAGGTGCTGGCTCACTCATTTTGCTCATTTCTACTTCAGACTTTAACTCCAGGTCAAACTATCTGGTCTCCCATGGTGCAGCTCAGTGTAACCCCGCTGGAGCCTTTGGCCATGATATACAAAGAGAAATACAGTGACATGAAGTGTTTAATTCCCTAATTCCTCCCTATCAAAAATCTACACCACTCAGATCACACACAAAATTCATATGTTTCGTTCCACGTTCCTAATTAAAGGGAGCAAGTCATGCTCATATGTGTTCATCAAGATTAATCGTATTGTTGTCTACTTGCAAGCACTGTTACTGAAGTCACCTTCAAACAAGGCAACCATTTGCAAATTATTGTAAACTGTGGCAGAAGCGGATGTTTTCACCTAAAGCCAGGGTTTGAACCAGTGCCCATGGAAGCCTACAGGCCCTGTCTGCTCCTTTACTAAAAATCAAAGTGTAAAGTCCTTGAATATGTAGAATAACTATGAACATTTATATTTAAGCAAGTCCTTAGCTCAGCAGCATTGATGAAACTTAGACATGTGCTGAAGTCCCTTGCTGACTCAAGTCCTGTATGAGGCACAGTGGGATCAAGTACGACAGTGCATCCTACAGGGAACATTCAACAAGTAACATCTGTCTCCTACAAAGTATGAAATAATCTTAAGGATGTTGTGAATAGATTAGCTGACAGCTTGTATCTGTCTCTACAGAAACTATTTCTTCAGTGATCTCAGCATTTTATGTTTTTTGTAAGCTGCAGAGATAGTGGCAATATTTTTCCTTCTCAAGCTTTTATGTATACACCACTCAAAACAAGCCAAACAGGACTGGAAAGACAGAGCCGTGGTCCAGCTTAGCCATGCACTCCATACACAGCTAGGAAGGAGGTTTCTGTTTCTGATCCTGCCCAGACGGAGGAGGAGGACTGTGTGCCACAGCAGCACTGGGGCAGGATCCACCACCCTGCATGCAGCACCTGAAAACAGGCACAAGTTAAATCGCAGCTGGAATTCGATCTCCTGCTATGGACTCTGGCTACACTTCCTACGTGGAAACCACAGACTGCAGCCAATTTTAAAGGAATTTACATTCCTGAACATATTTTACTTTGGAACCAGAGATGAAGAGAGAGAAATGGGACTGACTTGTGAAAAGATCCAACGCTGCGATTTAAAAGTGTTTTGGAGCATTTGGTGGCAAATTCTAATGAAGGGTGGAGGATTCTCTTCATCTCTCCCATAAAGGCTCATTACGGTTACTTACTGCAGGAGACATGTGAAACAGAGTAGAAGAAAATATTAAAATAGGCAGAACTTTCCATGCCATTTCACCAATACATTTCCAAAAACCAGGTTTTATTATTTGTATGTAAATAAGAGTCCACTGCTCATTTTCTTTCTTTTTTAATATTCAACCACAAGCTGAGAAAACAACGTCCATTTACACACAGCCTGTTCAGGCTGAGGATACTGAAGATAGTGAAACAGAAAACAGAGCAGTGACGTGGTTTTAGTGCTTCGTGTTTAAAGACCAAATTATAATTGAATGACCAAAGTATCAGGATGGTTCAATTTTGAAATTTCTTATCCAGGTTTGTAGTTCAAGTCAGCCTACTAATAGCTAGTAATACGTGTACAGTCTTACTGTCTGTAAGACTACAAGTCTTACTTCTGCACTGGAGGCTGTTCATAAAAAGATCCATATAAAGCACTTTGTGGTGATAGAAACCTCTTGGGGGAGCCCATAAGAAAGGAACTAAGTGTCTATACACTTAAAGCCAGAAAAGTCTGGACATAGCTGCAAAAAGAAAATAACTTGCTGAGTCATCATCCAAGAAGCAGGGATCCAAGTGGTTGAAACACCAGGCCCTTGGTGGCTGAGAGGTTTTGGAGCACCACAAAATTGTACAGGCCCACATAGACAAGCACAATGCTTAGGAAGGCCAAGGTCCTTTACATTATTCTCTGAATTTCAGTTGTTAGCTTAACAACTGTGCTCCATTAGCTGAATTAACCAATAGCTTCAAATAGGACAGTGTTTGTTTATAGTCTTAGGCTACAAAATGTTGATGCAGTCAAGCTTTTTAATGTTCACATGTGTTTAAAAGTTTTTCTCTCACCCCTCTTGAGTTCTCAGTGGCCTATTAATTTCTAAGGAAAATGAGCGCAATCCTTGCCTCTTCACCTAGAAGAGATCTGCCCATTTTTTTTGGAGAAAGGAAAAACACATTCACAGCCCGATAAAGCATAAATTTTATCTTCACATATGAGGTAATTAATTCATACAGAGCTGCTTGCATGCTGAAGAGCTACAAACACAATTCTGGTAACTACTGACACACCGTTAAAAGCATGGTTTACAAAGACTGCATTCAGTCTAGAGGTGGCTTCACAGCCTGAACTCAGTCTAAAGTGTGTGGTTACCACCTCAGCCGTGTTTCAATAATCCAGCTGCATTTAAACCCTTGAAATCAAAGGGATATATTTATACCCTGCACAGAAACCAAAATCACTAGGCCGATATTTTCTTCAGTGCTTTTTTCTTTCTGCATCAATAAAACTCATGAAAAACAGATTCTTTAAATAAGGCCAGAGAGCACTGAGAAGACAAGTGAAAGATAAACTCACCCCCTCTTGGTTTTTCAATAGGTCCAGGCCAAGAGGAGAAATATCTTAGTGCTGAGTTGTCATATGCTATCTATGCATGTTGGCTGTACTACTTATAAAGACTGACACCATTTTATAAAAGGAACTGTAATGTAGGTTTTTAATTATATAGCTGATTTAATCTAATTTATTTTGTTATGTACACAAAGGTAAATTAGCACAAAACAGGTCTTTTATAAACTACTCCATAAAAGCAGGACTCTATAAATAATATTTGGTCTCTCCAACACTTTTAAAATGATGACTTCTCACTGAGATCTAATTTGTTTTTATTTGGATTTGCCAATTATACCTTCCTATGCTGTATCTGCAATCTCAAATGGATGTGAAATGGATCTTTAAAAGCAAAATACAACACTAGGGAGCATCCAAAGGCAACCCATAGATCTCAATAAAATGCCAGTGGCATCCCCTCATCTTCTTCCCCTCATTTTCCTTATCAGATGCAACTTCTTCCTATTAACCTCCAAAAAAGCTTCTCTTCCTGAGAAAGGCCTCTGATGAACCAAGTAGCACATCCCACACATTTCAAATGGGATCTTGGAGGCCGGAAAGGAGGCAAGTTCTTGTGGGAAGGACCCTCCTTTACCTCTGCCAGGCTCTGGGTCACATTTAAACCCACTAACTTATAACCTCAATACCTGACTAATTCCCCTCATGCGAGGGGAAATCCTCTCTTACAGCACTAAAACTCAAACGTTTTAAGACTTCAGAAATGAAACATGACATAATGCAGACATGAACTCCACAATAATGTGCTCTCCAATGACACCTATGAAATGAGAGCTTCTGCACTTAGCACTAGCTGCATTTCTACAAGGTCCAAAAGCTGCTGCTCCGCTTTCTACCCTCCATTGCCCTCATCACCGATAAACTGATCTAGACCTCAGTGGGAAGGAGAAAGGGAGCAACGTGCAAGACAACGCGGAACAGTACAGCATGTTCTTGGCAGTGGCTGGGCACCAGCCAGATCCCTCCCCCAGTAAGGAATGCATCTTTCTTAATCAAGGGAGAGGTTCAACTTTGAACTTGCTGCTTCTCCCAGTCAACAAACACTCTTTGTTAACTACTAGCTGTTTCCTAATCACTGTGAGACATCAGCTTTCACGTAGGACAAGGGCCATGGAGGGGTAAGAGGTGAAGAATTGTTCCCCTCTACCATACAGTTGGAAATATGGGGTGAAAATCTGACTTCTGGTGTGGCTTTGCCACTCTGTATAAACCTGCAATGAAAAGGAAGAGGGGTGGAGGGAGGATGGGCTATATATGACTACAGCACAGCATCAGCACATATATTTGCAGTGTCTGCAAACCAAAATGAAAGCCAGAAATTCTGATCACATCAAATAGGTGAGTCCTTATAAAAATCTGAAGAAAAATGTACCTGTTTCCAAGACAGAAGTGCTCTGGAAGGCCACTAACCCAACTAGCCCAAGCTGCAGGTACTTAAGATGCATTTTGCTTTGAGGGATTTTCCAGTCCTTTCCCCAGATGAGATAGAAAGCTTTCTGAGGCCTAACACTGTCCCTACAGCTCTGATCTTCAGTACAAGGGCATGGGAGAAGGCTTTTCTGTAACAGCAGCACAACTAAAGGTTAAAGCTGCCATGCCAGGCAGAGCTCCAAAGCTTCTGGGAGAAGCACCCGCTCTGAGCCGTGCTCCCTTCGGCAAGGGTTAGGACCACCAACAGAGTTTATTGGCAAGGCTGATTTTAGGGAGGAGTTGTTTGTTTTTAAATTCAAGTTAAATGCATTGCAACCGCATTATAATGAAAGATTGGCTATCTGGCAAAAGACAATATAAAATCTCTTGGGATCACAAGCTTTCTAGCAATTTGTTACAAAAACTTTCATCTAAAATATGAATATTCAGCTTTCAACAACAGAAGAGTGCCATCCACATCCTTCAGGTTAGGACCACTGTCTTTAATCTTCTTGTCTCACCCAAACTACGGTAGGTAAAGGCATGCAGCTGTGACAATGACCCGACTCTTCTGCTCGCGTGGCACTGTACCATATTGATAAAAGCCATCAGTAACCCGGCTACCAGAGCAGACATAAGTAACTATAGCAGTGACAGCCCCCTACAACACTATGCAATGTCATCTGCGTCCAGCTGGCTTCCTGTAGCTCTTACCCTGGAAGGTTTCTCTGTTGCACTACTGGTTTTCATCTCCAAGTCCCTTAGTCTTCTCCCTTTGCTACCTGCACACATTACTCCTATTTTTCTTTGACCCCCTTTTCCTTATCTCCCCCCAAATGCTACCTCTTTTGTTGCATCTTTTTGGAAACTCTCCAACAGAAAAGAAACAATCCCTTTCCCTCTATGCCAGGACACAAAACAACCATCCAGCATGCCCACAATTACTGATGCTACAGTTACTGGCTACCGCACTGCTCCTATGGTCTACGTGCTTTCCCTAGCCCTTTATCAGTCTTAAACCTTTTTGCACATTCACTCGCTGACTCAGCGAAGCTTCTGATTTCAGTCAGGACTCCCAGTGCTCAGCATATTCAAAGTGCTCTTAGAAGTGCTATTAGCCCCGAGCTCATATTCAGCAGGTATTAAAGCTCCGAGAAGAGGAGATCCATTATACTGTTGGCAGCACCAGCACATACTACGTCTGCGCTGCACCACCCCACTGCACAATTCCTGTTTGCAACCACCTCGAGCCAATGGATGAAATCAAAGTAATATGATACTTGCATTGAATTCGTACAATTGGAAAAGATTTTATTCCTACGCAGTGGTTCATTGACTTTTATATGACTTCTAATCTCCAGTGACTGCACATGAACTGACTAGCGAATGAATAATATTTCAAGAACTTGAGAGAACATGGAAACCCGAGTTAACAGTTTCATGAATTCATGATGACTTACATTTACAGCATATGAAGTATAAAGCAAAACTGCCTGGTGTAGCGTAACAATTTGTTATTTAAGGCTAATTACTTTTCCACACCATCATCTGTTACAGTAATGATTAGTGCAACTCCATGCAATTGATTTGTGGATTAAAGTTATTTAGTGAGGAAGTAATATTGAATACTGAAAGAAGTGAAAAGAAGCCTTCTAAATACCATTTTGCTTTCCACATTCTCTTCCTCTCTACAAATTTTCCCATATTATAGTTGTTTAATTGCCTAGGAGTGGGGAAACTGTTTTGCCACTTCCACCTTTCCAAGGCTTTATGTCAACTTGCATCTATGACACAAAAAGTTAATAACATCAATTGTCACTGAGAATCAGTGATAAAAAAAGTTATTTTACAAACATCTGTACAGTGGGGTTGGCACATAAAAAACAGCAGCAAATGAGGGAAATATGTTGGCATTTAAACACAAAAGGTTACATTAATTCCCAAGAGTCAACATCTGGCTTCAAACAAAATCAGGCCAAGGCAAGCATGGGCCCAAATTGCCCTTTTCTCTGCCAGCAACATATAGATCCAACTTGAACAGAAACAGTACCAACAGGTAAGATTTTCTAAATCCTATTTCCATGGAATAGTTCCAAAACACTTCATATGTTTAAGAAGTCAATTAAATTTGATATGTTTGCTTGACATCCAGTGGTATTTGCTAAAAAGAAAGACTCAACATTTTTAACTCTTGATGTAATATTTTTACAATCCAGACCAGTATAAGAAAACAAATTACCAGTTGAACTTATGAACTATATACCCAGCACCATCCATTACCAACTCTGTTGGAGGAATGCAAGTGACCTGCAATTTTACGAAGATATACCTACAATCAGGAATTAAAAAAAATTATTATTGATTATAAGTGCAATCACAGCTCCACAAATGCTCAGCCTCTCAGGACTTTTCCCTATTGCAATGCCTCCACTTTCTTAGCAACTGTTTTTATGACTTTAAATTCTGAGGACAGACTGACGTGACACTAATTAGAATGCTTTCAAGCTGAGGATACTTTCCCTTCAATGTGGCCATACGTTTAAATCCCAGCAGTCTAAGTCACAATAACCTCTCTTTCTGCATATCTTGAAAATCTTCTCAATGTCTTAAGAACTGTTTTGGCTGCTCGAATGAGGTATTGTTCCCACATATAAAGTTATGTACAGCATGGCTGAGGTCTGTATGAAATGAAGATGACCTCTTGCTCAGACGACTTTTTCCTTCGTCACCTCAGATAAACAAATGGGTCCATCACACATCACCTTTACAGAATGATTTTTTTAAAAGTAGGATGGAATCTAGCATGCAATTTTTATATATATTTTTTAACCATCTTATTGAGGTACTTTTCCCTTAATAGCAGTAATCTTCACTTACCAGAGCTGGTGCAATACAAATTCCCGTCCCAATCCTTCTTCCCCCATAAAGAAGAGAGTACGTAATTTTTCATGTTTTATGAAAAACCATATTCATTTTCTTTTTGTAACTGGCAGGATTGAGGAAACTAGGATACAGGGATAATGACAAAAGATAAAAACACAGTGGGGCTAACATACCCTGGGCTCCTGACAACAGCAGGGAGGGACAGACTCCTCCAGACAACACGGCAAAACATTTAAATTGAATTCCTGTTCCACGTCACTCTCTCAAGCGAAAGTTGCCAATTCTCGTGCCAAAAGCCTTCATAGGTGCCAAGTCACATCAGCTGCCTAGCCAAAGGGAGGGGAGGCTGCAGGCATGGCTCCTGCACAGGAGGTGCCAGCAAATTCCCTCGAGCTGGATGGATGGACCGGCACACTCTAAGTCCTGGGATGACCCTCCAGCACTGAATGGGAGCCCGGTGTGCTGCTCCCGTGGACCAAGACCCCCACTGTGGGTGCCTGGTTGCAGTCCCAGGGGGACTCCAGGGCCACTGGCTGGCTCTGCTCTAGAGCAGCCCACATTCCTCCTTCACTTCAGGAAGGTGCCAACAGATCAGCTTCTCTAGGCTGAACTTATCTTTTGTGAGCAATCCTCAGCTCTGCTGACAGTGAAGAGTTCATGCAAACCGTGTGCACTGTTCACTTGATTTACTACTGCGTAACACACTCCCGCCTCCCCCCAGGAGACTTGGCTCAGCTAGCTCCAGCTCACAGGTATGAGCATTATGTTAGTTATGATTTACTTCCACATAGTTACAAGTTTATTTCAGCAGATGAAAAAAAAAAAAAAGAAAAAAGGAAAAAAAGGAAAAGAAAAAAAGAGGCCAGCCGTATGTCCCATTAGATGCAGTGGATAGCACTTTCTACAGCTTAATCTGACACGTGAAAAATGAAGACCTGCCTTGTCTCACAGTACATGGCTTTTGAATGACATTCCCAGGAATTATATTTGTAAATAAGTTACAATTGGAGTAAACTGAGGGACGGGGGGGGGGGGGGGGGGGGGGGGGGGGGGAGGAGTGATGCCCTGGCAAGAAGCCAACAAAAAGTAAGAACTACATGTACTACTAAGTTTCTTTCTGACTTCCTTAAAACAGATAAGGATATTCACCAAAAATCCCCCACGTTTTACTTACTATTCTGTGTTTCTTTACAAGTATCTGAGAATTTGCAGTAACAAATATACCCACGTCTGTAAAACATGGGAGATGAAGCAGCAATTACCTATTTCTACTACCCTGACACAATACTCCTTTGTTTTCTTTTTCTTTTTTTTCATAGGATTTCACAAATTGCAAATGACAGAAGTGCACTTTTTACCTGTAGGGATCGATGCTGCTTATCACAACACAGTACCCAAAGGTAAGTCATTTTGTGTACATTAATTGTTCACAGGAAGACCAGCCTTAAAACTGTAATGATAGCTGAAGTAGGGATGCTGAGTACATCTTCAATCACCCCAATCTCTATTCTGTAAGCCTTACAGCAGCTTTAAGCCCTATATGATGCAAAGCTGTTTGCTTTGCCTGACTGTAAGAAGACAGTGTTAGCTTCTTCTTTTTCTTTCCTGACCAAAGACCCTGGGTGAATAACCTTACATTTGGCCGTGCTAAAGTGCAAGCAATCCACATAGCCCTGTGAAGGCCTCTTTGTTACTCATCACTCCCTCAGCCTACAGGTCACCTACAGGCTTCATCAGCAGTGACTTTTATTTTTAAATTTCTGATTAGAAAAAGGAAGAGGAAAAACCCTAAATGCTGTTACAGGACCACACTGCTCTTTTGGCTTTTTCACCTTCATACCTCACGTCAAAAAGAAATGCCCCACAGAACCACACATTACATCTCTCTATGACAATTTCCAATCTCATACATTTTTAAGTTGTTAGCCAGACTTCCAGTTGAAGTTGACAGAAAGAGAGTGATATCAAGGATATCACACTCCTGGAAATGCTGTGGGGCTGGCTGGGCCAGAGAGAGAGAGGCAGCCGGACTGTGGTGCCCCAGGGAGCACCAGCTTAATGCCAGGTAGGACCTCGCTGTAGACACACAAAAATCTTCTCTGAAGGATTTTTTTAAATATCTGCCCTCCCAAGACTCAGCTTGCACAACCAGTATTTAGGACAACTAACACCATACTTAAGTGCAAAACAGGCTTTGATCTTTTTAAAATTGGTAGATCCACACCTTTGCACACAGACACACATTTTTTTCAATTAGAGACTGGAAGAGGAAAACCAGCTTTGCTAGACTTTGAAATCACCTCCCCCACAGCAGCTTCCAAGTTCTGACGAAAGGAATGCTTGAACTGAACTGGTTCGGCCAGAATGGAGATGATACTCTCTGGATCTGCAACAGAACCTGCAAGTGCCCGACACTGATTTACTGTTTAGCAGGCTCAAGCACCGAGCCCCCAGGCACTGAATTCACCCCTTGCAATTCAGCTCAGTTCCCTTCCTTTCAGAAAACTCCAGCTGCACATATGAACTGTTTCAGCAGCATTGAGTTAAATCACAGCTAGTACATTAGTTAACTAAAACTATTTTTATCTTCCACACAGACACACCATGTTGTTCATTCTCTGTTTCATTCGCAGAAATCCTCATCACATAGGAAATACCTCTGTCTGCTTTGGCCCTTCCAAAGACAGGTTTTACAATGTCGCAAGCCCTCCTCTCCTCCCAGTGGTAGGATTTTGTATCAAACCTCTCTCAGCCTTGAAGAGGCCCAGAGCAGTAACCCTTGCACATCAGTGGAGCCAACCCTGCGTAAACCCTTCTTTACTTGGGCACACATGCAGTGCAGCCACGAAACTTTCATGTCAATTAGCAAAGCAGCACCATATTTACTTATTTCATATTTCTCTCAACACACCTTCAAGTGCTCTTTTTGATCGTGACATGGTGACATTTCACTGGTGATGCTGCAAGACCAGGTGGATTTGCACTGCACTGGAGTTCTGCTGTGCAAGAGGCTTTCTTGGACCACAGAGTTTGCTGCTCAAGTCGTAAGTACAGGTCCAGTGATGAACAAGTTCAAAATCATTATGATAAATGTAACTCCTTCAAAAATATTCTTAAATTTTCGTACATGACTGTTTCTGCAAATGGCAAAAACAATAACAAAAATAACATACAGATATTCATAGAGTTGGGAGTCATTTAGGGGTTCATTCCGGCTGTACCAATTCCACCAAGTATCAAATATACAGTAAAAGAAATATCTCTCAAGTAAAAAAGAAAGTTTCTTATTCTTCTTTTAGCTAATGGGGGTATTTAAAATCAAGCGCCATTAAATCCAACAGAAAATACCACAACAGCCTGCTACCTATCCAAGAGATAACAATTTCCATTTGTAAGAACGCAGCCCTGAAGTGACAACCCAAAGTTTTAGAGTGATAGAGAAACCTGTTTATCTGCTCATTAAAAGACAATTCAAAAATAAATTTCTCATTCTGTTGAACCAAATTACTAGCAAAGAGATAGCTATTAAATGCTACTAAATAAATCTTTGCAAGCCTCAGACTCTTAATTTCTTGATTGCATGCATAATAAATACCAAGAGCTTGAGGTAATACAATACTCAAGAGGACTGAATAATTTTTTGGCCATACAAAGAGGAGATAATTTAAAAACTTTATGTAATCTTAACAGACTGACAGCTGAGGTAACCACCTCAAATGACAGATATATCTAAAGAACCATATGAAGCACGGCACTATTCCAAAACTCCTCTATCATCAGTCATTCAGTGAAAGCTATTGTGAATGTGCAACTTTTAATACTAGAACCTGTTTTCAGTATGGAAAGAAAACCTTTACCCAAATATGACCTAAGAAGCTTAAATAATTGCCAATAATACCAAAAGTAGAAAAGTCAATTAAAAGTAAAGATGATCTGCTATCATGAATCGCATGTACATCTTGCAGTACAGTGGCAAGGATACAACGGCAGTGCCAACTCAGAGCGCACAACTGAAGTAATGAAAGCCCTAGAAAAGCATAACAAATTATTTATTCACTGCAACACACTGTATATTAAACATCAGATTCCATTTTGCTCATAGGAGGATGAGGGTGACTTAAAAAAGGAAAAGAAAGCTTACCTGTACGACTCAACGCTACTAATGAGTTGGACAACAAACCTCCTGACCAGTAACCCAGGCCAACATCCAGAGGAAATACTGAGAGAAGGAGGAAATACCCATCTGTGCAAGAGGCCTTTGCTTCCTCCTTCCACACAACCCCATCACCCACAGGACTCCTGGAAGAAACTTCTGGTATTGTTTCACGATCAAAAATTTATTGTAGCCTTAAACTAACATCAGAGGTAAGTCTTAAATGCATATTTACAGCCAGGTAATTCTAACAGGAGTTATAGCCTTATTAAAACTGCACCTTCCACCCCCTTAGGCCAAATTGCAAAGTGAGTGTCATAAAAGGATCTGCTGTACACCCCAAAACTGACAAACATGTCGCACTAGCAGTACGAACATCGCATGAGACTTGCCCGCAGCTGTACCACAGCTCTGAGGGCTCTGAATTTAAATGTGCTAGAACATACTCCATGGAGGCGGATAACACTTCAGAGCATTGTAGCCCTCTAAGCCATATATTCAACAAGGATTTCTTTGAATGCTGTGGTTTTGTTGCTTAGTACACCATCCACAAATACCTTTTTTAAAACTTTATATTTACCTATAAACTTCAGTAACAGAATCTGAAACCTTGTTACAAAGGTGATAGCTGACATGCTCAGAACTCCATCCAGACCCATGCACCACCCATCTCTTTTAACCCCTTGAAGTAAAGTTTAACTGAAGTTAAAGGATGCACAGATCACATTGGGAATTTATTACAACAGCAAACTACTCACAGAAAATCTGCAAGGAAGAAAAATTTGTTCCCATTATAGATAGAGATAAGGACTGAGAGAGGCATACATTTTTGCAATCTGGGCTTCTCAGCTGCAGATTCAAGACTTGTGACAAACAGAAAACATCAAATGTGAATTTTTAACTTACAACTTTCTTAAAACTTGAGTTAAATTTAAAAGCATAGCCAGCAGTGCCAGTCATTTTTAAGCTGGAAGGAGAATTAAGTCCTTAGGGAGGCATATATTTTCACAGCACAACAGCAACGAGAGAAGATGCTGATGATAAAGAAGCTGAGTCAGATCGGGAACAGACAGCTTGAGAGCATCTGCAAAGCAGAATGGATGAGTTCTCTGCTGTGATGAGTCACCAGAGATATGCAGGAAATGAAGATTACGCAAAACAGGAACAATTATCAGAGCAACATAATGTTTTTAATGGGAAATTAATGTTTTATTCAAGTGATGTTTGCTAGATGTAATTCCTTGTATCCAAGCAAATCTAGAACTCCAGCTCCACCTTTAAGACTTGGACCTGATTTTCTGCTCAGTTATGAACTCCCACAATTGCACAAGCTTCTTGAACGACAGACTGTGCCTTTTCACAAGCTGGGAAGCTGAATGGTATAAATCGGATTTATCATACATAATGTGATATAGACATGGATGAATGGGGATTTTTAATAGATAAAGCTCTTTGGAAACATACATTTATCCCAATATATGGTATAAAAGATAAACAAGTACTCTAAAGTCCTCCATAGTTTCTGAGAAAGACTGAACCACAAAGTACATTCAGCTCCAGCCTTAGCCAAAAATGTAAACAGTTAAGGGGGCTGGTTGTTGTCCACAGCCTGCAAGTAATTAAGCACTAATTCTCTACCACCTACTGCGCAAGAAATTGGAAAGGAAATATGACACAATGTTAAGTATGCACTTTTCAGGCCAGACTCAACTGATGTATTCTGTGCATCTCCATCATCTTCACTGGACCAGTACTTACTTTCCCTCCCCATCCAAAAATGGACAGATGAAACTAGGAATCTCCAAAGGCAGAATGACAGATTTTTATCTCAAAGTGAGGGATTTCCAGCGTCAGCTGAAATTGTCCCAATACATCCAATGCCACCCACAAAGCAGGACAGGGCGAAACATTTCCAGTTCTCTTAAGTGGGGCTCATGTGTGATAACCAAATCCTTGAAGAGACCTTCATACATTTCACCAAAACCTTTTCTACTTTATTTGCAGATTCTTTTTCACTGAAAGATGATGAAAGGCTTAGTTGCCTTATATGTAATTAGACACACATTTGCCACACATTCCTGGGACAAATAAACTGAATTTACCTTAATAGGATGCTTTTATCCAGCTGAACTACTTTAAATTTGCTGGTGCTTTGTTGCACAGTAACATTAAAAAAAATTAAAATCAAACCCAGTCCCAGGAAAGCAGCATTCCATGGAATTTTTCCAAGCTCTACAGACCTCCTGGGGCAAAAAAGGAGGAAAATGTTTGAAGCATGAAGGATTTTTCCCTTCCCAGAATCTCCAGGCCCATGTGAACTCTTGCTGGAGCTGCTCAGTGACGTCAAACACATCCACATCCTCTGTGGCATGGCTGAATCACTGACTGTGGCAACACAAGCTTCGGCATGACTCCTCAAACCCACTCAGGTTTCATCACTTAGGTCCAAGTTTTGCTTTGGCGGACAGACTAAAAGCGTGGTCCAAACCTCTATTTTCAATTTAGACAAGTATCTATGGCAACTATGATACTATTTTAAACCAGTCCTGTTTAGCCGCCTCCAGGTTCAAAGTAAAGTAGAAAATATACCAAGCCCACCCCGTCACCCACTCCTCTAACAGCTCATAGTGTGCGACAAAGTAGGACATACCTGTCTGCTAATCTCCCTTCCCTTGCTGAAAATTTCAGCAAAGCACCATTTTCCCTCTTTAGTGATTTCTCTGGGTCTCAGCAAGAGAAATGGCTTTCATACTCCGAATTTGCCTGGCTCCTCTTCAGTTCCACCTTGCTGCAGTGACTTTCCCATGAACATGCTCCAGGTGCACACAAAGAGAGGTGCTTGGAAAGACGGCTCCTGCCAGGCTCACAGCCACCCTACCGTGGCCCCTGCCGTCACACCCCACACTGCCCACAGAGCTCGATGGCTGGGGAAGGACTGCAACAGGGGCTGAGCAGAAACATGTACATGTTTGAATTCTTTTCTACATATTTACAAGGTGGGTTGGGTTTTATTGGTTTTTAAACACTTGAGATTTAGTTTTTCTCTTTAAGGAAGACTGTGTGGCTCTCCTACTTTTTTTTTTTTTTAATCTTTTAAATGAAAGGTGATGCTTTTGGGCAGCCACATGATGCTGGGAGGTCAAACCTTACAAATAACCTCAAATATCAGATTATTTGAAACATGTTGTAGCATTTGGCACTCCTTCCTTAATTTTGTAGGTGATGTCCAAGGCATACATTTCCATGCTGGAAAGTGTTCGTTAGTCTCCTTTACAAGCATGTGTGGCACAACACTTGGCGAGCAACTTTACCACGATTTTCACTCTTCCTTGTTCTGACCATGACTTGCTACAAAAGGCAGAAATTTGTCAAATTAATCAATTTGCATAACTGGCAGTTACGGAAGAAAAAGCCAGGCAAGTCTGAGCTGTGGGAAATGTTGCAGTTAAATGTGAAACCAGGTGAAGTCTGTTTACATATTCTTGTTATCAAGCTACAGTCAGAAATGCATTTGCTGTGTTGTGTTGGTTTTGCAAACTAGGACCTACTTTGCATTACTTTGAGGATCGGGGTTTGGAGTTGAGCCTTGGGGCTCAACTGAGTTACCCAAGCAAAGGCTCCCTGTTTTACTAGGGATACCTTGCAATACGGCTTGACCTCCAGGTACCAAACCCATGGGGTGCTCTGCAGCACTACACTTTCAAGGGACATGAATAAAGCTTCCATCTGTCTATACACTAAGTCTTTACATTGAGCTAGCAAGCATTCCTACAGTACCATGCAAACCTGTGGAGTAATTTTGCCACTTATAAACTCCTGCTTACAAAAACTTGTATTTTCAGTTACATAAATTGTGGCTATGGCCATCACTACTGCTGAACTGAACTCTCCCCTACTTGACAGACTGATTCAAAGAACATGTTAGGAAGTATTTTAGAGTCAGACTGAGGTTGTTTTTTTAAGTATCTACAAGTAGTTAAAAGTTGTTCAGCAGTTTGAGAGTTAGTAGCCAAGTCTTAATACCAGGGAATAAGAAGAGGGCAAACAAGATAAAGGCACTTTCCAGTCTTATCTTAGCTCCCCAGCACACAGCTGGAAGTTACTTTGCACCTTTTTTAAGGCATTTGATACCCAACAGAGTCACACACAATCTGTACATCAGTGTTGGCTGTATTTACGCATTCATCCTGCATGCTCTCTGCGTGTAACTTCTGTAATGAACACCATCTTCAAATTCTACACTATAGCTCAGCCTGCACATCTGTGCATGCGGGTACAGCCATCTCCTTACTCTCCACCAGCTGCACGCACAGAGAAGCCCTGAAACTGGTCTGCAGGAGCCCACATGTAGCATCTTTTCCTAATTAGATCAATATAGGGCATAGATAAAGCCTGAACTTTACCTTTTCAGTTGCATGAGAGGCACTGCTGAACAAACCTGCACTGTACCACTAGCACTATCAGAGCAGCAGAGAGAAGGAGACAGATTATGAAAGCAGGCAATCTGCTCTCCATTCTTGGGAGAATGCATGCATAGTATCGAGTGTATGTGTTGCCCTGAGTGTGCCCTGGGTTATGACGCCAGAAACATCGGTCCTCTTAACACACATTGCTAACGTGCATTCTCCTTGCATTGCACCAACACTTGGTCTTTCTAATTAGTCATCAGCTTTGGCAATTTTCAGGTTCTGAAGAGTCTGGAGCAGATTCAAGCAGCAAAAGAAAAATCTCAGCAAGGTGGCAGCAAACAGCCAGCCAAAACAAACAAGTCAGGTTTAGAAAACCTCTCTTGTTCGTCTTTGAGAATAGAATCATTCACCTTTTCAGCAGTGTGGTCCTCTGGCCTTCCAGGAAATGGACTAATTCCTTAATCTTGCAGCACATACATATTTTTATTTCTTGCCATTAAAGAATATAAAATATGAAAGTCCTGTGAAGATTTCTTCGCTAGTACCAGGACCTACTTGTGTTGCAGTTGCACCAAAGTAAGCCATGATTTGCCCCAAGAACAGCAGTATTCTGACCTAGTATGAAGGCAGCACACAAGGACAGTTCTCACACTAACATATTTAGGAGATAGTGCAATTACTCTGGGTTTATAGAATCGCAAAATAATTAATTGGTCTCTCTCTAATATCTGAAAGAGAGAGCTATATTCACCTACAAAACTGACCATAATCCAGATACTTATGGTCAGGTGCATGATTAACTCTCTGGGGGAGTCTGGACTTTTCTGTGTCACATTTGAAACAGCAGTGTGAATCTCAGTTCTATTATACGGGCATGGATAGGGGAAGCATATTCATCGATCAATACCAGCTCTTATTTTCTAAAGGAATGTGGTTTGTGATGCCAGATCGGTAGGCATCAAGCCTTGTCCTGCCTATCACGGGAAGAGGGGCTCATTTGTGACACTCAGCACCATGTCATGCTGTAGGCTCAGTCAGTGCTATCAATTTCATCTCCATAAACATCCACTACCCAAACATTCAATTTGTGGAATTTACAAACAAAAAGACTATAATAAGGCTATAATAATATATTTGTATAATGATTATACATTTTATGAGGTATTCATTTACTATAAATTAACTGTAAAGATCTGGGAGAGGAATTTGAGTCTGACCAAAAAACATAACAAACAAATATGTTTTTTGTGAGTGCAAAGAAAGCCTTGTGAAGTGAGACCAACTGTTGTATGTTCATGTGAGATGTAAGGAGCTCTTTCCTAAGGAGAGCGTTTAATTTTTAGAATTTCTAATACTTAACAGTTGCCCTTTAGAGTAATTTACCATTTTAAAGTAATACAGGAGGAAGCAATAAGTCTAAAATGAATGTATACCTTACTGAAACCAATAGGGTTAATATGGCATTGACAGGACAGGATTTGACCTTCACAGTCTTTTTTCAAGAAATGTTACTGACTCCATTTAAAAGCTGAATAACAGTGAGCCATCTCTCTGAAGTATCAGGGTCAGATTTCAAGATTGTGTAAAGCTGTTCAGCATACCAAAATGGGACTTTAATATTACCTAATAAAGGTCAGATCCCATAGTTTAAAGGAGTGCAGACAAACAGCAGTGCTGGTGAAGCATTCCATCTTTGAAGTCACTGATGTTACCTTACGCATAAGCTGCTTGCTGTGCCAGACTGCACTGGCATTCTGCAAGGTGGGCACTCACCAAAGTGATAATGAGGACTCGGACTGAAGGCTAAAGGATGCTTAGTTTCAGCCTCAAAGTGTTAAACTCATGTAAACTTAGTACAAGAGTGTGACCGTAAATAGTAAGCCTAAGCTGGCCTCTCTGCCACATGCCAGAATTTTTCAACATATTAAATCATTCACACTGAAAAGCAAATGTAAACTGGTTGACTCCAAAAGCTATTCATTTTAACTGGTTGGTTAAATTCATCAAGAGTAAGAAAACCAGTACTATAACTCTTTTTTCATCTAATTGTTTAGTTTCACCTAATACCAAGACAGTGAAAGTCCCTGCCTGTCCCACAACAGATTCCCACTCATGCCACAATGCAAACCTGCTCCTCTTGTCCCTGGGGCCAAGTACAAAGGAGAAAGAGTGCAGACACTACCAGGAAAATTGCTTCCCAGGGCCATAGGCCGAGCAAGTCCGTATTTCAAGAACATAGGTAAAGCACATTCATTAGTTTAACGCAACAACTGAAACTTCTGAGACCAGTGCACAAGATTTTGGAAAGTCTCCATATTTATCTTCCACCTCACTTAAAGATACAAGCAAAACCACAACTTGTTTGTGACCGCAGTCAATCCAAGCTGATTGAAATTAAACATTTATGTAACCATCTAAAGTAAAACATAGTCATCTCTGATGTTTAGTGTACTGTTCTTTCTATTTCAGTGCCATGAGTTAAGACAATGCTTATCAACTTTGATCCAGACCAGAAAAAGTACAAATTTTATCATTATTATACAAGACATTACTTAAGTGTATGTTATCTTCAATGGAAACAGTTCCTCAGAGTAAATCTCTTACATAATTATTTGGCTAGAATACTGTGGTTTTGAATCTGGAAATGAGAACTACTACTATTTTCATGCAAGGCAATTCCAACACAAGGAAAATTAATGCACATTGCAGAGGAAGAATTCTTGGATAAGAGGGAGAACTATACTAATCTTCAGCTGCTTATAGGCCATAAACAAGATGTTTTATAGAGGTAGCTGAAGAATTACAATTGGGTCTACCTGAGCTTTAGAGAGAAAGAGCCATCAACTGAAAGCTTAATAGCCAAATACTGACAGCATCTGGCAGAGTTGTTGGGTGGGGGTAAGGCCTTCCATGCCACCAAGCAGATAATGGATTGACTTAATACTCTTATCTAAAAGTCCTCCTCCTAGTGATTTCTCAGAATCATCATTTAAAACCAAAAAAAAAAAGACTCTTTAAACGCTGTTAAACTAGCTGAAAGTTTCCCATTCTCCCTGTTCAATGCAGAAAAGCTCTTTAACCTTATGAAAAGAGTTATAAGAAATGACCATTATATATAGTAAGCTCCATTTTCATTAAAAAGATATGTTTTCAGTAATGAACTAGACAAGTTTGAACAGGAGTCTTCTACAAAACCCATCCTCCCAAAACATAATGCCTGCATCAGGCACATAAGGCTATCCGCTTTTGCCGCTAAGCTAGCTGGAGAAGATGACATGCTTTTCATTTCAGTATTTGCATTTCAGGAAATTCTGTTCCCACTGAAGCAAGGTTTGTGTTTCTGGAATTTCTTTTGCGTTGTGCCATACGTTATGGGCACACAGTAGATTTGGTATTAAGTATAATAAATTCTGTTACGAACCACTGACAGTTAAATATAATTGTTTCCTAAGTCCCTGTAGGATGTCTCAACCAGAATACAAATACAAGAAGCACTTCTGATGCTTCATTTCATACAAGATATATAACTCTGTAATATTAATCAATTTAACTTGTACTCAGAAAATGATTCCAGTAAGTAGCACATACAATATTTTTCAAAACTCAGACAGAAACTAACATATAAATAGTGAGAGGTGAGAAGAAAAGGAAACTGAAGTATAGCCAGATGTTCTTGTTGCAGGAGCTCATTAATTTTCTTCGCAATTCTGTTCCCTGCATATGAGCCAGCTCCAGTCAAACTCCAGCTCCCCTGCTCCAAACACAGCTGATGTTGTTGCTCACAATGAATATAAGGAGGAGGTGAATGCTGTTACAGCTCAACGCCAGACTGTAGCCCTCACACAGTGCTGTTGAGCTTATTATCAAAAAAATATGCCAAAAGCATCTTGGTGACATACTAATACCAGTATATATTGCGTAAAATTGGCTTAAAATTTCTTGGACTATGTACGATATCCATGGCAAATGCCATTTTTTCCCCATCTGGTACTCTTCTGTCCCTTTTTGACAGTGCTCACTGTTGATCCAGTACTGAGCACTTACTTGCCTTTTCAGTTTATTCGATTTTTGGTAACCTGTTGACTTCCCTAACACAACTGGAGACACATCTTCCTCCATTTCTTGCCTGCAGCTCTCCCAGAAGAGTTCCGGTACTGGTCCCCAATGTCTGGTAGCCGACACAAGGCTGCAAAGGGCCTGTGCTGGGCCACAAAGATCCCGTGCTGGGCTGCAGCCACCCACAGCCATTGCAGCAGTCAGGGGCTGCCACTCCACCTCCAACCTGCAGCTATCAGCATGCTCCAGAGTGCAGACCTCAGCTGAAAGGAAACATTTCCTTAACTGCAAAGCCACAAAAGTTGGCTCCTTGAGGGCTATGGGAAGGGGAGGAGGAGACATGCAGCAAATGAGGAGGGGAAAAATCCACAATGAGGTCCAGTGACAGCCAAAAAAAGCAGGGAAGGTAAAGATGCAGCACAGATGGCTAACACAGGAGGGAAGATGCAAATTCTTCTTCTTGAAATAAAATTTCTACATAGTGACCTCATACAAAATAAAGCTTATCCTAAGCACTTACCTTACTTATCCTTGAGACATACTCATGTGCCCAATTTAAATAACCTTAGTGGAAGGGTGTATAACACTGTATACAAGCCTATTACTTCTGCAGTACAGTCACTGGAGGTGCAAGCAATAACTTGCCTTATGAATGGTAACAGTAAGGCTACAAGGTTTCATTTGATGATTTTCATTATTTTTAAGATGTATATTATACTCGGAGCAACAGTTCACAAGAGCATCAACTTTCATAATATCTTTTAAAAGGTACTGATGCAAATCCTCCCCTTTCATGCAATTGTTTATACTGCTAAAAGGTTTTAAACCCAAAGTTGTTGGAGGCATAAACGTTTCTTTTAGTACTTGGTAATTCAAAACTATGTTCAAACAACTCTGAGCCTTTTTTGAACGCAATCAGCATCCCTACGGTTCGCAACAGCAACACAAAAAAATAAACAGCAGTCATAGCAGCAAGGGAGAAGGGATTTTTGTTCTGTGTGGTTTTCTAAATTGCTCCTTTTCTGGTGTATGAAGGGGTTGAATAAGTTGCAGCCAGAACTGCACACAGTATGACCAGGCTGTAGGGGGGCAGGCAAGGCAGCTGTGCATGCACAGCCTCAGCATGCTGCCCACGCACCCCCATTAGCCCGAGACCCCCGTGCTCCCCAGGCTGTTTGCAGGGAACAGCTGTCTCCCTGTAACACCCCAGAGCACCCGCGTTAGCAACTGCTACCACCCAATTAGGTATTCCATCACCACCAGTGCATCCCCCTGATGGAGTAAAACCCAGTAATTCCACCAGGCAGTGAACAATTGCAGACCCAGAGACTCTGTAATATTGCGGCTTACAAAATTCATTCACTCCAATGTGCTTAGTGAGTCACAGCCACTCCACATGTAGTGTCAGAGCAAAGACAAGTGGTTCCAGGGGGCATTGCAACTCCCTGGCCCCCCAGACAAAGGCAGGAAAGGGGAAAATGTGCAGTGGAGGATTGCTGATCCTAAAGCTAGCACAATTACTGTTTTCCCCTATCCCTCTCTCAGACTTTGGCTTAGTGCCAACACCACCAGTGTTTTGGGATGGTGGTTTAGGACTTTTTGGTGGCTTTGGAAGAGAATTGGTCATCCCAGGCACAGCACGGACAGACTGGGAATAGTCAATAAAACATAAAACCTGCTCACACATAAGGGGATCTTTATAAAATTCCAATTACTGCTGGCTTGTTACCTAAGAATCCCTAAGAGGTAAGAGATACTGCTCGCTGTGAGGCCTGGGGTAATGAAATTACAAATCCTCTCATGAGTAAGCATATGCTAGAAAGCTACATTTATTTGGCCTACATATTTGAAACTGTTCAAAAGGTTATTGTCTCACAAAATTTGGATCAGAGATTACCACTCATTTTTGCCTTTCTCTAACAAGGAGCCATATTCAGGGTCATTTTTAATTCCTCAGTGATCGATTAGAATACTACAAACACTACTGCGAAGAAGTCTCATTTAAATTCTGTTTTCTGAAGAAGCATCAAACATGCATACGAAAAAAATACTCTCAGATACATACTATAAATAACCAGCAAATGCAGTCCCCTTGAGAAACCTGGTGAGCCCAACAGCCTTGTCTTTTCAAGTGGTTAATTAATTTGTACAAGAAAACTTCCATCTTATTTCAATAGTTTGTCTCCAGCATGTTTTAATTTCAGAATTGATATCAAATATTCTTGTTGCAGACCATGGATGGAGGTAACTTTTCGCAAATGATGCTGTCTACCTCTACAAAATAGGTACACAGGATGGGTTTCCAAAAATATTTTGATCCTGTCATAGGTTAGGTGCTCAAATCCAGTTGAATTTATTATTTCAACATATAAGATTTAAACTATCTGGTAATTAAATCACATGAAGTTATGGATATCTGAAAACCCTAGTCTGTGTTCAGCGTCACTGTGGAAAACCTGTCCGATGCAGACACTGCCTTTTGGGCTTGTGCCAGCACCAGCAGTGCTTCACTCCTCCAGGGCAGGATGAGACACCTTGAATACTGCCAATATACATTCCCCAGCCAGGTGTGAATGTTTCATCCTGTTTCACCTTTTCTTCAAACATTTTCTGCACCTCCCCTTGGTGCCAACGCTTAACACAATGAATTTCCTTAAAAAAAACTGCTCCAGCCAACTTTGTGAGTAATAGTCCTTCTGCTACAGCAAAAAGAACTCAGTGTATAAAATGCACTATCAGCGGATGGGAAATCTGACTACACCACATCATCGCACCAGATGCTGGGAAAAAGACCTTGCTCTTCAGAGTGTATTTAATGAAGGCAAGACTAGCAAGATCTGAAGGAACATACATGTTTCTCCCACCTTGTACTGCACATTGTATCTGCTTGCCATGGTCCCCAGTGATTCATAGCCTTACCCATAAGATCACACTGAAGTGAGGAGCTGTTATCTTTATTTTATGGGTAACTCAGGAAGACAGAGAGCCACCTTCTCAAACACTTCTAATTACTAGATTGGAGGGTACTGAGGCTTGAAAGGAAAGACCTCAAGACCTGAGCATTTCTGTAAGTTGTTTAGGCTCTTAAAAATCTGCATACAGCTGACTATGACAGGTTATGCAGGCAGTTTTTAGTAAAGCGTGGCACTGAAACTTGGCATTCTGCATACCAGTCTCGTGCTTGCACTACTTCACAGATCTTCAAATCTTTAAGAAAAGATCCTCTAAACTACCTTCTCTTACTAAAAGATCATGAGCTCCTGGTTCAATATACAGCTACCACTTGTAATACTCTGTAAGAGGTAAGGACCAAAACAGCACTATAAAAGCCTGACACAAAAGTATTGCTAACCGGGAGCTCATGACCTTTGGTTAGTATCTCCATTTTAGCAAGGAGATGCACATGATGAATAGAAGAAAGTCTGCAGTGAGGAGGGCTTGGGCTCACCAGGGGGATTCTTGCAAAGAAAGAATAATGCTCCAAATTCAGAGCCCACAGCTTTGAGAGGCACAATGAAGCCCAGCCAGCTGGAAAACCAGCAGCAGTGGTCTGACCCATAGCAGTTCCCAAAACACAAACAGGCAAGCAGCAGTCATGCAGCAACATGTCCAGAGAGATCATCTAGACACAAACACCAAACCGCCAACACTGACCCCAAAAGTATGCTCCTGGGTAGGGCAAGTCTGGATACTCAAAATTCAGCTGCTGCCTACATGCCTAGGCTGGCAGGCTTGATCAGCCCTCCCGATCCATGCTCAGATTCCTCAAGTGGGACTATTCAAAGCATTTGATATAGGCCTAATGCTGCATCCCCTGAAAGCAAGAGCTTTGGAAACACAAAGCCAGGCCACCTCTGGCAGTCCAATGCCTAGAGATTTGATACTTTTGGCTACTGTTTATTTCAGAGTCTGCAAACAATTAGTCTGAATACATTCCTCCATGTGATTGGGGCAGGCTCTGGTTTTCCTCGCACACTTTGCTCACACATCCACGCCACAAGCAGTGTTTAGCGCACAAACACTTGAAATTGCTGGTCTTGTTAAAACAGAAACTGCCAAGAGGGCCCATCCCAGCACAAGTGGTTCCCTTGCTATCCAACCTCAGCCCCTATTTATGTTTTTAGATACTGGAAAGAAGATAAATAAAAAGACAGGGAAACACAACTGTGGTGACTACCGCACCTCAGGCAGGTTTCCTTCCAAACCTTGCGTGCAGGGGGCAGACCTAGCCATGCTTCATCCCGCAATGCTCCGCTCGAGCACAAACTTGAAATGACAGGTCCACTGCCAGCAAGGCTGGTTGGCAGTGGCCCGGCAGCCCAGATCTGCCAGCTGGTCCGAGAGAGGCCCCTGCGTGAGCTGCTCACGGCTTCGCCACCAGCTGGGCCAGCAGAGCTGGACGAGGAGGGGAAGGCAGCCCCTGGCCATGGGCGCTGGGGTCACAGCATTGAGGTGAGCAGGGGTCCAGGAAGAGGCTGTGCTCTAGAAGCCATGAGAGGATCAGACCCCCACAGACCATACATGGGTTTTATTTTAGTTAGGAAAGGGTTGTATTTTTTCTTTTTCCTCCTAAACTAGCATCTGGCTACCTAATAAGGTATGAATGTCACTTATGGCAGAACAGGTAAATCTATTTTGCGGTTCTCTCTTAAAACACTCCTTAATTTTACAGTATTTTAGCCTTCCTCTTTTGGCATCTCAGCCTGCCTTATACCGATTCATGCTATCTTCCTCTATAATCTTACTGTCTCAGAACTTTAACTACCAAAGAGACAACTGAACGCTGTCACCTGGGGCTGTAATTCATGCTGATTCACACTAGCTGGCCCAGAGGCATTTTCTCCCTGCATCCCACTCTCCTGAGGTTTACTTTTATTCCTCAGTTATCCTAGTTTGAGTGCTCAAAGCTGATTTCTTCCTGTTGCAGAGGGAACTGGGACGAAGTAGACAACATAGGAGTAAGCCTGAGGTAGTTCAAGTAAATGTGAAAGAACACTTCACCTGATACCAAAAAATACAAAGTAATCACAAACAGAATTTGTGTTTCTGAAGCACCATCCAAAGCCTTCTCCCACCTCCAGTGCACTTTATGGTGGCAGTAGGAGGGACAAAGGGTTGGTGTGATCAGGGAATGCCTCAGAAACCCTCACTGCAGGTCTGCTTTATAGATCTAATTTCCTGTTTGTCCTCAGTTCAGAAATTCAAGGTCGTCTTTCTTCATGAGCCTCAATATCAGCAAACATGCAGTAGATGGGATGGTTGAAATCTCAACTACATCCTTAGAAGTTACACCAGAGTCTCCCAGTACCTACCTGATCAGGATTCACATGCAATAAATGCCATTCTCACACCCACCGATCCTGGCTTGCAAATATTTACTTGGTGCAATTTACTTCAGCTGGAGAGCAACTATCCTCATCTCTTAAAACAACCATGATAAACTCATTCACAACTGGTGATTTTTTTTAAGTAGAAAAATATCTCCATTCTGAAACACAATGGTTCTAGCTAGACACAAATTGCTATTCAGCCTGCCCAAAACTAGAATGCAAATCCTAAACCATTCACAATGAGGCTACCTGAGTTACATTTATCCAAGAAACAGCACTCTACTGGCAGAGCATAGGGAAATGGAAAAAAGTGGGAAAATAGTAACAAAACTTGACAATAAGATATTTAAAGATGTTTTCTTCAACCCTCTCCTGTTTAGGATGAGGTAACCAGAAATACAGACATTAAAACTCCCTCTGTTTACTGCTCTTGCAGTAAGTAACAGGATAAGATCAATGTTTGGAAAGAGACTGTATAAAGAGAATAGTCTCCATCAATCTCATTCCTTCCCTTGGTGAAAGTACTTAATTTACACTTTCTCAGCTGAGTAATTACCTCTACTTTACACTTACAGTTCCTTTAGGAATGGAGTAATTAGCATTTGCCACAGAAACTTCAATAGGTCTGTATGTTGCTGAAGAAAGTTGCTCTTAGTCTATATTCAGGATCTACGACAAGTGCACTCACACATGGAGTAAAAGACAAATGTTTCCACAGCAGGGAGTGCTACAGGCTGGCACAGAGCACAGGGTGGCAGAAACCCCTGAGCACCAGCAGCCATCCCCTTCAGAGGCAGGAAAGCATCCACTGGGCTCACGCAGAGCTGGTGCTGTTCTTCCCACCTTGCAAATGGAAAAAACAGCTCCCCACAGTCACCACTTTACCAGTGGGTTTGCAATAGGGCCCATTTCTGTGATGGCAGCAGCACCCACATCCTCCCTGTGGGCCACGAGTGCTGCTGCCGCCCCAAAGAGCCACCAGTGAGGGCCTGGCCTCACACAGCACCCAGTTAAACAGCAAAACGGCTGGTCTAGAAAAGCTCGGAGCAGCCAAAAAAGGAGAGGGGAAAATATTCCCAAAACAAATGGCAATTCACTGGAGTCCATGAGTGAAAACACTAAAGAGATCACCTTAGCTGGCTGATGCAAAATACAGTGCAATATTACATCTCCTTGTATATGCTTGTGTCTAACAATAGCAGCTTTTTAGAGGCAGAGTTATTTCCACCCCCGGGGCTGGGCAGAGCTCAGCACATACCCCAGGGCAGCCTCGCCAGTGACGGCACCTCTCCCTCCCGGGGACCAACCGGCAAGTCAATGAGAAGGGAAGCAACACCTGCCAGCCTCAAAGAGTTATACTGAAACACAGATGAAAAAATGAAGCACAAAAGGAGAATCAAAACACAAAATTAACCTTTCCCGAGCACCAAAGTACTCCATGTTGTTTTCACCATTAGATTACATATGAGCCATCAGAGATTTGGGAGATGAAAACTCAGCTACATATAAAACCAAAATGAGATACATAAAATATAAGTAATGAAGCCAAGTTTTTAACCAAAGGCATCAGGGATCCAACCACAGCTGAGTTCTGGTGCCAGGGATACAGCTAATAGGAAGAACAAATGCAATAGCCAGCTAACTTGGGCTGAATTTTTAGTGGCAGCAAATGTTTCTGTCAAGCCTCCTATACTTTTCTAAACTCTGGAGAAACAGAAAGACTAAAAAAAAAAAAAGAAATCTAGAATGCCCCTACAGTCACAAAAATGTATCTCCCAGTGACTCAGGAACCTAAATAAATATGTTTCCAGAAAAAAAGCAATTAAGATGAAAAATTAATAATTGTATTGAAGATTTCAAGGAAGGAAAAACCCAAACTAAAGAAAATCCATTCCCATACACAGACTGATAAGAAAAAAAGGAAAATTCAATTAAGTGCAAAAACCCCAAACAATCTCCTAACTCAGCCCTCCTCTCCAAGGCAGCCACTGCTGGGAAGGCACAGCCACTTCCAGCCCCTTGGGCTGCGTGCTTCGTCCCTGTGCGCTGCAACCCTCTGCAATCACACAGCGGCCAAAACACCCTCCCTGAGCTGTGCGCAATGGCGTCTGCACCCCACAGCACCCTGCTGAGAGCTGATCGAACAAAATCTGCACACGCTGCTTCTGGGAGCCCACGGGCAGGGCAGCGTGCAGCCGGTGGCCTGGGAGCACCTACTTGTTTTGGGACGCAAGTGACTCTGTGCCTGCATGAGGGCTGGCTCACATCGCACCCCAAAGAGCTGGACAGGACCTGAACGCTGGCTTGGGGCCGCCCATGCGCAGCCTCCGAGGAAAAGCCCAACCGCACCCAGAGGTGCAGCAATACTGCACTGCGAGAGTGTCAGCCTTGTTAGGAAAGAGCAAAACGGCTTTGCAGGTTTTAAAAGTTAGGGAATTGATGCAGTTTACATCATGCTGTTGATTCTTGAGGGGAGAAGAGAAGTTATTTGGCAATTCCGGTAGTTTATGCCATTTTATAGTTAGAAATACACGTAAAAAATTTATGTTTTCATTTTATATCTGAAGGCAAAATTAATTTTTCTTTCAAGTCTGACTAATATCTTCACTCAGCCTCTCTCACTGGCTCAGGAGTCACCAAAAAGACAGAAGATGTATGTGTTTTATTACTTGAAACATGTGGATCTACTCACATTAGTCACAACCACATCAATTAAAACAACAGAACAAGTGAAAATACAGCAGTCCCTAGGCATAGCGCTGGCACTAGCCGTGTCAAGGGAGATTCCCGATTTTTGGAGAAGGTTCTGTAGTTCCTTTACAGCTTGTACAGATCTGCTTCCACCAACTATTCCTAATGGGAATGGTGGAGTGGACTGGGGGCAGGGGCTGCCTGGCCAGGCCCCACTTGCCAGCGGCTGTGGGGTGATGCACATGGTGCAATGACACTGGTGCTCACTCCCAGGATGTGCAGCAACTCCATGGGCCAGAGAACCAGCAGCCTCAGAGCTGCATCTTCTACAGCCAGAGAGTGCTGTGCTCCCAAGGGCTATTTATTTTCATTTTTACTTCTATAATATTTAAAGGAAATTTTATAAATATATATATATATATAAGCTAAGGCAAAAATGGCATCCAGTCATTTCCAAGCCTGATTCTGTAGGCTAGACAATTCATGCCTGACATGACATGCATCACACTTTGCCCCTATCCAGCAGGCATCCTGACCTAATCCAGACCCCAACCAGACCTGTCTCAGCCAAGCAGTTTCCAGGAATCACAGACTGGAAATCACCCAAGGAGACTCTAAAAATGTAGTCGTGCGCTCTGCTGCTAAACACTTTCACCCCAATGGGCATTCTTAAACCCTGTCATTGTGAAAATTTCAGGATGGTCCACCCATCTTTCCTTTTTGAGAGAAAAAAAAGGCAATTTAATTTTAAATAAATTGTTTTTAAGTTACATCGGAAAATAGGTTATTGTGTATTAGTCCTAACTTAGACTCATTTATTATGCACAGCCTTGATGCACAGCTCAGATCAGATTTTGTGGTAGGCTGCAACAAATATATAAGGGAAGAGTTTTGCACTTAAGCTGTATGGTAATACTAAGCAGCGTAAAATCTGATTACAGATTAACTCAGTGCACCATGTAGGCAGATGCTTTTTGCCACTTGCATTTGCACAGAGCAGATGAAGGTGTTATGGACAGATCCTCTCATTCAGGTTACACAAACTGGAAGGCTGGAATCAGTTCACTGCTCCCTTAGGATAATCACCCCCGTTTGATTCATTTTTCACATAACAAAAGGAGCTACAAGTGAAATACAACAGGCATCCATGAAGAGAAGGTAGCATAGAGGTAAGGCTTGGAGCACATTAGCTATCTATTAAATCATTTTTGAAAATCTACACTTCCTAATGGCATCCCTCTAGATGGTATGTGTGCTCAGCTAATGTTTTTGCATTTCAAGGCATTGCATTCAAACGCTGCTGCCTGGTGTACTCCTACAATACACTGAGGTTCTTCAGGTAAGACAGGTTTCTAGAGCACTGTTTTGGTGAAATCAAGAAGTCAAGGTCTGACTCGGATTATAGCTGCTATCACTAATGGTGAGGTCAACATTGACAATAAAAACATAAGTGGAAGAAAAAGAAAAAGGCTACCACCTCCATTCATGGACCTCATACATCTTTTGTTTGGTAAAGTCATGAGGCGCTGTTTGTGTTGGGACCTAGACTCTCAGCTCCAGGTCTTCTCTCCTATCTCCCTTAAACTTCTCGAGTAGATGGATTAGGCAGCTCAAGATGTTTAAGGGCTACCTAGATAACCCAGGAAGAAATATCACTACCTAGGGAGTAATCAGTGTTCTCTACTCAGACTGCAAGTATTATACATCTGAGTCTCATGAGAACATTTTGTGCCACATCTTGAAAAAGGAGATATTACTCTTGATTTGGTGAAAAATGAATTGGAAATATGAGCTGTATATGTGCTAATTTATAGCAATGAAGTTTGCATTCATTACAGTAATGAGTGCTGCATAAAGCATATAATCAACATTCACTGCGGATGTCAAGAGGAATCCAGAGGCAGAGAGGAAATACATACACTTGCCACAGTTGATCACAAACACCATAAACTTCCAGCCCCCAAAAAACACAAAGCAAGAGGCAGTCCTTTCTCTCCTTACTAGTACTCAGGGGTATTTGAGTGTATCTATCAAGTTCTTGCACTAACAAGCTTAGACAGCCTTTCAACCATAGGATAAATATTACAACAAGTGCTGTAAATATTTTCATAGTAGAAGCACAACTGTTTCACTTCCTCCCCAGCAAAAGACAAAAGCTACAAATGTGATTACATTCAGTTGGTAACTGAAGGATCCAAGCAGATAACTAATTAAATCCTTTTGTGTGGAGTAAGATGTTTCTCTAACATCACATTAGAAATTAAAAGCAAGTAATGGAAGGAAACGGTCAGAGTTTGACAAATCAACATGTGAAATAGTTAGAATACCGGAAAACACCATCCACAGTCTGCAAAATCAAAGCAAGGTAAGCAATAGTGAAATGGTATCTATTACGTCAAATGAAACACAAACCATCTTCTGAAAGAGATGAAAGAAGGTAACTGGAGGTTTGCTTGATTTCATGACCATGTGGAGCAGTAAGAAGAAACAAACAGTGGATATGCACCAACGTTATTATGAGTAAATGTTCTCTAGACATCTATACTGGAAGTAGTTCTTACCTTCTGGTAACCTGGGGTTAGCGTGAATAGAGTTGGGGTCCCCATCTTCCTCGGGATGGTAACGATAAAGTGTCTGTGACTGCTTTTGGGATGACTGACTACGGTCTTCCTTCAGAGCAACAGGAGGAGAGGTTGTTGCACTGAACTTCACCTTGGGGAAAGCATTTCCCTCGTGCATTTCGTGGGAAGATTTTGACCAACCGGGCTCTGTTAAATTCACTTCTTTCAAGTCTAGATACATGCTGTTCCCTGGGTCTTCTTTTCTGGCATGCTTTTTCATTTTAGAGTGGGGGGCTCTCTCTTGCTCATGCTTCTCTTTGTCCCCTTGCTTCCCCTTTGGTCTCCTCTCCAATTCCTCCAGGTGCTTGGGTGTCTCAGTGGTGGCCGTTGTGTGCTCTGGAGGGCCACTGGTAGTTACTGGTGCATCCTTATGCGTCACTTGCTGGAAGGATGCTGCAGTGGTGCGGGGCACCCTCTTTCGTTCACTTCTTTCTGTGGCACTGCGAACTTCAGATGGGACCTTAGGCACTGGTGTTGTGAGTGGTGCAGCTGTTTCCTCAGTGTATGGATCAGCCGGAGCCAAAGCTGAAGGAGCAATGCTGGCTGGTAGGTAGTCATAATCCTCGCTTTGCTCTTGGCTGATGCTCTCTTGCTCTAGGTGGGATGAATAACTCCTGTATTTTTTTGGAGACTCCACCTGGGTATTGTCTCCTTCTGGTGCCTCCTGGTCGTAGCTGTATGGATCGTCGTAGTGCCTCTCTGGTTCGCTATCTTCAGCATCTATTGGACTTGCAGTGTTTAAGGCAAACGTGTTACAGTCTGGAAGCTGGTAGCACATCAGCTCACCACCAGCGTTCGGGCAATGGCAAACCTTGCAGGGGGGCATGTGGAAGGTGTGCCCCGCTACATACTTCTGGCCCTCATGGAGGCAACCTATTCTCCCACACTGAGGACACCCATCAGCTGGCACCACAGCATCAATGCAGTTTGGGGGCAGCTCTGGGCATAGCATGAACTGGCAGCTGATCTTGCCTCCTCCCTTAGGGCACGAGCACTCAGTGCTTCCAAAGTCCACAAAATAAGACTGCCCTTCGGGTACTTTGCCATTGATAAAGCCCACGTTAACGCAGTCGTAGTACTGGTAGCCTTCGCACGTGCAGCCGTGCTGCAGACATGTGGCACAGCACTCGCCAGGCTCCAGCACGTCCTCAATGCAGTTGTCCAGGGGCTGGCACTCTGCACCCGTGCAGTCCCTCTGTGCATGGGAAATGCTGGTCCACAGCAGCACGAGGAGGATGGCATTCAAACAACTCTGGTGCCAGCTCTGGTACCTATCCATAGTCTTCCCAAACAAGTATAGCTCCAGTCCAAACTTGCACATTTAATGTTTTTTTTTTCCTAGAAGGTTGTAGATTCAGCTCCGAATCTGCAGTGTTTTTCCAAGTTACCTTTTCTCATAGATCCTAGAGTTATGAAAGAAAACCCTGTTAAAGACTATACTCAGCACATATCCTGTTAAACATTAGAGGTTTTTAAAAGTTGGGACAAAATCCAACATCTGGAAAGCTAAGTACGAAATTAATCATAATGTCTTCCAAGCACTGTAGGCACTAAGTTTGGAGTTGCATGCTTCCCCCTTCCCGCCCCATTTTGAAAAAGAAAGAAAGAAAGAGAAAGAAAAAAGGTTGTGACTGTTCTCTTTTGAATCTGTTCACAATATATATATATACTTCAATTAAAAGAAAGCCTTTATACTTCAGTGCCTTTTTGTTAATCTTTCTAGCTAAAACGAGAAAGATTTTTGGCAGATAGTAAGTAAATATCTGCAGATGTAAGTTTAAGATAATTATTCTTTATGTTTTAATTACAAAGACCCAAATCTTAAAGATCTTTCTTAGACAAACTTAGCCTTGAGACATGAGAAATTGTCTGTACACATGTTAACTCAAAATAAGAGGCGGTTTTTTCTGCCTCCTTCCCCCATTTAGCAATCTTTTGCACTTCAGTCTTCAACATTAAAAGTTATTTTTTTGCCCCAGCAGTGCTAAAATAGAACTTCTTTGTATATTGCGGTTACTGTGTGGTTAAATGTCACATTAGCTATCCTGTAATACATATTAGAGGCCGGATCCTCACCTCGCAGAAGTTGGCACAACTCCACAGCAGGCCTGTAGCACGCAGAGGGATTGACTCTGTTGTAACTAGAGTTAAAATTGTATATGCTGTGGACATTTATACCAGCTGAGGATATGCCACCACTGGCAACCACTTCTTTTATTTTTGACACCACCAGTAATACTTTATAGTGAATTACTACACCATGAACAGAATATATATGTATAAATGAGTTGGCATAATAACACTTTAGTCAAAATGTGTTGAGGAAGAGAAAGTTGTTTGCTTTTTAGTTACTAAACTCTTTGACCGTAGAAAAGTTTAAGAGTTAAACTAAATCAGCTGGTGTCCTTTATACCAAAAGCATGCTCAAAAAGCTACATAATTAACATGGAAAAGTAGTTAAAACAGAAAAAAAGTTTGCCTATAGAATTTTATAGAATTAGCTACCTATCTGATTAATTTTTCCAGAACCCCTCACATCGTCAAAAAAATAAAGACCCTAAAACATTTATCTAGGGAGTAAAATGTAGTCACATCACTAAGAACAATAAACCACACAAGCAACAGGAATCCTGCCAGAAAATCCATTCAGAAAGATTACTTCTCCCATTCAAACTGGGCTTGCAACAAGTCTGCTTCGGCACTGCTGGAAAGCAGCCAGGCTGTGGGAAAAGCGTGCCTGTTCTGATAAGATATGGACAAACTGTGCTAAGAATTTCCACGGTTCTGCCCTGGATTTTGAATTACTTCAGTACATTGTACAGAGACATAATTCTTACAAATCTAGGTTTTCTACTACTAATTTGAGTATATTAGTTGAGTGTGCTAAAGGATACTGATTGAAGGAAAAATGAAATTGTCAGAAAGTATAATAATGGCTTGGAAGAACCTCACTTTTTCACAACTGCTCTCAAAACTAGGATATTTTGTATGAAGGAGAATTTTCAATATGTGGTGCTGAAATTAATTCTTCAGAATCCAGCCTGGGAATTAATGATTTATCCTACTTTCAGCAGCTTTTCCAGGTAATCCAAATTTGTAATTATTACATAGCTTTAGCTGGGAAATAATGAATGGAAGGACAATTAAAGATAAGCTGCTTCTGTAAGGGTCCCACAGCAGGATTTTGTCACCATCCCCTCCCACGGGTACCTCTTGGCTTTCATGCTTCAGCGCATGTAAGCCCCTTGGTCAAACTCTGTGCTTGCCAGAGCACTGCTGGTGGCAGCTGAGCACAGCTCTGCCCTGGCCCATGCCTCATCAGTGCTTCCCAGGCTCCAAAAGCCCCAGGGCCCCAGTGTGGACCATTCGGGTGTCACAGCCCCAGGTTTGGCCAGCCTCTGCGTGCACAAAGGTAGGGCACAGCATTACCTTAGTAGTCAGCACCTGTGGGCCACGTAAAGGGCAAACTTGTGTGCATCACCCACTTTATATCCAAACCGCAACTGCTCATAGTCAGCTACTGCTGTCCTGGTGCAGCAGAGCCCATCAAGTACACATGGCAATGGGAGCAGGATACCCCCGTGAGCGGTGTTTGCCTGCCCTGCTTGTACATTCAGGTTTCCCAAAAGCAACACTTACTTCTCAGGCATAAACTTGAACTCCCAACAAGAAACCACCAAATTACCTCGTATCCTGAAGCAAGAAGCAGAAAGCCAGTCATAATTTATATCTAGCATGCCTAGAAGTTCAAGCACAGCTGAGGGTTTATCATGGGACAGTCCTGTTTTCATGAAAGGAGCTGCTCGACTGCCTTCCCCTGCACAGTTACCTCTTCCCCTCCTCATCTGCACCCCTTTCTGTCCAAGGCTTTGTTTGCTTGTCTAGGTCACCTCAAGTTCTTCCTTCCCTGTCTCTCGCCTACGGAGAGGCCCAGAGAGCTTGCAGCCCCTCTCCCACAGGAAGCCCTGTCCCTGCTCCCCGCCTCTCACACTTTCTGCTCAATGCCTTATTCAGTCCCTCCATACCCTTTCTCTTTTGACCCTTTCCACATACCTCAACATCTGGTTTCTCAAGCTACCAACCTCAAACTGATAAGGCTGAAAACCTTATAAACCCTTTTTCTGCCAATAACACCACAATCTTCCCTGTCCTCTGGCTCACTTTCCTTCATCAGAGGCTCCTGGTGTAATGATTCCAAAAAAAAGTATCTCTTTTTATTCCTTTAAACCACTGCATTTTCCCTGTGTTTCCCCCATCTGTTCCCCACACCCATGGCTCTCCACCCCACCACCACCAACCCATAAACTTGCATATCAAAGAAACACTCTCTACTTCAGGCACAGAGAAAAACAGCTTTGAGTGTAGCGCACAGACACAACTATTGAGCCCCACTGAGAAAATGCATCCCTCCGAACAGAGTGGGTGTGCTCCTGCCAGCCCACGCAGCTGATGTGCAACTGCCTCTGGACCTGTGCCTTTCCCCAATGCTGAAAAGGTGCTCTGGAGACAGCAGCTACTTACTTGGTAATGGCATCAAAAGTTAGAGCTGTGAAATAAAGGTCTTTATACCAAGAGGGTAAAAAAATGCACTATCTCTGGAGGACAGGGGAGTTTAATACCAGTAGATATTATTGCAATAATTTGTTTCCATTAACTATTTTAATGCTTCCTTTGATGTCCTTTTACACAACTGGGACAATATGCAAGGGCTTCACCTAAATAAGAATTAGGTCTTTTTACTCTCAACTCTGTCCTTCACCCACTCTTATCAATGTCATTAACTTTTGCTGCTCAGCTGGGTGGGATGCCACCACAAATTAAGCCTTGCACACCTGAAATAAAGATCTTTCAAAGTCTCTGTTGAAAGCTTTACAGAGCTCTACAGCAAGATAACCCAAGGGTCACCCCAGTCCTCATGTATTGCTTCATGACCCAGAGGGCTTCATGTCCTTTGTGGAGTTTCCTAACTTGCTGTGCTGCATATCCTCCTCTCCTTTGGTTCCCTGTTGGCTTTAGTGGGGTCGTACCGGGTCACTATTAAAGTTGCTGTTGCCAGTCCTGTGTATGCAGTGTGTCCTGAGAAAGCATGAGTGCGCATGCAAGGGAGGGTCAATGGTCTGGATTGGGACCAGGTCCCTCAAAGTCAACAGAAGTAAACCTGTGAGGTAAATCAGCAGTAACTAGAGGATGGTCAGACCACAAAGGAGTTCCTTATTCCTCAATTCCTTCTTTAAAAATGATTCCTAGGAAAGGCAAAGCAAAGACATCTTATGGAAAACCAGCTTAAAAAAAGTAGTGACCCAAATGAACATGAACTACAGGCACACATCTTCATGGAAAAGGAAATGAGAATGCTTCACACTGCGGATGAAACCCGCATCTGTGTGACAGGACATCCAAGGCTAACAGCAACAACCATGAAAATTAGAACTAGCACTGGCTGAAAAACATCATATTCCCGACTCCTGCCAGGGGAAAGTGGGTAGAACAGAACAAGATTTCAAAATGCTTACTTCAATTCAATTTGGGGCCAAAAAGTTATAAATTCTGCCATTTTTGCAAAACAATATACTCAGAGTGATTTACTTCAATTAAAGCCATAACATAAAGTCAAAAGGAAGAATGTTGACTTGATTAAAACAGTTCAGCTGTATTACTTGAAAATGTTGATGAAACCAGCGTGTTCCCACAGAAGATCTAGACATTTTAAATGCGCAATGTCTTTAAATGAAGAGGACTTTTATTGGGAGATTCTTTTTCCAGATGGTTTTATTTCAGTGCTGAACCAGAAAGCTTATTCTAGGTAAGCAGAGGTGACAGGAGGCACTTTCCTTCAAAGCCTTCACTCGAACACCATCTTTCGGTGTGAAGGTTGCCCCAGAGATGCCAGAACAACTGCAGAAAGTGTGCATGTGTGGAAGAGATACTGCAGGATCAAAAGCATTCTTTCAAATGTTCACTGAATAAAAAGAGGTAGACATCCATAAAAATAGGAATAAATAGAATAAATTCAGCCCACTGCAGAGGACAACACCTGCATGAGAACCCACTGACTTCCAGCTTTGAAGATGCACCTGCAATTTAACCAGCTGCAGATCCCTGCAAACAGGTTTAGATAGAACAATTCTTTTCTCTCTCCTACCTCTCAATTCCTCACTAAATTGCCCTTTTCAAGGATGGTAAAATAGAAATGCTGGTTTGATATACATCATCATCTTCTGAACAGTGTGCAGGGCCAGATGCAAGCCTGGTGTGAAAGCAGGAGGTGGCAGACATCTGTGCGATCCCTCCTGTACCGTGTACTGGGAGCACACTCCCTGCTGGGTGCAACTGTGGGGGTTAGCCACTTAGCTTGTCCATTAATCTACACGCAGGTTTCACGCATACAAAGAAAGAAGTCTGTCTATGCACTAAGCTGTGGGAAGCAAATGCAGTAGTGGCACTCACCACCTGTGCACAAAGCAAGTTCATCAACCCACCGAGATGTCATGAACAGTTCTCTTGGTTTCCCAGTACCAAACTGGCTCTCCAGGTTCAGGCTGTACATGACCAGGGACCAAACACAGCCCTGGTCTGTGATGTTGAATCTCTTCTCTATCACATTGGTGAAAGCATTGCAAAAAGCACATTAGTAGCCTGAAGCGCATGTGCACACCCACACTGAACAACAAGGCTAACATATTTCACCAGTCTGTGTATTTTAGCACCTCTCCCCAGCCAGAACTCTCCAGTCTGCTGCAGCTGCCAGCAGCTCTTAAATGGCTGCAGTCATAGTTTAGACTAAGGGAGGAAGAAGGGAGGGGACGGAAGGAAATATCAATTTAAAAACAATCCCTTTTAAATGCAAGAGAAAAATGGATATTTGTGAGAGATCTTTCTTGTATGAAAAACAGAAAAAACCCCTAAGCCCGGTAACTCCTGACTCGGCTGTGCCAGCCAGTGGATTAGCTCTTCCTTTCACACCCTCTCAATCCGGAAACTTGTGATCTCATCAAGTGCTGGAAGGGATTGCTGCTGGCTGCTCCAGCCCATCTCGCTAGCAGAGGTAACTAAAGTGCTATTCACCAGGCAGATGAATGAAAAGTGGAGAAGGGTTTCCTTTACCACTTTTATGCAATACACAGTGCAAAGAGCCTGTCATTTATGCCTGCTAATTTATGAAATTTGAGATGAGCTGAAGCCAGCCTTCTCATTCGGGGCACCTGGGTTGGGGAGAAAGAGAAGAGGGGTAGGATAAAACCCAGTGTAAATCCAAATTCAACGAGCTGCTTTTTCTTATTGAAAATAAAGCATGAGATGCTTAGTCACTTCAGTGTTGTCAACACTCCAGTTCTTGGCAAAATTAGCCTGATTTCAGAAGTCATAGCTTTTGCAGGCTGTTTTCCTCAGCTTTATTTTCAATAAAAAATCAGTTACTGTTAACCCCCTTTTCAAGGAAAAGATTAAAAAATGGACATTTGGGAGTGTGGAGGATCATTACTTAATTCAACAGAGAACTCAAGAGTGGGACAAACAAGGAGCAAGCAGCATGGGATCAAAACTCACGCAGTTTCCCAAAAGCGGCTCCGATAAGACCTCCCTTCCCAGCAGAAGCGCCCCCAGGCAGAGATGCTCCCAACGCTCTCCAGGACGTTCCCCACGCTCAAATCCAAACAGGAACCTGACACGCTGCAGCAATGGAAAAGCATCACCCAAGGTATTTCAGCTGAAGTAGCCAAGCATTAGCAATAGTGACCAGGCAGCTCTGGGATGTATTCTTGCAGAATGTGCAGCTTTTGAAGCCATTTCTGAAGTCCTGGAGAGTGAAGGCAGCCTTTTTCCAAGTGAATGACAGGGCAGAGCCGAGGAGGGGAGAATCATGTCTTGGCTCTATTATGTCAGTGCTCTCCCTCACCCCAGACCAGCCCAAAATAACAGGGCAGGTACTTGGCTCACTGAAGAGTAAAATTCTGTGTCATTGGGAGTCACCACTGCAGCAGATCCAAAGTGACTCAGTGGAAGGATGGCAGCTGCAAAGGAGCGAGAGAGAAACGACTCACACGGGGAAAGGAGGCGAACAGAAACACCATCCCGCCCAGTGCACACGGCTGGTCCTCGTCCCAGCTCTGACACACTGGCAATGGAGAGCTCAGCAAAGGGGCTGTGCGTGGACAGGGGGACTAGAGCAGCTGAAGCATGCCAAGTGCACTGCCACGGAGTCTCTGTCAAACCGATGAAGATTCAGTTTCCCTCAGGATGATGCAAGTGCCGTGTCCATGCACACAGGGCTCAGCATGTACTTACAGCCAGGCCAGGGTCACACAGCTCTGCTGCAGAAGGAGCCTAATTCTTTCTTTTCAGTGAAAATAAATGTTTGTTATTGATACACTTTTTTTTATGTTACCAAGTTTCAGGTGTCTATATACGTGCCTCAAAAACACAATTAAATAAACCAGCTATTTCCACAACAGCCAAAAAAAAAAAAAAACTGAGAAAAGATTAAAGAAAACTCAGCAACAGCCATTCAAAAACGTTTCCCAAGGCACAGCCAACAAAAACTTGTCAAAGCTCATAAGTTATGAACTAATTTGCACAGAGAGCGCTCTTTTGGCAGCAGGCAGGCAGAGCGTGTCCCTCAGCTCCACAGCACCTCAAGCAGCCACACGCATGTGGGGACAGCCTCGGGATATGTGGCAGCACAGCTCCAGTGACGGCCCTGCCCCAGGTGCCATCACCAGCACCAGTTCAACGCTCTGGGCTTAGGTGAATACTGTAAATACTGGTAGCTTCTCTGATGAGTGAAGGAAAGAATTTTTTCTCATTTACTTGAGAAGAAGAGAGCTGCACTCCTCCTTTCTGTCTCAGGAAGAAACAAACCCCTAGTTTTCACTGCTCCCCATTACTTAGATACCTTTTTGTGAGAAACAGTAACTCAAGCAGAGCATACTCCTGTACGGTCTCATAACCATGCTCCTCAAAAAGCATTCTTTCAAGGTCCTGGATTAGATTTCTCTCTCTCCTCCTTTCTTTCCCTAATCTTCCTCCAGGATACTCCAGTCCTCTGCCCCTCCCCAGTGTTTCACAGAGCTCACATTTGCAGGGCTGCTGCTGACTCTCACCAAGGCAAAAACCAACTGCAACCTGAGGGACAGCGGCATGCAAAATCCAAGCATCTCATTTCCACTCCCCCTGCAATCCCCTCTCCCTAATTCTTCTTTCCTCAGTGAAATGACTACGACGCTACTTAGAACTTTCTGTAAGCAACAGATGCAAGCCGTGGGTTTGTTTGTTTTCTTAATCCAGTCTTCTATTATGCACGAGTCCTGCCAGTACTTTGAACCCCACTGCCCAAAGCAGTGACAGTCAGTAATGCAGATCTTCTCCTTTTGTTGGGAAATGTGTTGCTTGGAGCACCTGGGCATTACAGAGAAGAACACCTGGGTACTCTCTACCTATTTCAGGCAGCCCTTTTGGAACAGTTGGAAGTTCCCCCTCCCCCACCCCAAAATACAAATTAGGCACAAGAAAGCCTGCTATTTAACTGACAGCTTAGCAAGTGGCCTTTCCTGCCCTGAGCCAATTTGGAAATAATTAACAACTGTTTTCATTGAGGGAAGACTGAAGGGAACCGCAACATAGTTTTCCACAGTCTACCTGCGAGGCAAAACTGCTCACCAGCCAGAGGAGCTGCGGTTCCTCCATCGCCTGCACTGCAACCTCAGAATTGAAGATTTTGATTTGAGACTCTCCAGAGTAACTTAGAGGGGTTTGCTTCAGTCTGCCAATTAATTCCAAATGAGTGTCAAAACCAAATGTCAATATAGTAAGTTTGGAGTAAATAATTTTTCAGCAAATGTGTCCTGGCCTTGTCATTGTCATGATTAATAGTGAAATTCTATCTGCTGATGAGGTGAAAATAACACGCATTGTACAGTGAACATTTCCTAGTCTCTTACTAATTTGGTTCACAGTTTTTCCAGGACTTTTATACAGAGCTCTGTCAATGTACCTCTTTTGAGCCACAACACATACAGTTGCTGTTGACAATCAGGATTTCCCTAGGGTAGGCTGTGAATCTTGACATGTTCCCCTCAAAAGGCACAATGATTTTTCACAATGTAGCAAAATCACCAGAAGGACTCAAGATCAAACTCTTTTCCTTTATAACTCAACAGGATCCAAATCTGTCCCTCAAGAGAGTAAACATGCTCTCAGTAACCAACTGTAGCAACAAACCAACTCCTTTCATTAGCTGTAGTCTGCTCCACAGCTGAGAAAATACATCTTCCACTCTCCCAGCTGCAGAACGCACCTAGCTGAGTCCCACACAACAGTAGGTGAACCTCTGCACACCCACTGTCCTGCCTGTGCTCTGGCTCTTAAACAAAAAACACTCAGAGACAGCACACAAAGCCATTGCTGTCATTGTTCCATACATAGAAGGCATTCTCTGCCCTATTCCTCTGGATAAAGTCTGGGTGGGAAAACTGGACAAAGAAGACTCCATAGCTTATTGTATCCGGTGGATAGAACACTAGCTCAAATTTACCCATCACAAGCACACCATAGCTCCATCTCGTACTTCAAGGAAATATTTCTGTCTTGAGTCACTGGGATTGCATTTTCTTCATTACAGTAAGTGTTCTCAGAATGTTTCATTTACAAAACTTTCAGCCCTCTGTGTAGCCCTGAGCACATTACCACCATTGGAATCATCACAGATTTGCTAGTTCTGCTAGTGATCCTGAGAGTTTGCTGCACTCTAATCTGAACAGGACAAGAATAAGCAGTGCAAGAAGAAACAACTCTCCTAACCACTAGTTATACCTATAAAGCTTATCTGGAGTAAGCCTGACATGAACCGAAATCTTTGAGCTTCACTGCACAAGAGGTTGCATAGAACCTCTACTACCAGAGGCCAATCTGTGCCTGAACCTGCGCACAAGAACCATGGATACAGGATGAAATGGAGGTGTAAAAAATACAAGAGTGGATGCATCTCCCAACAGAACTGGTACCAGTATCACTAAATAGTCATCTCCTTTGCTCTGCAACCACTCAGCCCCTTTTCTTGATTTCCCAATCCTATGGCTTTCTACAAGCCATGAAGGAGGAGATAGGGTTTAGAAATCAACTCCACAGAGACAGGCTGGGTTAAGGATCGAACCTTGTCATTTTGCACTGAAAAATGTTCAGCTAATTAATCTGGTTGAGTATCTGCCCAGATATTCTTTGGTAAGAAGAAAAGGAACTCAGATTTATTTCAGCACTCACATACATGCCCTCTCTCTCCACCCACGCCATGAGACAATGGACTGCAGACAGAGCATATCTGTAGGACTGGATGTACCATGAGGCATATTGCCAATTATAAATTAATGATGTCTAGAAAAAGCAACAACGATCATTCCTCAGGAACAGTTTCCTCTCATATGGTGACAAAAGAAATCCCCTATCAGGGTTATTATATACACCAAAGAAATACTTTAGCTAAAGCAAAAAATTATTATTTTAATGGAGAAAAAACTAGAACATTTGGTTAAAATGTTCTCACAGAAATGTTAATTACCACAGGCATTAAACAAATGGAAATCAAAGCCTACCATTTGTTGAGTGCTTTGAAAAGTTTTAATGCAAAAAATGTGCTGGAAAGAAACCTTCAATTTTTCCTCATGAATGAAAGCAAATCCCTGTAAATGAAGCTACATCTATCATGCTGCTAATCAGTCAGCAGCCGCAGATGTAATCCATCAATCAAAACTGTTCCTGCACAAACTTTCCATAAAAGATCATGGAATTAATTTGGTTTGTTGGATACCAAAATGTGAAAAGATGCCTGCTCTGCTATTTCATCTCAGAGCCTATCATTCAGGGACAACAATAATGCCAGATGTAACAAATAGAAGTTACCCTTGCAATACCTCCCATATTCCACCCTGTGTTTATTCTTCACTGATCCTCAAAGACTGCGAAGGGTTGTGTAGGAGAAGTTGAGAGTTGCTGTGTGACTCCATTTTTGGAAAGTAAACTACTCTGCGCTTCACTGGCTGGGCATGAAGCTGAGGAAGGCTTTGCTCCTTGGTGGCCAGCGAGTCCTTGAGGTGATGGGACAAGCCTGTCAGGGTCCCATGCACCCAGCACACGCACACTGCCTGGGACCTTGTATTATATCTGCTGTAGCACACAATTATATGAACTAAACTTGATGCTGACCAGGAAGATGTCTAGCTCCTACACAAAGACAGATTCAGTACTCTGCCAGAGAGGACCTGGATAGATAGTGCTTTGAGCCCTATTTATCCTTCAAGAGATGCCAAGGCCAGTAATGCTACATTTACTGGAGACTAAAGTCTAGAAAAGTGTTTCAGAGGAGGCATCGTACTAGATGTTGGAGAAAGTCTGGTTTGTTTCTTCAGTGATGAGACCTGTTCTCTTCCGGGCAGCAAATTTATTTATAACCAACCTGAAACAGATTTAAAGCTATTTAGAAGCTGTCATAAAATGAAAGCACTGACTGGTACTTTGAAACTCATAAAAACAAAATATCTAGTATTAATTATTGCTGAAAGGTTTCAACATAAACAGATATGGAAACATATAAATACACATATTTCTTGTACTCCCCAGCACATTTTTGGTCTCTAAGGAAGGTGAAAGTAACGCACATCCCTTTTGTCCGCTGCACACGTGGAACCCTGGATCCTGAACTCCTTCCATTGATCTTAGCAGCTTTGGACCAGATAAAAATTGTCCCAGGTGTATCCTCCTTAATTTGGAGGATAATTGCCTGGAGGTAGGAGCACTGTGTTTTTCTGTGTACTGTACAGAATCTCAAACTGACATACTCAGTGAATGCAAACAGATAGTTTGCTATATGTCTAAATACATTTAGACAACTTCTGCCCTCAGATGCATGTATGTAGTTCTTGTGTTCATAATGATTTGTGGTTCTGTACCATATTTACCCTACAAACCAGAATGATATTAGAAGAGCAAGTCTTGTTTACTTTGTAAGTTATATATTACATTTTCTATTACCACAGGAAGCTAGGATGGTCTGCTGTGTAAATATGCAACCCATACTCCTGAATATTTTAAGTTATTGATCATCAAGAAATACAAGTAAACCCATGATAACTTGCAACTAAAGGCAGCACTTTCAAAACTAGACATCTCGGCAATCCAGAAACACTGATACTACAAAATTTGGCTTTGTTCAAATGCGGAACATACTATGTTTTTTAAGATATCTAACAAAATGGAAATTTTATTTTAACTGCTGCCCAGAAGAGAACAGGTCTCATCACTAAAGAAACCAACCAGACCTCTCCAACATTTATAAGAAAAAGGCAGCTCCTTTCAAGCATACTGAAAAGTAAGCGAGCCCCATATTCTTGTATAAAATTTCTGGGAAATGAAAACATTGATGCAAACTTTGCTTTTCATGTGAGGCCACGCCCAGGTATTCCTCCAATGCTGGAGACAGAATCCAGAGCAATCAACTGATGACAGCGTTATTATTGCATTAAATTATGCACATGCAGGTACTCCCACTAACATAAAATACTGGTTGAATATATTTTATATGTTACCTTATAGAGGTGCATGTAATTTAAACGAGAAGAATACTTCTTTTCCTTTCACAACATCTTGTTTTGTTGAACACACTAATGAAATATTGAGTCTGATTTTCATTACAATGAACAATACTCCAAGAAGGTGGTATTGACTAGTAAGCACAATTTGTTTGGTCTTGGTACATTAAAATACATATATACGCTTTGGTCAATTTTTGCCTGGAAGGGAAGGAAGCTATTTTATTTTCCAGCTGAAGAAATCCTACAACTGCAAAGATGATTTATGCAACGGGAAAGAAAGCATTAATACAACAGAAGAAGAATGAGCTGATACTCCCTTCCTCCACGCTTGCTATGCACAGTCCAGCATGTGACCGGCAAGAAAAATTAAGATGACAAAGTCGCTAGCATGCAAAAGATAAAGTCTCCAAAAATCACAGGACATTTGGTATTTAAACAAACAAACAAAAAAAAAACAACAAAGAAAAAAAAAAACCTGCAACCAACAAACCACCAAGGAAAGTAAACCCAAACGATTAGAACCACAACCTATCCATCACAGTGAAAGGAGAGGTATTCCTGCTTTCCACTACAAATTCCTCCATTAGTGCTTCCACTAATGCAGCCCCGAGGCCGGGCTAACCTGCGGCCCATCCACAGAAAGAGGCACCTGCAGAGAGCCTTCCTGTGGCACGAACTTGCCTCGCCCCAGGATGATTTTAAACACTTTGGCAGACATTCACACCCAGTTGACTGATTCTGGAGGCTGGGAGAGGGAAGATTTTCACCAGATCTCCAATAATATAAAGGTCTACAACTCTGCAGAATGACTTCTAAAAGCAAGTTGCTGATACAGTGGTCTTAGGTATTCAAAGCACAAAGAACAAGAATAGAACAAAGGGAACCATGAATATAAATTCTCTAAAGATCACAGGTTCAGTTTTACTTTAGTTTTCTAGAAGTTACCTCACTGATGAAGTTTCCTCTGCAGTCAGTGGAGAGGTGGGTAAAACTTCAGAGAGCAATTAATATCACTGATAATCTGTTTTAGGATGGATGGATTGCCCCCTAGATGTGAGCTTGTCTTTATGCACCATACGGGAACCTTACATGATTAATTACCTTATTTTCAGGTAGATAAAGCTGAAGAGCCTGTGATTTTTCAATTTGCAAAGGAGAACTCTACAGGCAATATGAATAAAATTTATAGAATTGTCAGAATGACAGATAAACTGAATGGGATATTAATTCACCAAATGTGGACCAGAAGTGCAGAGGCCAATGAGGAGAAAGCAATCGTTCCCCAGGAGGCCAGCTGGAAGAATTGCAGCAGAACTCTGAAAAATTATGGATTCCATCATCCTAGCAGTTCCTGGTCACTTAGAAGAATGAAGAAGGAAAGTGGTGCAACTTCCCACAATTCTGCCAATCCTCTGTTTGACTTGCAAGACTAGCTTTTATGGAGGGTGCAAGATGTGCATCACGATGGAGATGTTCCGCTCAGTTCTGTAGGGTTAGCTACATTATACATTGACATGATAAAGACTGTCAGGATCTGGGTCTTCATTGCTTCCACACTATTCTCAGAGAGCCAAAGCTCTATAAATCAAATAAGACAGAACTTTATTGCATGGAGACAAGATGAAGACATAGCCAATCTATCTGATTAGAAATGTAACATATTCTTGTCATACACAGACTACTGTCAGTATATTTTGACCATGTTATATACTGACCACTGCCTTCCAAGTCCTGATATATAAGATTTCCCATTTGGGATGTTTAACCAAAATAAATGTTCACGTTTAAAATAATGTTAAGTGATAGCTTTCCATGTTACCTTCCAATGTGTACTACCACCTCAGCCTAGAGGCACTGTTTTTCCTTCAGCAGAGGATTTCAAGTTGTTTGACTCTACCCTGTTTATTTTACACAAATGCTATTCCTTTCTTACAGATGGATATGATCTGTTGAAGACCTGGAACATTTTATCCCATAGCAAAACTCATTCAAAAGTACCATCTGTTCTTCCTGCAGGGGCACAGTAATGCCAGAAACTGTTTAACATTCCATAAATTAAGACCATAAAATGGATAGCTCATTGTTAAAGTGAAGCAAGGAATTGTTTGGAACCTGATGACAGACATTTTGCTGGGATTTTGCCTTAAAAATAGTAGCCAATGTATTATTTTTGGTTTGCTGCTTTAAAAACTTCACATACAACATTAAGCAGCAAAGGCGTGTCACAATCTAGACCATCTTAATGCCTGGCTTTATCCCCACTTCCATCAGTGTCAGCAGGGTGCTTTCTAATAACTTCAGGGGGAGGCTTGGACTGGGCCAATGGGTTAGAACAGATTGACTGAAAAAACAAATTCTGTTCTCATTTACCCTGGTATGTGTCTGTTGTATCTGCATGATATACTTCCTAAGAGAACACAATTCAGTCTTCAAGTTTAAGAGCCATTAAAATATGTCTTATTTTATAGATGTTACACTAATATATTACATTCACACACACATACAAACACAGCTTCCCCCTCACCCCCTTCACTTATTGGTAAGAAACACTAGCCAGAAATGAACAGCCATTTGCTATTCCTTTCTACATCCAAATGCTAAGACATGCAGATGTTTAATCAATAAAAAGGCTGGACATAAAATTCTGCTATGAGTATGTATCATTTGAGTCAACATTAAAACACCCTTCATTTGCCATTCATGTAGAGAAACCACAGATTAAAAAAAAAAAAAGTCTACAACAAAAAAAATAAAACATGCACAAAAAAAATCAATAGTGCTTAATTGGAAAAAAATGGCACTATAAAATCCTCCACCCAAGAGTGGGACTCAAGTGGCACTCTGCCCGGTTCTCTGGGCTTCCTGGGGACAAGCAGTCCTCCCTAACATGCAACTCTTGTCACACGCGCCGGGAGCTGCGTGTGAGCTGTGCTCCAGCGGCTCAATGCAAAAGTTTCGCTTCTTAAATCAGAAAACTACTACATACTGGTGTGTTTCAAAACCTGTTAGTGAAACAGATAAGTAGATGACACTTACACATTTTAAGTGATAAGAATTATCATCTAAAAATTGAGCCATTTAAGCCCATGAAGTCGTTACTGAAGACTATGTACGTAAGCGTACACAATTATTATCATGTCTTTGTGAAGCTCTCACGTTGCTATAATAATATTCACAGAAGCAAAGCACTTTTAGCCCAACCATTACTATTCCCAGAGACAATGCATATGTTTTTCCATCACATCAGATCCTGTATGGTGGGGGAGGGGCAGGAGTGGCGGGGAGAGGGAAATGCAACTTGAGAAGTGGTAAGTGTGTCAAAATCTAAATTACTTGGAGATATTTTGCAGCACAATCATCCTTTATGCTTGTGCAGCTCGGCTCATATGGCTCACATTCAGGCTGTCACACTGAATCATTGCTACTTCTTGACTTACTTTAACAAAAACAAACCTAACTTTCGCTTCAGTATGTGAGGTAAAATGCTCTCTGAATTCCCAGTCAAAAGGCCAGAAGTGGCATTAAAAAGAATTGTTTTTGTAAGAAGCTCACTTCTGAGAAGATAAAAAAAGTCCGTGAAGATTTGACTAATAGCACACACACGTGTTGCTTATGGAGTATTTTGCAAAAAATCTGTACTGCAAAAAGCTTTGTCCACGAGCAGAGTAGACACAGCTTTAGCAGTCTTAACTAACAAAGCAAATCCGCCCCTATCTACTTAAGTCTTTAAACTGTATAGAACAGAAGATATTTAACAAGAGCTTTAGAGTCTGATGAACAGTTAGAAAGTAAATCTGGAAAACAAAGTACAAAATCAAAGAGAAACACAGCCAGGCACAATCTTTGCAACTAGCAGAACACAAGGCACAAAGCAAAGCCAGCAGTCAAACAAAGTTATTTTACACTTCTCCCAGTAAATTTACAACAAACATCCAGTTAGGAAGGATTTCTGCTGACCTGTGGATGTGCAGCAATGTAGATGCAGTGAGTTTTCCTGTCACCTTTTGTTCCCAGCCATGTCAGCTGTGCTCTGCTCCAAGTGCTGCTCACACTCCCAAATCCCCTTTTCCAGCTCTATCTTAGGAACTGCCCAGATTTTGTAGTGTAATCTGAGCAGGGAAGTACCATGTGCCTATGATATGGTTAATTCACTTTTTACCCCCGCAATGCCTAAGGAAGCTGCTTCACATTTCAAAGGCGTGCCTGCAGCCGCCTGACCCAGGTACAACCAGGGCAGCACTGGGGCTGCCTCCTCCACCCAAACGGGGCCGTTAAACCGACCATTCCCACCTACCAAACCCTGGAATGGGGGATTCGCTGGGCTGCTGAGGCCCTTGTCTCCCTTTCCCCAGGGTGCCCAGCACAGAGGGGACCACAGCCCCCCACACCAAAGGGAGCCAGCTCTCCTTGCTCAGGGCCACCACCACAGTCCTGGGGCCATTGCCATCCCCATGGTCAATACCAAGGCCCTCCAGAGATAGCTCTGGTAAGGCCCAGTGACGCCCCTCGAGACTCAGCGAAGCTTGGGCATCTGGTCCGGGATCTTTGGCAACAAAGGAGCTGGGCTGCAAGACTCCTATCTGTTCCTCTCCAGTGTTGCCATCAGCTAAGCAAGTAACAATCTCGGTTTCTTCTGTTAACAGCAGAAAGCTTTCTACTGAAAAAAAAAAAAAAAAAAACCAAAAAAAAAACAAAAAAAAAAAAAAAAACAAAAAAAACCCACCTCTAAACTTTCTTCTATTAACTCTTCTGTTAATATTTTTCTATTGTTATTAACCTATTTCTGTTTTGTATTTGAGACCATCATCATGCTTAATGATGAGATAAGAAGGAAATGCCTCTTCTTCCCAAATTCTGCACAGGGAAGAGTTAAACAGGTTGTGAAGCTGCCAAACACGTGTACAGCAGAGAAGGCACAGAGGAGAAGGCATAGAGTAGTCCTCAAGCCCTGTCACTCCTGCTAGTCCAGCCCCAGCCACACCACCAGGTCCTAATTGCTGCATACCAAAACTCAGGTGATCAACAACTAGCACCAATCTGGTGTAGGCTTTTCCTGAATGTTTAGGCCTTGCAAAGGGTAAAGTGCAAACCATCAACGGTTGTGCTATTCCCCAACTTTCAAGAAAGCAAATTCCATGTAATCCCAATGTGAACATTGTCAATGTCTCAAACACTGCTAAATCAAATTACACAGAGGGGCTGAAGAAGCCTCACTTGGCAAAGAAATGGGAAGTTTCTTTTGCTCTCTCTACCAACCCTAGGCAGACGGGGGGAGCAGCTATAGCTGCTTTTAAACAGCTGAGAAAGGGCTCCTAAAAGAGATTAAAGGTGAGCACTAGTCAGGGATCTTGGAAAATGAAGGATCTAAGACACAAAGATGGCAGAAAATAGAAAAGCTTTGGGGGAACTTTAACACTTGGCCAGAAGAAGGCAAAGCGATTTCTTGTAAGAAACCTGCTTTTTAAATTGTTGGCTTTGTGAGTAACACCTGCAAATACCTTGTGTGGGGCTTCTAACTATTGCATAATGCATCTGCGGAGTTGCCTTTCTTCAAACTCTAGACCTTTGGATAAACCAGTTTATTCTAAAGCAAAGGTGCTAGTTGTATCTTCCCTGTTGCATAATTAACTAAACCCAGTTAAGTTTGAAATCAGCATGTGTGTAATGTAAAACTTGAAATAATGTACTGTATAGGAATATTTCAGAGAAAAATATATATTCTTCAATGATGAATTCAAGATCTCAGCTCAGAAGTTTGACCTTGATCAGTTAAAATGATGATCACTTACAAAAAAGTAACAAAAAGGAAGTGAAGTGATCTCAAAGGTTAAGAATTACAGCCAACAGACGTGTCTCGTGCTGGCTGTCTGCATTTGTGTCCACAGCTTATACCTCTGCCAGGCACAGGCATCATCTCCACCATGCCCTGGGCAGTGCCCTGTGATCCTCACCCCATTAACACGGGTCTCTGCACTCCCCCATCCCTGATTCATGCCGGTGACCCCTCTTATTTCTCTACACCTCAAACCCTCCAGGTCAGGGCCAGGCAGTGAGGGCTGCACAGCTAGCGCAGGTCACAGCTAACTGCAGAAAGCCAGCTCTTCACTGCTTAATTTCATTAGCCTGTAGAACAGGCTATAATTTGCTGAAACGATGATTAATCAAATCTTATTTTTCTCTAAGGCAGTTAATGAACAGCCAATTAAGTGTCTCAGTAATTCTGAAATAACAAAGGAATACTCTCCAAGTGACAACTAGCAGCTACTTAACAGTGCAAGCTAGCATCACAGTAAAAGCCAGCCTGGCTGAAAGGACAGAAGATATGTGACTAGAAGGCCTTTTCGCCCACATCATCCCAAAGCCACCAATTTTTTTTATGCTTCAGACAGTCCCTCAGAGCTTAGAGACCCTGTACTGGCCACTGTGCAGGCACTGAGCGTGCCACCCATGGGTGCACCACCACCTCCCCCCTCACTGCTTTCTCCCAGGGCTTTGCTCTTTTTTGTTGCACCCCGGACTGCAGACACCCCCTTCCCAGCTGCAGCTCTGCAGAGAGAACTGACCACAGCCTCCAGCCCATCCCCTGTGCCCATTACTGCTCCTCAGGCCTGGGAAAAGTGAGGAGGGGCAGGGAGCACTCACAGTGCCACACAGCCAGGGGACAGGTAACTCTGGCTGGGATGCCCAGAAGAGAGGGCAGCACACTGCTATGGCAGCCCAACATCCAGCTGGAAGAGCCTGGGCATCCGCAGCCTGCAAGTTCAATAGGGCAGCGACTGTCTATCTTGTGGTTCAGTTCATATCTTTTCCAGACTCCAAACAAATCCATGAAAGCTTAATTTTGATCATATAAATCAGGGTAAGATTAAGATATATAAACACAACTTAGTACAGTACCCAAAAAGCAAGGAATGACATTTTAAAAAGAATCCATAATCCTTTTTTTTTTTTTTTTTTTGAAGTATTTCTTCACTGGGAATTGTACTGGAGCAAAGAATGCAAAACTTAGAAGCTTCCAAGAGCGGGTCATGTGAAATTACTCTATTTCGAGATTTTTTCCAAATCACTAACATTTTGATTCTGGATGCATTTGTAAGAATCTGCCAACAAACAAATTTTCACCATCAAAAGAGGCAATTTTTTGCAGTTTGTAACTGTCCTTTTTTTCAGGTTTAAAAAAAGATTTTGTAGAGATTTTATGCCATTTCTGTAGAAACTTCTGCAATCCACAGTGACATTGCAGATTTTTTTCAAATAAAAAACAAATCCCCAAAAAAAGAACAGAGAACATCCTTTGTTTCAGACAAAGAATTTCAGGAGAAACCACAAAATGTTCAAGCAAAACATTAAACATTTGATTTTTCCACCCATTTTGCCAACAGTCTAAGTTTTCCCATAGTTCTAATATCAGTGTCAGTAAGGAGGGGAGAGGAGGTAGGTCAGATGGACTACATTCATGCTGCAACTTAAAATCTGTGCTAATTGAATGAGGATGAAAATAGGATGTGATTTGCAGAAAGCATTTTTCTTCTCTAACTTCGCTTTCGTTTAACGAGGAAAGGAGACCTACTTAATTTACCCATCAGGGAAAAAATGCCATTGAAAAACAACTAGAAGTTGTTACTAGCGTTATTACGCAAATCCTGGGCTCTGCTCCTGCCCAAGTGCTTGCCTGCGAACACCTAGCTGTGCATTGCCCTCTCAGAGCTAGGGCCCAAACAGAAGGATGTTACTGGTGGCAGATGTTATGTAGTCTCTTTAAACGAGTTTTAGAAAAGCAGGCTTAAAAAGAAACGGAAACATTTCATTTTAAACCCAGTAGAGACCATTTTATTTAAATGACACACATGCTTGCCTGACACACTTCACCGCTTATTTCAGTGTTTTTTTCCAGTGCAAAGACAGATCACAATCATGGCAGCACCTGGAACCTTAGTTGCATGTTAGAGTACCACAGCGCCCAGCACTGTACTATTTCCAGCCTCAGAGACAAGCAACCACAAACTACAGAAATGTGACCAAAAATTAAATATGTGAAACTCCGTAGTCTAGAGGTACGCTTCATCTTCATGACAAAAATCATAAAGTGCTAATTTATTTTTTCACTCTTTACAGAAGGAGAGATTTTAGTAAATATAAGTATATACCAGTGAGTTTCCTTTTTGAATACTAGGATCTTAGTTCATTTTATTTAAATGTAGGAATAAAAGTGATGCACTCCAGTTAACCTGTTTTCCTGGACTGAAGAGACACTATTACATGTTCTTGTTCTTTTACACCGCCTAGATATTCAGACACTTGCAACACCCCAGGGTGTAGGGTACTATGTCAACACCTTGAGAAGAATGCAAAAATCTTAATAAAAATGAAGAGAGATTGCTTATCATACACTCTTGCTATTGATGTCTGCATTTTAGAAAAACCCATGATTTATTACAAACAATTTCCACAGGACATACCCTTCTGGATATGCAAGGAGCCACGCCAGGAACCAAATGGCATGCCAGAAAGCACACTGCGTTTTGGTTTTGCTCTAAAGACAAACTAATGTTTCTAAGCATACTGCAGTTTCACTTACTGAGCAGATCCATTTATGCTATTTACCAGTTTGGAACTGAGGGGTAATCCCGCAAATCAATCTGCTCTGTACAGTATCAGATTATATCCTTTCCAAGTGGCCATCCAAGTTTTATACATTAATCATATCCAGTCTTTCAAGATCATCAATTGGGATGATAAATTGATTATATGACAGAGCTCCATGCATGTGGCAGATTAGTTCAGAATAGGAGAACATGACATGCTACCAAATATAAGTGTTCTGGTTATGAAAACTGAATAAGTAAAAAATAAGCCTCAACAGACCTGGTAGAGCCACTGAGCAAGCCTCAACAGCTCAGTAAGAAAGATGTTCTCCTTCAATAATGACTTCATTGGGCTGTTAGTGAGGCCATGGTGACTATCCCCACTCTCAGCTGCAGTTGTGCTGGTGAGGAGACTTTCAGCTGCCTGTCCTTACACCCAGCAACTGCTCATCGCCCTTCAGATGCGGCTGGCCGAGCAGCCTCTCACAGGCCTCCCTAATTCACTTCAGGAAGGAAACAGACAAACCCAAAAGCCAGCAGGATTATCTTCAATAGTCTAACTTGTGGCTTGAGATAATCCACTTGATTTTGCCTAAAGCAAATTAAGAAGTGCTGATGCAAACTATGGAGCCAGCAGATAGGTGGACTGCTAGCTCCTGCCAAGAGGCAGCGACAGCAATGGGAGGCAGCGACCGGGCACAGCTGATACCAGGGGAAAAAGTCTGGTAGTGGTCAGAGGGGTCGGACATCTGCACAGATGCCCACCCTTGACCCAGCCTCAAGAGGTTTCAGAAGGTTCAAGCCAGGTCCAATAACTCTGCCCAGTAGAGTTGCTAGCATCTTCTCTGCCAACTCCATTAAAAGCCAATAACACATTCTGCAAAGCAAAACTATATTAAAAATAAAACAAAATTGGGCTTTGGTATCAAAACTAAAATCTGGCAGTCTGTTCCCATGCAAAATCCATCATGAGTGATACATTTGTGGAGGACAGCTGGAACAAATCCATGACATTTAATGACATGGTAAAAGCAAACAACTTTAAATCATTTGAAATACTACTGTGAATAGATGAAACTTTACAGTGTTCACATGTTGCAATAATTAATCATTTCTAAACACTTGTTTTTAATTCTTAAAAAAAAAAACCATCATTTGCAGAAGTGGGTTTTTTTTTGTTTCCCATAACAGCCATATATTTAAAGTAGCATTCTCCTGTGAAAATGTTTCAGGATACACAAGACTTCAGAGTTTTAAATATATTCTGTCTGTCTCCAATCTGAAGACTCACAATACCAGCTAAACAGTATTTTTCTGCCTTCCATCTTCTTTTTGTTTTGGTTTTTTTTTTTTTTTTTTTCCTAAGTAACCTGGCTTCCAAAGCCCAGTGCACAGCACAGAAAAGCAAAAGTTGTAGAAGTTGTTTCTATAAAACACTTCAAATGGGATTGTCACAGAAACAGAGTCAACGAATTGCCTTTTAATTTAAATGAAAATTCAAATCTCATAGGCATCCTCTCAATCTCTGTCCATGCATGCATATCCGGTATCATCCTAAATGGTTCACAAATCCTCAGGTGAAAGAACAGGTCTGTCCTTCCATGGGTAAAATAGCTGTTCAATCTGAACCACACAGACACCCTTAAGGAGTTCAGCTGGTTCCCACTCCTGATGGCTGCTGCAGAGCACCAGTGACCTGTGAAATTTCCCAGAAAGATCTGTTAATGGGACCTGAGCTAAGAACTGGGGGATAGGTGCCAAGCTGAAATAATTTAGGACAGCACAAATGTGAGTGTAAGGGGCACATCTTAAGCTGATTCTGTCTGACAAACGTGGTTAAGTTGATACTGGACAAATGGCTCAGCTCTCATTTAAGTAAAGCCTGGGGGACACACAGATGGTCTCTCCTGGACGTGGCTATAGCAGGAGTTGGCTGAGGACCAGCAGCTGGCTGGTAGTCCCCCACCGCATGTCTGGCAGGAGGGACAGAGAGAACATTCACTGTGCTAGTGCAGACTCAGCTAATTTAAGTCAAAAACAAAGGTGGTTTGAGCTAACCTGGCTGCGTTTGCAGTGAGGTGGATTAAGAACACCCATAAGACCCCTTCTGCCAGCTCTGTTGGGGATATAATCTTTGCTGGTTATATTTTCTACTTCCAAGAAGTCATGTATCCATGCCCCAGGAATTGCTTTCTCTCTTTCCCTCCGTCAAAAGTCTAGACAAAACCACATTAAGATCCTTCTTTGACTATACATGTACAGGTGTAAGGGGTTAGCAGTTACTAAAAAATTTTGTGGATACAGGAAAAAATGAGCTCTTTGTCTCCAAGGTGTGTTCACTGAATAGAGTCAAGAGTAAAAACCAGATCTGAACTAAAAGAAGCTTCATGCTAAGAAAAAAAAAAAAAAAAAAAAAGAAAGAAAAAAAAGAAATTCCTACTGAAATAGTCAGGAAAGAGTCTGTGAGGTAAGAAGGGACACTTTTTAAACCTTCACTTCACAAAAAGGAGTGTGTGACGTACTTCTTTGTGACTTTTTCCCTCTGGGCTCCCCTGAGCCCAGACCACCTCCAGACCGCAGAAGCAGCGTGGCTCTCCATCGCGCCTGGGGCTGGACATGCAGCTGTACCATGGTGGGACTGCTGGCACAGAAGCACTTCTCACGCTCCCGTCTCCACCCACCTCTCTACAATACCAGATTCCTGGCACCAGTTTGGACAGCTCGGCAGTCATTGCCTGCCTTCATTCATAAAAATGAGACCACGCTGATGAAAGCCACAGGCTTTAGTGAACCCAGCAATAAATGTCAGTGACATCTCCTGGTCAAACATATACTTCCACAGCCGCCCCTATGCGGGAAGCCTGGAGGTCACATCTGGACAATGAAGTCAGGGAGAGTTGCATGCGTGGATCAGTGACACTGCTTACACTTCTCCCTCATTTTGGATTTGATCCACAGAGTTCATTAGCAAACAAGTCAGACAGGAATGTATGTCTCTTAAAGCAGACCAGGAGATGTAATTAACACAGTTTAATTTTCATGAATAATATATTAACACACAAGAATGTGTGTACAAGAATGTAACACACAACAATGAAAAGGTAACTTAAAGGGTTTGGTCTTGCTTTAGTCATGGTTCAGCAGGAGTGGATCCAGGCCACAAGCGAGGTGCAATTTCTTCACATCTAAGCAGGATATATGTTTGTTTCAATGGTTTGATTTCTTACAAAAACACCACAATAACATAAGCAGGAGAAAACAAACCACTGTTTGGAAAGCCCCTTTCTGAAGTCTCTTTCTTGTAGCTCCTAATGTGTGTGAACAAGGAATCGGAAAAAGGACCTCTTGGGATATTAAATCCAGGCCCCTGTTATTAAATGCAACATGTCACCTCCAGCAAAAAGAAAGGTTAATATTATGCCAACGAGCTGGAAGGAAATCCAAATTTCTAACACAAGAGAATGAGGGGAAAAGCTAAACAAAAATGAATGCCTGAGATCATATCACTATATCAGAGCCTTATTCATGGGCTGTTGGTACATCTAAGATAAGAGGTAGAATAATCAAGAGTCAAGGTTCTTTCTGCCAGTAGGGATCTGCATACAACTTAGAAAAGAAACACCTCAGCACAGTTCAGGCCTGGGACAGAGGAGGAAGGGGAGCTCCCGGCAGGCACAGCCCTCTCCTGGGGCAGTGTGCGGCCACCTGAGATCATGGTTGCCCCAAGGTCGAAGACTCATGGAAGAGGCAAGCAGCCCCCAGCAGTGGTGGGCCAGCTAGCAGCAGTCTGGTTTCTTCAGGGTATGATGCTGAAAAGCCAGAAGGCAGCTGTAGGAAAGCATGTGCCTGCTCTAAGTCTTTCAGCAACCACAATAATCTCTCGATAATTTAAGGGACGCTTCTGGTTTTGCCAGAAGCAGTTAAATCCCACCTCTTACCCACAAACTAGGGCAAGAAACTCCCAGGCATGGAAAAATTCCCAAAGAACAGTTTGAAAGAGAAGACCAACATTGTAAACATTTGTCATCTCGCAGAGTAGAGGAAAGAAGGCAGCAGTGAAAAGCATGGTTGGCAGTAGGCTTGGTCTGGTTTACACGGGATGCAAAATCTAAGGACACAAGGATGACAAGGAAGGACAGCCAAGGTACCCTCCATACCCAACAGTCTCCATGCAGGCTTTGAGAACTGAGAGAAGATAGCAGACAGTACAGCAATAAGAGCCATAGGGGCCCTTAGAGGTTCCAACACACACAAAAAAAGCACAAAAAGCATGGTTTTTAACATGAAGTGAAAGCAGGTCACAGCCTGGAGATGGGATGTAACTATGCTCTGCTCCTGCAAATCCAGAGGAACTGACATCCGTGGGGCTGGAACAGTTCTGGCAGTGTGGAACTGCCCCAGCACTGTCCCTCCTGTTGTTGAGGAACTGTCCAGCAAAACAAAATATTTCCAAAAAGTGTAATAACAGGGCTGAATACCAACCAGAAAGACAGCAGTTGAAAAGATGCCATCTCCTCACTGCGCTGCTGCTCTATAGCAATCTACCGCCAGAGCCAAAAGCCAGGCTGGGATGTCTGGTGGGCTTCATCTTGTGCTTATGCGGGAGTAAAGCTACACGCATGAGCACTCTGCCGCAGGCTCATGGGCCTTTTCCAGTGGGTCGACAGAACCTCAGCTACACTCACCCAACCAGCTCTCAGGTATGCGGGTTGTCGTTGCTCTCCCATGCTGCATGCCTGAGTGGGACAGAAGGTGCCAATGGCACTGGAATGTCACCTTTAATGCCACCAAGCACCGTGGGACTCGCTGCCCACCATCGCTCCTGAAAGGCTACCTACCACTCAGTGCACAAAACTGAATAAAGACGGCTTCTTCCAGCTTCAAGTCGATCAGACATAAATTTATAAGTCTATAATGCCACATGACCACCTAATGCAACTGAAAAGGTGTTAAAGTGGATGAATGGACAGATGGATGGAAGGAGAAGAGTGAGGGACCTCTCCAACCACAGAAACTGATTTGAATTAAAAGAGATTTTTCCTACTATTTAAATACACTGCAAGGCTAGTGTTTACGTATTATTTATCTCACTATAGTTTGCAAAGCAGATTACTGCAGCTTGCCCAGATCAACAGTCCCACAAAAGTGGAATCACTGACGTGTTACCAGCACTGAAGGTCTCAGCTGCTTTGCCATTGGTTTCTTGTCTTTACTGGAGAAGGTAAAGCTCCAGCCACCACACTGAATTCAACAAACTCTGGTCAGCGCCTTTGCCATGAGAGAGAATACACAGATACAATTGAAATAATATGGTTATTGAAGGATAAGGCAGCACTGGAAAGGTTTGTCAACACAGTAATGCCAATTAAGGGTGTGATTTTTGGATGATAATTTTATGCCAACACCAGCCCTTTTAATACTGGTGTAACTGTCTTCAATGGGGTTTGGAAGGTCCTGCTGACTCCACTTGGGAAAAGAAGCAGTTAAAAGACCCTTTTTTGGCTTCTGTAGGCCTCATTCTGCCATTAGGGGAAAATCTTATTAATTTCATCCATTCCACTAATAAGCTTTCCACTAGAAAGCTGTATCTTCCTCAGACAATTTTACACCCATTAACCGTACACCATAAGCTGTAGTTTTTGTTGTTAAATCACAGTCTAACCCATTTATAAGTAAAACCTTGTTTATGGGATGTGCCCATAGCCCCCCTCTGCAACTGAAAGGACAAGGATGCCTAAAACAAAGATGTCCCATGAGGAGGAGTGGGAAAGGAGAGGATTCAGGTGCTGATGGCCTCTTAGAAAACCACAGGGACAGGTACACTCTCAAGTACCACCTCTCTACTCATCACCTATGGGTGCAAAACAGCAAAACTCAGTACTAATACAACTCAGCAATACTAACATCTTCTCCTTCAGTACCAAAGGCTTAGAGAAAAATCTCAGTGCCAGTGTGGTGCCCGTAAGCTCAAAGGACCTTCCTGCAGGCGGTACCGACCATGCACCCAACCCTACCTCCTCTGGCCTCTCTCCCTGCGGGTGGCTCAGCTCTGGGCGGACCACAGGCTCCAGCACAAGCCTCCGAGTGACAAGAGGAAGAGATAAGGTGAGGGGAGGCATGGGGGCAGAGGACAGGCTGGCTCTCGCTCAAGCCCTGAACACTGCCGTGAGCGATTCTGCTGCCAGGGGCTGGATTTCTCCACCGATCCTGCGAGCCTGGTCACCCAAATCTCCCCCACGCAGCCCCCCGCTCCGCTCTGCCAGGGAGACAGCTGGCGGGTGTTCGTACCCAGCGCCACTCACTCCAAGAATCCAAGCACAGCAGCGAAAGCAGGCAGAAAACACTTCTCTTAGTTATCTTGTATCTTCTCCTCTTCCTTTCAAACTTCCCGTTGGTTTTCGTTAAGCTCACACGAGGCAAGCGAGCCTGCACAACTTGGAGGACGCGTTTATGGAACAATTTTTGCCAGATTTCCCCCCACCTCCAAATGACATTTGATTTGCAAACACTCCCACCGAACCGCGAGCTGCTCTCGCCTCCACCCAGGGAGTTGTTTTCAATAAAGCAACAGCTCTGAGACATCTACAGCAACTTTTTTTTTTTTTTTCCTTGACAATTTGCCACTTTCAGAACGGGAAAAAAAAAAAAAATAGAAAAAGGAGAAAGAGAAGAGAAACAGCGTAAGGAAACATTTGCATATTTGTCCCAGTAGCCGGGAAAGGGCTTTGGATCGTGTCCCCTGCACCGAGGGGCCGCAGCCGGCTCCACCCGGGGCCGGGGCCGGGGCCGGGGCCGGGGCCGGGGCCGGGCCGGGCCCTACCGCGGGGGCTGCTCGGCGCTGCACCTCCGCCGAGCGCGGCTGCTCCGCGGCCGCTCCGCGCCCGCCCGCCCCCGCCGCACTTACCGCGCCGCTCCGCGCCGCGCCGCTCCGCTCCGCGGGGAAAGGGGCAAGGGGACCCCGGGAGCCAGAGGGAGGGGCCGGAAAGCTGCGGCGGGGCTGACCGGCGGCGCGGGGGGTTTGTCTGACCTGATCCCGGGGCTGCTCCCAGCGCCCCGCACCGCGCCCCGCACCGCGCCCCGCACCGCGCCGCGCCGCGGCGGGCCGGCCGGGAGGCGAGTGCCCGCCGCCCCGGGGAGCCCGCGGAGCAGCGCTGGACATACTGAAACAATGAGATCGGCTGTTTCCTAAGGCTCACGTGGAGGAGAAAAGCCTGCATCCTATTTCCTGGGGTTTCCAATTTAAAAAAAAAAAAAAAAAAAAAAGCGGGGGGTGAGAGCCTGTCGTGGGGCAGAGGTGCCTCACCGCCTGGGTCTGCCCAGGTTAAGCCCACTCAGTCAATCAAAGGTGGTTTCAAAATTGTGCTACGAAGTGCTTTTAATTTTCTTTTCATCCCACAGCTGCTTACTGAGATCTAAGCGGCCCCAAATTTACCTCGCCATAACCTGCCACAGAAGCATTTGGTGATTTTGATCCTAATCCTTACACCGAGAGGGTCCAGTTGTCATACTTATATGACAATAGAGACAGTTTATAGAAACTCATCCTGGTATAAATTAGAGACAAGTCTTTGGGAAGAACAAAGTCACTGCAGCACTATGTCATCGAGAAAATATCCCTTGGAGGGTCTTAAGAATAACTCAGGGTGCCTTTTCCCTACCAGGCAGCGGGGATGTGCTTGCAAGCGCAGGGGGCTGGCTCCAGTGCCCTGGCTTGGTCAGAAGGAGACTGTCTCGCCCTTGATGGGGAGCTCTGGGACCTCCCTTCAGGGAACCGGGCTCAGCTCCCCCCTGCATTTCTGCCCCTTCAGCACAAGCTGTTTCCAGCCCTTAGCCTGGCTGTAGGGCCAGCCCTACCTCTGCTGGTAGCCCTGAACCTCTGCAACAAACCCGTGGGGCAGGCAGCACAGCAGCATGGGCTGTTTTCACACTGCAGAGCTCCTCCATCTTCTCTGGCATTTAGTTACGGGAGGAAGGGACCGACCAAACAACCCCCCATACATCCAGGCCTCGCTGCTCATCCTGTTTGATGCTCACCAAAGCTGTCGGCAGAGAACAGCTCTGCCCAAGCCTGCATGGGAAGGGTCACGGAAGCATGGCACTCAGGGCCCCGCCAAGGTTGCAGGTTCAGCCCTCAGCAAAATGTCTCTGCCCCACCACCCGGCCCCTAGCACAGGCGATGCAAGCAGCTGCCTGGAGCAGCCGGCTGATAGATGTAGCAAAGCATCCACAGTCTGGCTGCTGGCTTTGCCTTTTCTAACCACCAAGGGATGGAGCAGCATCTACTGCTGCGATCAGAGGTGGTGGCTCCCCTGCAGCGCTTGGTCACCTTCTCCTGGCACTGCCACCCTGGGGGAGAGGTTCCTCATCATGCCCTCCTCCTCCTGTGCTCTCCTCTTCTCCTCATAGCAACCACAGCTCGGCCCAGTCTGTGACAGTAAAAATGCAACATTATCAAAGAAACTTTTGGGCTGCCTCTGGCTCTCAGCAGCTCCCATTCACAGGCAAGTCTGAAATCTGCACAGACAAAATGTGCGTACAATTAGGGAGAAGTAGCAGTGTAAGAATTTCCATTTCTGAATAATGTGGTATCCTGTCTCTGACACAGCCAAAGCTTGGGAAAGTGGGACTGTCTTATTCTGTCTTATTGTGTGATGGGGGGGGGGGGGTTGCTGTCGATCGCTGCTGGACACCCTCAGGGCTAGACCAACTATACAAAATTATTGTGTAACTTTAGCCAGAGAGAAAAATGCTATTTACTTTGTGAGGAAACAATCAACCCTCCAAAAAAATGATCCTACACAGTCTTGAATTCAATCCGAAGACAAAAAAGAAGCATAGAAAGAGCAGAGGACTCTGATTTCTCTCTACCTCTGCAGAGATGCAATGTGAGCACTGCTCCTCTGAAGGTAGCATTTACAGTCTCCTTAAATCATCTGTTGACAGCCCATGAGTGCCACTTGCTGTCACCCAGCTGCGCCATGAGCAGATGGCAAGCAGCAGAGCCAGCAGTAATGCTTCATCTGGGCTTTGCACATTAGGTTTGTGGCTGAGCTGGGAGCAAGCCCACGTCTGCCACCTCCACACCCTGGGGTCCGAGTCATGCACGTTTGAGGAAGACAAGGAGAGACCAATGGAGTCAACCCCAGGACTAGAATAAAACTAAAACAGGAATGACAGGACACTCCTGACATCAGCAGTTTTTGCTGTTAAAGCTATGATGGCCTCAGCAAAGCAAAGTCTGCAGTAGAGGTAAAAATCTCTCATCAGACCAACTGATGCACATGGAAAACACTTAAGAAGCTTTCAGGCACGCAAATCCTTCCTCAGATCTAAGAAGGGGAAGCAAGCTGCACCCCTGACTCTGTGAATCTTCAGCGTGCGGTTTCTTCTCCCTAAAACACCCATTGACCGTTATTTTGCTCCACCAACAAAACCAACACAGGCAGAGGCAGTGGGAGATCCCAACAACCAGACCCATTAAAGACAGAAGGTAAAAAATCCTTCTCACCACTTGTATAACAGCATTTCCAATGCCCTTGCTACGCACAGAGCTGAATGAGTAGCAATGGGGGGACTTCAGGAGGAAACAACCACAGACTCAGTGTTTGTTGGTGCACTTTTAGGAGAGGAGAGGTGTGGGGAAGTCATGCGCAGGGTCTTGGTCTTGTGTCCAGCAGCTGAGGACTGAGCTGAAGGAGAGCAATGGCACTGTCAGGGTGGATAGGTGTGACGCAGAGACCAGACTTTTTCCTGCTCTGCCAATGATTTCCTGACATGCCACTAGGACAAATCAATTCATCCCTCTACATATCAGTGTCAAACAGCAATAATAGATGCAACATAGCCCCAGAGGACCTTACTGTAGAGGATAGAAACTCCTCAGCACAGCAGAGCAAAATGGCTGTTAAGAATCTGCCAGTTCAGCTCTGCTACACCTCACCACAACACCGCTTACCTGGATAAACTCAGGAATTCCTAAACCTAAATCGAAAGTTGGAGTCCTATGCTGGTGGCCTGTCCTCAGGCAATGTTTTCACTTGATTTCCCTGATTAAAACTATGGCTCAGAAACAGAGTAATTTTTTTAACATCATAAGATTACTTAAAATATTTTGCTTTTACTTCAAGTGAAACTGAAGAATTAATACATCTGGGATTTCATGAAGTGAGGCTAAACAGAAATATCCATCATTTCTGAGTGAAAGAAAATTGACAAAAAGACATTGTTTGAGGACTGAAAGGGTAAAGCAAGCTGTGGGAATCTGTACAAGATACAGAGCAGCCATCATCGTTGGTGGGATTAGCACATACCCACTCAGGGACTAGCTTTGGAAAGCAAAACTAACTCTTTGGAAGCCTGAGTTAAGGTGGAAAATGTTCTTTTGGACTTCATTCAGCCATTTTTTGCATCTCCAGCACTCCAGAAACTGAGCTCTGCATTGGGCACCAAAGGGGAGAGGGGTAGCGCTGCCTCCTTCCAACAGACAGGCACGAAACCTGGGCACATGGAGAATCCTCTGTACATGGTGTAGTAGGGAACTTGATCCACTTAGAAGCAACTGGAGCTTTTTCCAAATAAAAGCCCCAAAGAAGAGGAGCCAAATCAGTGTGGAGAAAATGTGATCTTTTAGAATTCCAGAGCTAACACAAAAAAAGTTTTAGTGTTTCCTAAGCAGCAATTTCCTAATTGCGGACCAGTGGGAACCACACCACCAGTGTCCTCGACTCCTTTTTTTCTGCCAGTGTAAAATGTAGGTACTCTTTCGCCACGTCTCTTCTGTAACTCTCTCTTCCACATGGCTATAGCATTCCCGCTTTAAAGCAGTGCTACACTGGTTGAATAACCACAGAGCAGAGCTGAACAATTGTCAAGTGTGGGCAGACTCAGACCAAAATATTTCCTCACATGTCCTCATCCAACCACAGTTTTTCAGAATTTGGGAAGATGTCACAAAGCAACAGAAAACAATGCCTCCTTGGCCAAAGTCAGGCCATTCAACAGCATGCCTTTTATTGCAGTGTACAGTTGAGAAACATAAGAAACGTATAGCTCACATAGGAAAAACTTTTAGCAGATGTTGCTGCTTTGAAATACCAGAGAATCAATATTCTAACATATTTCAAACGAGAGAAAAATTGAACAATTTATAGACTAGCCCAATCCAAACAAATCAATTACAATGTATGTCTACTCTGAACCCAGTGGAGAAAAGCTTGTGTTGTTCTGGAGATTTCTGATCACCAGGGCTCACAAAGATTTGCTGTGATGTGCACAGTTGAACTCTTAACAGTGGAAAGTTAAAGAAACAGCTTACAAGAGAAAATTCCTGTGGTGCTGGATAAATGCAATGTGAGAATTACCTACTCAGACAGTTTAGGAGGAAAACAGCATTGCTCTTTCTTTATCATCAGCCAGTTTTTCTGCAGGTATTCGTTCAAATTCAGTACTCTGCTATACGCATTCAGTGCCCTTGGAGGAAATAAAGTCATACATGTGAAACAGAGTAAAGCATAATTCTTCAAGCAAGGAGCAAGTGTGCCCTACAGTGACTTGCTCTTAATTTAATGTACTGACAAACCAAGAGCACTTATAAGCAGTGTTTGATAAGGTATTCTTTCAGATTCTGACATTTTATTGCAAGCGTCTGAGAAATGTGCCCAAGTCTAAGGTCAAAGGGCTCTTCAAGACAAATGGCAGGAAAATTATCTTTATCTTGGAACCTGGCTTGAAACTGTTCCTTGTTCTCAAACTTTTTCACTGTCAATAAGTAAGCATCGGAAAGCATGGCTCTCAGAAATCAGCACTCTGATGCCAGCAAATGTCACCTTGTTCATAAGCTTTCAGACTGCAAATCCTACTAAGACAAATCCTCTGCCAATGTGAGCTCTTCCTTTACCCCATAGCTATAGAAATAGGTACAGCATGCCCTCTTCCTTCCAGGGCTTGTTACCTTCATTTTTGTCACATGTAAAGTTCCCAAGAAACCCCAGCTGAGCATGTCAGATGCACTTTAGTTTGGACTGATTTCTGATTATGCAGTAGTGGCTCAAATCTGACATCCCTACAAACGTGCAGCGAGCAGGTGGAGTTGCATTTTTCCCCAGTCACGCCTGTTGGCATTCCCATTTCTTCCTAGCCATCCCAGTTCCTCTCACAGGATCTTCTGTACCTGAACATTTTGACAGTGAGGAAGTCAAGGATGCAATTAAAACAACTAGTTTCTTTTTACCGTCTTCTTTTTTGAAAGTGTTCAGTATTGACCTTGCAAGTTTAAAAAAAAAAAAAAACACAACAAAAAACAGATGAAGCTTTAGCTCTTTTCATGGTAGATGAGCTGACTAATGCAGACTGTTAAAATCCACTTCAGATTTGCTGCAGCAAATTGCATGCGGGTTGTAAACAAAACAAATATCCAAGATAAGAATGACCGCCAACATGCTGCATCATGTGAAGCTACCCTCCGAGTAATGCTTCGCATTATGATTCTGAAACATGCTCTTAATTTAGAAAGGACAACAATATTGAAATGTCATTTCAGCAGAACATTACAAATATTTAAGGTTGTCAACTAGGACCCATAGCCCACGGGCTCTTTCTGTGTGGGCTCTTTTTATGTGGGTTTTTGCACCCACATAAAGCTCTGCTAACATCAGCAGGGTTCTCTGTGGGTGCAGAGATCTGTCAGCACTGCACCCAGCCTTGCTGGTTATAGCAGTAGGTGGGATGCAGGAAAGGGGCCAGTGTGAAAGTCAGGATGGCTACAGGTTGCAGGAAGAAAGTAAGAAAGGGGAAGTCTGGCAGCCGGACTGTGAGCAGGACTGAAATGCCCTGCGAAGCAGTGCATGCTTTACATTGAAAACTGGAGCGGCTCTTTGCAAGAACAGCAAAGTCTGGAGTCCTCTTACAGTTTTGTCCCATAATGGTGCATGGAACAAATTAATGTCACAAGACAGTCATTTGTCTGGAGAGCACTTACTGACAGGGCAAATAGGTGGCATTGCCCAGAGCTATTCAGAGCAAAGGAGGAATTAAGGATTAGGGCATCTCCCAAAGGACATCGACTGAGCAACTGGTAGACAGTAAAAACAGCTGAGAGACTCACAGCAAAGGAAGCAGACTGTTTGGTAACATTGGACCATTGCTTCTCCAGCTCCAGTTCGGATCTGAGCACGGGGCCAGGGTGCAGAGTGCTCTCAAGGGAGCAGGGCTGCCACAGCTCTGTGCCCTGAGCAGCAGCCCCCCACAGCCACAGAGCAAGGAGGAAGGGCCACAGCCACCTGCCAGGGAAGGAGAAGGGACAAAATTGGAGAGGAGAGGCTGCAGGGGCATGCAGCCAGCCCCAGGCAGGGTGGTGGGCATAACTTTAAGCTCCCTTAAGTTTGTGTGAGCTTTTTTTTTAATCCTTTGCTCTTTCAGTGCGAGCAAGGACTTGCCAGGCTTTTAACCTGAAATAAATCATATCTTCTGTCATTCCTTTACTTTGATATTTAGTTTACATACCTCCCAACTGCTGAATTTTACCTGCTCATCTTCCTCTGCCAGGAGCTTTTCCATTTGTGAAAATATTTCTGCTCCTAGCAGCGTGGTGGCTTATATTCGTATGGCTACCTTAAAATTAATATTTCTACTTGCTTCCAAGATAAGCACATATCCATCTCCTGCTGCAGTATCTTGTAGCTATCAGAAGGAGCTGCTGCTGCTGGAGTCAGCGTCTTTGCCCATGCGCACACTACCCATGCCACAGAATTCCCCCAAAATAGCATGTCTGTTCTCCTTGGTGCAGACAGCCCTGCAGGCAGGTTCTTGTGCACTCGTATTTCTGCTCTTGTAAAATCTGGGGTTCACTCCCATGGCCACAACATTAGTTGTCTGTATGCTTCTTACGTGCACCAGCCTACGTAGGATCCCCTTCTTTCCTTTCCAAACTGTAAATTAATTTTGTCAGTGTTTAATTCTGGGTCTGAATATTCCCATCTAGATTCCAGTCTCAAGCTCATCATCCCCATAACACACTCCATTACCAACCCAAAATGGGAAGATTGTGTCTTCATCCATGAAATGAGGTATGATTTCCATCTGGTATTTCTGCGTTTCACTGCACGGGAAGTACCATTTGCCAAGTTTCTGCTTTGCTATCTGGAGTTGCCCACTGCCTTCGCCACTCCCCAAGTTACCAAAAAATTGTCAGAAACATGCATCCCTTCAAAAACAACTAGAATCATAAAAAAGACTACCTCTCTCTCTCTCTCTCTCATCTCTAGTGCTGACAAATGCAGAGGGAAACACTGTTTAAGCCTTCCACAGTTCTCCACTCTCCAGCACTATCTCAAATCCTAGCAGCGCTTTGCATTACCTTGTTAACTGAGGCTGTTGCTTTGTCTCATCTGCTCCAGGTACCAGGTGTTGCTCAGTCCTTACCTGAGACTCGCACACAGGAGTCTGTTCTAACCAGCAGCTGAATCTTTGTGAGGAGCCTGGTGTAACCCCAGCCATGGTGACATATGAGACTAAGGCAGAGACCGCCACTGCTGATGAGAGGTTTCCAGCTCAGCCCGCATAGGCAGAGACCTGCTGCCATTGAGCACAGGTCAGGCAATAACCTGTGCATTTGGGAGGTACGGCATGGTCCCCTTTGCCAAAGAAGCGTGTAAACCCTTATAATTACTTGACACAGACTGCTGTTTTCCTCTGGTGGATGGCTCAAATAAAAATATTTGCATTGAGGCCAATAATGCAGGGCCTGAGCCCCATTAACATCCTGCATTTGTAATAAATGCATACTATAGAAATAAACCACCCAAAAAGCCATTTCCCCAAATGTCACAAAGTTACCTTGTACCCAAGCTGCTGTTTGGCACTGCCTGCTATCCTGAAGGAGCATGACAGGTGATTCCTTGCCATAATACCTTTCAGGAGCTATTACAAGCCATTACCATTAAAGCATCTGAGAAGCTGCCCTAGTCCAGGTGTGGATCCAGCCACAAGGCTGGCAGAGCTGTGCCACACTGCCTGGCTCTTCCCTCCAGTAACACATCAATGCATGGACAGACGTGGCACCTGCTGCTTGTTTTACCACTAAATCTGTCTCTTGATCCCACCAGGCAGTGGTGGCCACCACCAGAATACTAATTTTCAATTTTTTTCCCCCGAAGCTATTCTCTAGTAAAAGCATCAGCCTCAGATTTTCAGCACCTTTTCCACAGAAAACTAGCATTATGTTAAAATAAACCAAGTGGCTTAGAAACTAACCTACTGTTATTTAGCATGCAATTGTCATTGCTGATTTCCTTGCTTGTTTTAAAATGCAAATGATCCAAAGAAACCAGTAAAATTGTGTTTTGACTGCTGTAGGGAAGTGGGTGACTGTCACCGAGTGCTGGCAGATCATATCTCTCCTCCAGCCAGGAACAAGGCCTCATATTAGAGGCTTCCCAAATTGGATAAGGTGTGGAGCTAATAAAAACTTGAATCAGCCCAGAGACCTGATGATTAAGTCTTGGAAAGCTGAAGGCCATGTGAGCCGGTTAGGACTGACTTCTACCATGATGGATCTCTAACAACATGTGAAAGCTATCATCTAGCAAGGCAAAACATCCCTGTTGTTGGGCAGCACAGACACACAGCTAGCCAAGTTCTTAGCAAAACCATCTCATGAGCCCCACAGGGACTATTTGGAGATGTCATCCTGCACAAATATACTTAGTACACACAAAATCATCTCAGTTCAAAGTTAAAAAGTAGTCCCAATGTTACCTGTTCTGGAAAATCCAACTGAGATGTTTCCTTTTCTTTTTTTCCACCGTAGCTGAAACTGCAGCTTTGGAGCTGGATCCATTCAATAGGCATCCCTTTAACAGCACTTACTTCTTTGCTGAATTTATGGATGCTGCTATAAAGAAAAGTAAAAAGGCTGTAATAGTATGTGGCCGTGGTTAGTTCATACTCAAAGGCCAACTCATGATTGTCTTGGACATAGTTCTCCTGTTACTACTGAAGGGAATAGATGACCCTATAAAACAGACAGCAGCAACGCCCCTTTCACAGCTGTCTCCAGTTTCTCTCCTGAAATTTGGCTGGGTGTTTTCTTCAAGATTCAGAACACAGATGTAAACTGTTTAGGGATATCCCTATATCCCTGTTTCTCCTTAGCAATGCCAGAAAGAATAAAAAATGTGGCCCGTTAGTTTTATAACCATCAGAAAGAAAAAAAAAAGTAGGAAAAAACCCCATGTACAGTGAGGGCCTGACCTGCAGCAGCCTGGACTGTTTTCTCAACACCTTAGAGTTTCTGGGGAAGTGTTATTCTGAAGAAGTTTTCATGCAGTGATGGGCAGATCCCCAGATACCCGCAGATCGCACTCTGGTGGTCTCCATTGTAAGCCATTTTCTTTGCAGGGAAAAGAAAGAGTCACAGAGGGAAGGTTGTGGGTTTTTTGTTTTGTTAAGATAAGATCTGTAAACTGGGATTGCCCAGGCACCGTGGTGGTAGCTGCTCATCAGAAAGGCCCCATTTACCTGTGTTATCTGCTCACCTTCTGGGCTTTTCTGAAATAGTTACAGCTGGCCCATGCTTTGCCCTTGCACAGGGGAGGGGGAGAGGAAAAAATCTGGTAGTCCACACCTGGAGCCTGTGCAAACCCCTGCCACCAAAGAAGGAAGGGGGATCCAATTTTTCTCCAATTTTAACAGAAGCCAGGCATTAGGAGGAGGAAAGGTGACTCCATGTGGCTGCCAAATGCCCCGTTCACATAGCAAGCAGGTGAGACCTTTGAGACACTGGGCTCCTCTTGCAGGAGTGCCTCCCCTTCCCCAGCAGTTCTGTGTGCGGCCCAAATGGGGACTGGACTCCTTGTTGCAACCCCACTTGCACAGGTGGCAAACCTGCAAGAGCAGGGGTGCGCACCTAGACGTGCCTTGGTTCAGGGTAAGAGAGCAGGGAACTAATTAACAAAGGGAAAATGCAGGAGTACAGCGTATGGCCACCTGAGGAGGAGTGTCTGCAGACGCCAGCGAGCCTCTGACCACGGGGGAGAGTTTCAGACTGGGGAAAAAGGGACAAGCAAGGGGACAGTCTCCCAAGATAAATGAGTTGCGCTTACAACTCCTGCTGTATAAAATAACAGAAACCGAAGCGGGGAGAGCATACCTCTGCTGCAGGGTGAGGGGCTGTGGGAGCTGCTGCACTCCTTCCCGCCTCCTGGCACTCACGCCCCATTGCTCTCTGCTTTTGAAACACCTTTGGAGCAGCGCAGTGGCTTTCGCTTCTTATGGTTTCCACACATTCCCCCCCCCCCACTTCCTCGTCTCTCCTTGTACTGGGTGTCTGTGGCAAGGCTGGGGGGCTGCAGGGGCCTCTGTGAGGAGAGGCTGGGGCTGCCCATGCTGGACGCTGCTGGTTCCAGGCACCTCCGCACCGGCCCTCGGGGAGGCTGGCAGTGCCTCTGGGGAGAGGTGGTTAAGAAAGGTTAAAATACCACACGGCCGTGAGGAAAAACAGTGTTAGAAACAGCCCTGTGACACCCAGGAGAGATGAGGAGGAGGAAGGTGTTTTAGTTTTTTGCTTCTGACCATCTCTATTTTAATTAGCAGTAAATTAAATTAACTTACCCCAGGACTGCAATGCTAATAGCTTCTGTAGCACACAGGAAGCACCAGTCACCTAAAAATAGGAAAATATAATGAAGATTTCCCTCTTAAGCATTATCTACATAAAGCAGCATAAAACAAGATAGTGGGGAATTATTGCCATAAAGAAAAACATTGTGACCTCTGTGATGAGAGTAGCTGCAGCTCCTCACAATTTCAGATAAAGCCAACCTACTGTCCAGTACCCCACTAGCCTGCAGCTCTGGCTCACCTTTAGTCACACTGCTGTTGAATTTCACCCCGAGGTGGTACGTGTTAGGTGTGGTTAATCCCTTGTTTATCTTACAGAGGAGCTGTGATGTTTAATCTGTGCTTGGGAACAGCAAGGAGATCCCCCGGAGCCAAACCCTATGGCAGAATAAGTCACATTTCCATCCCTGCACCCAGGCATTGCCTCACATTTAGAAGTTTTCCAGTAGAACTTTAACAGTCTCCACATGCGGTTCAGAAGGGCTAAATTTAAGCTCGCTGTTATTTAAGAAATGATTTTTTTTTTTTTAATGAGACATATCTGTGTGCAAAGCCCTTTGCGGAAAGTATGTGTGGGTTTGAGGAGTGGGAGAGAGCTGTGAATAGATTCAAGTTCTTCAGCAGTTACCAAAAGTCTGCTCAGGATGTAAATTCATGCTTAGCCCTTAAAACTGAGATCCTAAAAACGTGTGGAGACCTGAGCTGATACTGTCATTTTTATTTTGGGTAGACCTTTATCTTCAAATAATAAATCAATGCTTTGGCTTGTGCAAGGCACTGCTAAAGAGGGAGAGAAAATGTCTTTTTTCTCCCACATTGTTGTTCTGTGGCATCAACACACCATTTAATAAAAAGCATCTTGATATAGTAATAGTTTAAAGTTTGTTTTCCAAACAAAGCTGTTGTTTGCCCATAGTAATGTAAATTTGCTGTTCTCCTTTACACTTCACAGATGAGGAGAGAGAAAGATTTTAAAATCTCCCCAAAGGTGAGATTTAATTGTAAAACAAAGCACTAAGTATGACATTAATCTGAGATTGTAAAGGCTACAGAAATTAAAAAAGACTAAAACATATGGTGCACCTCATGAGGGTGGTTAATATGATCTCCCAAACTGAACCTTTTTGGTTACTGAGAAGAAAGAGGAAAATACAACTATGCTTTTCAATGTTGAATCATAAAGTAAGCCTTTGCTTTAGTCCTGGTGAATCAGGAATGGCATTCCTGTTTTAATTCAGTTAATCTGGAGGAGAATGATTTCCTTTCATCTGCTAAGCAAGATATGAGCTACAGTTGTGATCTATTAATGCATTAACAATATGATATGAGGGAAGGAAATTGTCATTAGTGGCTTGTAATAGTCTGGCAGCTGATGCCAGCACATGTTAGGGCCACGCTTCAGCTGGAGAAGTGTGTCAGATAATCAACACGTTACACTTAGAGCACCCTCTCTAATTGCAAATGCTAGGTTATATTTCAGTGATATTATAGATGTAATATGGACCACAAGAAAACCTTTGCCAGCAGGCTCTTTGATAGGCTTCTAGCTGGAGATGTTGCAATGCAGTCAAATCCTGTAACAGCAGACCTGGAGATAAAAGCAAAACACAACCCACAACAACAACAAACTTGTGTAATCAGATAATACATAGAAGCCGTAAAGCCAGATCCTTAGCTGGTGTTAACTAGCATAGATCTAGTACATCTACACTCACTTTCTCCATTCTGGGCTCAGTTCTGTTATTTCATAGCTTTTAAGCTCTACCTTCCCACTTCAAGGTGCGGAGGGAAAGACTGTAAACTTTGAGCTACCAGTTTGAAACTGTGTTTTGTGAAAATCTATTCTTGGTTAAAACCCGTAAGTGTCTTTTCCAAACATTTTCATCTTTTGCTGCTGTGCATCAGTTGGGTACACACAGCTTGGACTGGTGAAGTGTCCATTTCTGACAGTATGTCAGTACCTGCTGGCTATTTAAGCCTTCTTTCTGAGAGGGTACTAAGAACTAAACTAAATGTGATGAATATTCACAGCTTTTTGGCTTTAAGGAAGATAGTCCAAAAGGAAGCCAAGAAAAAGTGTGTATTTCTTCTTTCTGTTCCCTGAAAGGGAGGTCAGGAAATAGGAATATCAGCAAAAAGCAAAAATATATATGAAAAGAAAAGCAGATAAGAAAACACATCTGACTGGCCATTGAGCCAACCATTATTTAGTATCACACACTTGCCCCTGTGACCCAGGCATGTGATATATGCCTGGTATATTACATATATGTCATGACATATAAAGTGTATCACAAGAAGACTGTCTGATGCTAGGCTCATGCTGGTTCCCAGTGCGATCCCTGGTATCAGTGAGGAAGATGGCTTCCATTACACAAACATGTGAATATAGCATTTACCAAGAACCCTATTCCTCAGCCCAAGCAGCCACCACCACATAGAGCTTCTTCCCTGATCTCCTTTTGAATTGGCCCCAAATTCACAATTCAATCACTTTGCTCTTAAGCATAAACATCAGCACCCAGGAGCGTATGCTATAATAACTACACTTGGCAAAACGGCAAGCTCCATCCTTGCATCTCAGCACGCAGGAGAGCTGGTCCATCCCACACAATTTAAGTTGGTAGCTCCATCAACTCGAAGTGGCACCTTCAAAGGGAAGGAGAGGAATTTTGGCACATTTTCCCTGGAGGGTAGCCTGAAACTCGTAGCCCCGGCAGTATTTATAAGACATAATTTGCCCAGTTAAATGACATCACTGGTGGAGAAAGAAGGGCTGATCTGTCAGACCTGCAAAGCAATAAATGTCAGCAACAGCAGCATCTAGAAAAGCAAGTGATTAGCAACAAGTAGCCCAAACATTAAGCAAAGGAAGGAAAATTCTTCCCTTAGATATACCTTTCCTGAAAAAAATGATATCAAGCTCATAAAAGCTGGCGGTTTGTTTCTCTTTTCTTTTTTTTTCTTCCTCTGTATAAGTAACATGAAAAGAAAACAGAAGAAAGAGGATAATTTCTCTGGTATTAAAGTGCTTACTGATTGCAACTATTTCTGGATTCCCCATACCCAACATTTGACAGTTTCATCCCAGGAGAAAATTGTGTGGCTTGCATTTTTAGAAAAAAAATTCTCAGATTAATTTGTGCAGATTTGGATATAAATTACTTTCAGGCTCAACTTTCATCATGATGGCAAGTCTTGTTTGTGACTCCCCAGCTGTCTGCAGTCTCTAGTAATTGTAGCAGCCTGTAGGTATTCTCCCAAATTGGGTTTGCTTCATTCATTTGAATATGAGCTCAAAGGCAAAAAAAAATATGTTCTCTTCTACCAGATGCCTTATTTAGATTTGATTTACATAAGGGAAAAAAGTGTGAGAAATATCAATATTTGCATTTAAACATGATTTCAAGATGTCTGTCATAGTTCATTCATCTGCTTTTTGGCTCTTCAATACATTTAGCTCACTTTTATTTGACTGCACAAGAATATGGATCTCATTAGCTTAATGGTGAGTTTATTTATTTTTCATCCTTACTGGCACTTTTTAACTTTTAAGTGCAGGGTGGGGGTAGGTGAACTACGTTTATGTTCAAAATTGTCAATGTCATAGCTAACTTGATTGGTAACTCATTGATCCTGGCTAAATACTTGAGAAAACTTTAGGTGATTATCATCTTGGTTTTCCTTTTTTCAGGTAAGATGTGGTACCTTTCTGCTAAGCAGAGGCTTTGGAGAGGGAAGGCCATGAGAGATGGCTGGAAGTGTTTCCTGAGGCTGACTCAGGACTTGCAGGCATTCATGTTCTGAGCAGGCTGTCTTGGGCCCAATGCTGCCACATAGAAACCAAGTACGAATATTCTTCCTGCAACCGGACAGTGAGAGTACATGCCCTGCTCGAGTGACCAGGCAAAATGCTGGAGAGGAGAAGCAACCTCTGTAGGTACTGGATGTCCACAGATTAATACAAGCATTACATGGGCTGGTCACTGCCCCAGGTGGCACTGGGGTGCCACAGATGCCTCCCTGGAGCCCAAGGCAACCTCCGGCACAGAGACAGGGCAGTTTTATATATATATATCGGTCCAATGGCCATCTCTAGCTTCAGTTTCAGCTCCATGACAGTTTTCCTTAGAAATCTCTTCTGCAGGTTACCTAATCCCCTGGGTGAGTTCAACAGGAGCATGCCTTGAACTTGAATAATGTCAGAATAGCAGATCTTTTACCCTTTCTCTTCCCTGAAGGAAAAGAGATATAGATATATAAAATCATTAAATGACTAAGCCAACTCCTGGGACACAGAAAAAAATGTGTGCTTGGATATGTTCAACAGCCTCTGAGCCCTTCAGAGAAAAGGTCAGAAAGGAAGGAGTGCTGCTTGGAAAAGCAACTGAGAAAAACAAAGTAGCTGTCTTTGCTAAGGAAATACTAGAACAGCCATTTAACACTCCAAGCTGAGCAAGTCTAGGAAATATGTGGGTAATTTACCACTTACCAGGTATTAGTGTTGCGTTGAGCCTAGCAGTTCATAACCACAGACCTCCTAGATACTTGCAAAAACACTCCGAGCATATCTCATTTTTCACTCTAATCCAACCGATAATAAAGTGGTTTTGACCTCCCTTGTAAAATGTTTACGTTACTGCTTCCATTGCTATTTGTATTTCTCTTTTCACCTTTCTTCCACCATGGGTGACGATTGACTGTTGCAGGGTCACAGGCTCCCTTCCAGCAGCAATCCTGCACCACTTGGTGCCCGCTGTCCCTCGCAGCTGCTTCATGGCTGGCTGCGGTTGATGTCGCGCTTAGACTTTTCTGTTCTTCATAGCGAGTCCCTGTGGTGGTAACAACTTGAAAGCATTAACACCCACCTGACATGCCAGAGACAAGAAAATTGTTGAAAAATATAGCAATTGAATTTTCTAGCTTATCAGGTGGTGTTGAACAGCCTTCCCTCCCTTCAGATTTCACACAGAAGTCTCTCACTTTATCTTTCTGTTGTTCCATCGATGCTGACAAGTTTTAAATGTGAAGTAGGTTGTAGTGAGGGAGGGCTTGTTTCGAAGCTCCCATAAACCCCCTGCCATTGGAGCTTTCTAGCAGGGGCACTGAAAAGACAGACAGTTTGGCTCACCTGCCCTCCTTGTGCTTCTCAAAACAGTAACTCCCCAGAGCTCATCTTATCAAATTCCATCTTGTAGTCTGCCAAAAATATATTCTTACTTAAAGTCTACCTTTTACATTATACACAAGAGCATAACTTCTGTAAAGAACTACTTCCTAGAAAGAGAAATGACACATGAGAAATTTTAAATAGAAAATGGTTTGTGTTTCAAGAAATCAGTTCCATGACAAAGAACCATTGGCTTCCAAAAGCAGATATATTGTTTCCTTTCAAATTTATGCATATAGCCAGCAGGAATATCTAAAATAATTCCACTAAAATAGAAAAAGGAAAAAAAAAGCACTCTCTAAGATAAACTTTTCAGTATGCAAAATCAAGTGAAGTGAAGTGAAGTGAAAAGCTAAGCTGATAAATTTTTACAGCGAAATTCACTCTGTTGCAGAAGGAATGGCCCCAGGGCCCAGGGATTACATGGCTTCTCCAACCTGTCATACTCCTTGCTCCCTCCTGCTTCTGCATCTTCCAAACCAGAGGCCCCATCAGAGCTTGGGGAGTTTGAGTTAGCAGGTGGTTGCATCTGACACCTGCTGAGGAGTCCCATGGAAGCTAGGGGGATGCTCAGAGACCAATTTCTATTTAGCTCAGGAAGATAATGCAGAATTCAGAGCGTTTCTGTGCAGGGACGTTTGATTTTGCATAAATCGATGGTTACATCCCAAGCGGATCCCAAAGGCAGAAGTGTTCCACTCTTCGCATGGGCCCAGCAGGAAGACGGGCAACAACTGGCAAGCCACACAGACTGCAGACCTACTCCTGGCATCCTGGGCATTGCATTACTCATCTTTATCCGATTTCCCCTGACTGGATACATGGCCCTTTCCATTTTTGTAGCCTTCCATGTCCATCTTGGGCTGTAATTTAAACAGTGTCTACCTACAAACCATCAAATAAGGGGTCATTAATGGAGAAATCCACGAAGCATTACACTATTCTTACATAGAAATCTTAGAGAATGAGCTAGGTGCAATAAGCTAGCTTGTCATGAAAGAAGTCACCCTTCTGACAGCGAGGTCACCCAGTGGAGTTTAAGAGCTCAGGAGCAACATGATGGAGGGTTTGGAAAGTGATAAACAGACAGAAGCAGTCTCTGGTCAGCTATTCCCACCAGCTCAGACTGAATCAAAAGGGCCAACTGATGGAACTGTCGGGCATGGGGTGCCACCTCCTCCACTGCAAGCACAGATCTTCAAGGACTGTGGGAGGAGGCATGAGGCAGTGGGAGCCCATGTTGAGCTCAGCCCAGCAGCTGTCTGGGGTCTGTTCTTCTGTGATCTACCAATTCCATGCTCCATCTTAATAGACGACCTTAAAATGCAGGGGATAGCATCACCCATTCAGAAAAATAGCTTAATAAAGCAGTTGGTTGCTGACACGATCCAAAATTTTCCAGTTATGAAGCGGAAAGCACAACTATCAGTTTCACAGGAGCTGGGACGCGAGCAATAAAACAGTAGGTAACATCATTTTGTACCAACGTAGAGAAGAGGGTAAACGAGGCTCACTTGAAATTTTGTTTGCGCTTCTGGCACGGCAGTAACAAATGCAGTAACAGGGCAGCTCGAAACCTGGAAAAGAGGAGAATCTCGCTGGAATGGCATAAACTAAAAAACAGAGCTAATGAATGCAGCTGCGGTCCCAATACCATTAGTACTAAGGCTGCATTTTCTTCAAACTCAGGCTTGCAGGCAAAGTGCAAAGCAGGCAAAGTGGTTTTAGATATACAAGGAATGCTGAAAAGAGCATTAAATTGGTCTGCTGTGACAACAGAAAATCCTACACAGGAGTTAAGCAATGTGAGCATTAACAATGTGAGATATTGCAGTTGTGGGCTAATAAAACATGTACACACCACAGAAAATCCAAAGCACTCGGTCTAAGCCCAACAAGTCTCTTCTACACCAACAGTCCCACTTTGGTTCCCTGCCTACACAGGAGACCTGCTCAGCCGATGGTGCATTTAGCATCATGGTTTAAACTAAGCAAGCTGTTTTGTATCTCTTTAACGGAATAGGGCCCAATATTAAGAAATGTTCCCTTAATATTTTGAGAATTAATGATGCATGAGTAATGCAGTAGTCTGATCCAAGAAATGTTCCAGTGTACTTTCATATTATCAAGTTTTTCCAAACACCTAGTTTCACTAACTACCCACAGAATATTGGAAGTGACTAGTCACCATCTGAGGAAGCAGTGACTGCGGTTTTAGAAGTCAAAGCAGCCGAGGCCATTCCGGTCCCTGCCAGGCTTACCAAAGGAGCAGGGGACAGGATCGTAAACAGGTATCTGTAACACGTGCACTCGCTCACCTCGCTGGAGGCTGCACGGCTTCTGAAACTCACTCTAACAAGTTATTTGCATTAATTTAGAATTTGCAAAGAAACTTCCCTGACGTCAGACAGAAAACTGTACACAGGCATATTTACACTGTTTCCGCGTCAGTATCCACAGCTGACTGTGCAGTACAGCTCTTCCTGCTCTGCCTGAGAAGTCCCAGTCCTGTTCTGTTCTGTGTTGTCAAACCACAGGATTTCTTTTAACTAAAAACCTCCTCCTAATCGGCATTTTTTGGAGTTGAAGAGTTTTTGGAACTCAGAAGATCATATGGGGTTACTTAATGAATTGCATATTTTGTCTTGCTTCTGCTAGTTGATTTTTTTTTAAGATAACATTCATTAGTCTGCCTCACTCAAAAGCGTTTGTCAGCTGTGCAATACCTCTCATCAAGATGTTAATGCAGTTGTGTTACAATATATATATATGCAACTTCCATAAAGCCTGAAGTTTCTTAGTAGAAGAATGGTGGCAGATACTTGACTTTAAGAGTCTGATGTGCTTGCTTTGTGGAAGTAACCAGAAAAAAGAATCATTACTTAGCACAAGTTACCACACAGACGGTCAATAACTGAACACTCGCCAGTTTAGCTGCATTTCTCTTTCCCTTCACAACCCTTACTGACAGTTGCTAAATTTTGTGGTGAGGACACCAGCAGCGTCTGTATGAACTTGTATGCAATTTTCAAAAGAATGGATAGATTTGGGCCTTTCTAAAAGTATTAGCAATTTTCTAAGAAGTTTTTCATACAATATTTAAAACTGATCTAGCTGACACTGCCCAGTAGTGGAGCTGGTGGTGGCAGACACAAAGGTGGGGTTGCACAGCCCCCCAGTTTCGCAGGACTGGTCACACACAGACCACACTGCCGAGGCCCTTTGTGCTGCTCTTTGGTTCATCTCTGAACTCCTGTTAAGCGACCTCTTTTTTCCAGCGCAGTTCCACTCTGCAGTTTGACATTGGGAAGCTGGCCTGGTAGGGTTTCATAATGATCTGGAAATCCATGGGAAATGATAATATGTGCACAGTTCACAGGGTGATTTTTTTCTTTTCTTTTTTTTTTTTTTTTTTTAATTTATTGCTAAGACTACAAAACCAAATCTGGGATCTGAAAGGCAAGTTGGATTCCTTCCTTGTCATACCCTGGCAATAAAGATCTGTAGAAAAAACTCACTTAACCCTTCTGCCTAATGAAAACCATGCAGAGCTCTGTCTCCTGAAGCTCTTCGTGCTTAGCAGTTGGGAGGGAGGAGAGGGCAAGGCAAGGGCAGGGCAACTAACACTGACTGAGATTATACCATCATTGAATTTGCACCTTCAAAAACTAGGCAGTGCTTTAAATAAACCTAAATATTTTTAATACACCTTTTTTCAGCAATGAAAGCCAAAAACTATTTCTAGTGAAAATTCAGGTAATTATTAGATTTTCAGCATCACTGTTAGATTCTCCACAGTTATTTAAACTGACTGGATAAAAGGCAAAAGCTTAAACAGAGCAAAAACAAAGGCTTCATTCGATTCTCTCATTTCCCTGCTTTGGTCCCAAGCTCACTTTCCAGTCTGTGCACCACTCCCCAAGGTTTTATCTGTTGCTGGCTGACCTGAATGTTTGTTTTTTGTTTTCTCTATTTCTACCCAAGTTCCCATAGTAAGTCTCTCGGCCATTTATTACCCTGAGCCTCAGCCCTCTCTTCTCGACCCTCCAGTCCGTCTCCACCTGATCACAAGGCATTTAATATATATAATCCTCTTTCAAAACCTTACCATTTAGCAAAGGTAAATGCTGTGGATCTGCTACCACCTACCCTATTCCAACTGCCAGACTGTCAGAGCAGTAAATAGGCAAATATTTTGTTTGGCAGTACTGGTTGTGGTAGGAACATAGCTTTGCAAACTGAATTTAATGTCCAGAGGAATGAGTTCCTTTTTATAACGCAATATAAAGTGTACAGGAAAGTATGCTCAGTTTTCTGTACCTAGTATGGAAAGAAAATTACTATAAAACCCATAAAAATATTAAATCAGTGTATCAGTTGGTGGCATTGCTCCTGTAAGATGAGGGACATGCTGATAGCTGCAGTTTGAGTACATATGTATGAAAATCACATCTCATTATGTTCGTAAATAAGGAGATGAGAATACTTGAAAAGATCCCTGAAGTGCAAAACAAAATTACCCCTACCTTGTTGTAAGACAAAGATGACAAATCAGTTAACAGTTGCATTTTAAAGAGGTGTGCCAAAAAAACGCTGAAGCTGCTGTTGTAACCTTGACAGACAGACACAATAATGTCAACATTTCCCATAAATCCTTATGCAGAGTGAAAAATATGTATGGTTTATTCTGCTTCTGGTGAGCTAAACAAAAAATTGCTCCATGTTAGCCCCAGAGCAGCTCACCATGCTACTGTGCAACGGAAAGACATTTCAGCATGGTGTAAACTTGGAACGGGATTTCAAAAAATGTTGGGTTTCTTTCCCTTCATGGTTAATGCCACCTTTATGCAAAAAAAGAATAGTCTTTGCTGGTACAAATACCCTGTTGGCTTCACAGCCCAGAGACCTCTGCACAGGAAATATGTGATGCAGTATTTGTTATAGCACACACACACACTCACCCCATTTACCTTAGAGGTGAGGAGCAATTTTTAGGAGACTTGTTAAGTGGGAGTTTAGCATGGAGGCATGATGATCATGCTACAGAACTGCTCTCCATGTACATCAATAATTATTAGCCAGAGGTGCCCCATTTCACCAGGGCAGTTAAGCACGTGCAGCCTTCTACATCTGCTCCCAGTGTCAGTGCAGAGACCCTCCTGCTCCTGCCAGGCTGTGCAGCTCCTGCTGGGAGTGAGATTCAAAGGCACAATCCTCCTCTCACCCACATTACTGTAAGAATATTTTCTGCATTACTGTACATACCAGTGGGTTTTCCCAAGAGGCAGTAGTGGCCTTCTTGTCTATCCTTTGCTGTAACCAGTCACAGAGTCAAAAGGCCAGTTTAGAGTAGAAGGCATTTTAGCAAACAGATTAACAACTCATAATTAAAAAAGAAAAAGACTTTTTCATTCCTCCATATTAAAGGTGTTTATTAATAGTTGTATTTGACCAGAGTACTCACAGCTTCAATTAAGTCCAGGGTTATCAGGTCTAGTTCCTGTTTCCAAGTAACCAGATCTCTGCAAGACCTCAGAAATCAGGCTGCTGCTTGGAGCAAACTAGAGATTTTTTTTGTAAGGCAAAGATCAAGCTGGTGGCAGTTGGTTCAATAATCTCATTCCCAGAGCTGCCTCCTGCAATCTCATCCCAGCACTGTAAGACTGCACACACCTGGCTGTGTTCCTCACCCCGACATTTCAACGATCAACTGAGAAATGCTGCTCCAGGACCCCTTCAAGTCCCCCAGGAGAGTTATTTCTCATTTTCTCCAAACAAACCCTCTCCTTCTCCTTTTGTACCCCTTACCTTTTTCTCTCTGCTGCCCTCGATGGAGGTACAATGAAGCTTATCCATACCAGCTCACTGGCCTGTTAGCTGCCCACAGGCACCCAGCGTGGGGAGCCAGTCCCTTTGACCTCCTTTTATTGCATTCAGGCTCCAGCCCTGTGTGCAGTGGTGGGACCTCATTAGACCCGCAGCCTCTTGGGCTTCATTTTGCACCTGCCTTTCCTTGCTGCTCAGCTCCTTAGAGAAACACCGCATGACTGACTCCTCAGAACGAGCACTTTTTCAATGTGCTTTGGGCACGTAAGCCATTTGGCCCTACGCCTTCCTGCAAATCCTGGGCATGCTCACCTTCCCATATTTTTGTTGCTGCAGGTTGATTGCACGGCAGCCGTTCTTGCAAGCTGGCCTCCATCCTGGACAATGCTGGGAGGACACGGCCACCACTGTCACTGCTGGCAGCTGAAGCAGCCTATGGCACCAGCACAGCTGTATAAATTACGGGTGTCTCCTTATGGTTCATGCAGCCAGAGGAAATGTTTTGCGGCTGCAAAAGATTTAATACAACTTGACTAAGGGTCTTTGGACTTGGTTTTGCTTATTTCTTCAGGTGGTATAGGGAGGAGTATGATGTCTGGGGGAAGGAGGTAGCTACAGAAAAAGTTTTACCATACAGATGGTTCTGGAGCCACATAGGTTTCTGGAGGCAGGAGAAAGCTGAGGCTTTGCATACAGCATGCTCTGAAATTCTTCTTTATCACATTCACATTCCCCCCTAACAACAGAGGCATTTCTGAAACAGCAGTGGCCAACTGGCAGGCGCATGCAGAGATCAAAGGCTTTCCTGCGGCTCCGTGGCTCTCCAGTGGATTGCTCTCTGCAGGTCAGGCCAATGCTTTGTGCTGTGAATTGTGTGACCCTCATGAACCTGCTGAATCAGGACCAACAAAATGTTTGTCCCATCCTTGCATCTGTAAAGTCTACAAAGAGCAAAGCTATTTTTCATTAATTGCCAACTATTCCTCTTGGCAAGCTAGTTTTCCTCCCAGTTTTATTCACTTTGAAAATATTATTGAGCCCATTTACTCCAACATTACAGTGGGGCTGATAGTATATCCCTAGTTTCTCCTCCAAATTCCCGTACCAGCTATCAAATGTTGGCATGTAACCACAACTAATCCAGCGTATCATCTACTTGAAATCTGAGATAACTATGCTTTTAAAGATACAGTTTAAGCGATGCTTAGCAGTCAGTCAAAAACAATAACCGTGCCTCAAAGAGAGAGCTTGCAAGCCCAGTTGTAACCAGACATGGTGAGGAAGAGCAGTCAAACCCATCTTTCACTTATAGCAAGAAGACACTGTTGCTGTGATGATAGCACAGCTATCGTTGAGCAGACAGTATTTTGGAAGCTGGCTTTAGCTAGCCACATTTGCGTCTGGGACTTTCCAGGTCACTCAGCTCTGGGGCAGCTGTATGTCATGGACTGCTCCTGACCTGAGGCTGCTGCAGCCTCCTGCATCATCAGCTTCAAACTCTCATCGCTTCTGAGCCCTGTTTTTCACCAGGCAGGACAGGATGGACAGGAATCCCACAACCAAGAAACATTGGCACTCTGTTTCAATGGGAGCCCAATCCTGGTATCCACATCATCCTTCATAGTTTTCAAAATTAAATGCCTTGGGCAGCTCTGGTATTTTCCTGCTGATGCAGAAATATAAAAAAATATGCCAATTGCTCTAAAACAGAATTTAGAACTTTGCAGCCTCCCCAGCAATGAAACTGCTGACTTCTGATCAGTTTTAGGCACAGCACAATGTGTCAGTCCGTGAATATGTTTCCAATACAAAAATGTAAATTTCCTCTTTCCTTAATTTCATGCTAATTTGCCTTTTTACTTTACATAATTATTTTCTTCTCACTGTATTTATGAATTTAAAATATTTGTTCCTTTTCAGTCATCCATTAAATATCTGGTTTGTCTTTACTGAGAGTGGAAAGCAGCATGGACATTTCCTTGTTGCCTGGGAAACTCATCTAAGAGTTATCATTGAATTAACATGTCAGCAAGGTCCTCTTTTAGATGTTACCCAAAAATAACTGAGGATTGCAAGAGACCAACAGCACCTGTCTGAAACTCACTCTCCCCACTTCTTCTCAGGAGCGAAGGTTAAACTGAGTCCACAAGGGATGCACTTGCTGGAGACAAGGGAGACAGGAGTGATGCTCAAAAGGTCCATATCATGGTATCAATATCAAAGCAGTCCTCAGGACAGTCCAACCCACAATATCCTGCAGGAGATTTCTTTTTCCCCCATTATCTTCCACAAGATTGAAATCACAGCATGTGAAATGGTTTGGATACAGCAGAAGCTGTGCCTTGGAAGCTTCCCCAGGCCTTAAAAAGTGAGGGTTATGCAGTTTCACTGCACTCCATATGGCTCAAGGGCTTTGTTTTAACTGATTTCTTTATATTCAGCAGATTTTTTTTTTCTTAATATCTTCCACTTCTCAAAATAATTTCCTGTAATTACAGCATAGATGGTTGGGTGGTTGTTTTTTTTCTCCCTCATTCACAAGTCGTCTGTGGATCACTGAGCTCTTTGCACAGCGAACACCACCTTCAAAGCTGACTGAACAGGCCTTCCCTTCTCCCAGCAACTGGAGTTCAAGTTTTGATTCTGATTTGGTAAATCTGGGGGAAACACTCCTGTTTTCACTCATAAAGACCTGAGGAGAAAGACAAGTTTAGTTAATAATTGCATATCCTGAGCCCCTCATAAAGCACCTGGTAAATGTGTCCTCACCAAGATAAACAGATTGGCACAGGTAACTATCAGCTCTTTCTGGGTAGTTGGCTGCTCTTTTCACTGATCTGTTGGTTCAAACAAAGGTCTTAAAAAAGCAGTGACCCAGGATAAACACATAACTAGAAATGCTGTCTGTTTATGAAATGTCACTTGATATTCCTGAGACACAGACTTAGAATAACCTATTTTTTTAAATACCCATTGATTTTGTGACTAACTAGTAACATTGGCATGATGAATTTGTCTAATATGTAAGATTATATTAGCATCCATTAGAAAGAGCAAAACATCCCTAAATTTTTAAAACCATTGTAAATAGAATTTCCTCAGTATGTTCATTGAATGATTAAGGCAATCCAAACTGGAAATAACAACATACTAATATAAATCATAATTACATAGATAATACATTAAAAATTTAATGCAAATCCAGTGTTACTACACATGCCAAAAACACAGCTCAACAGTTTGTAAGAACATATTATGTACATGTGTACCAGTCTAACCTACAAATCTTTGGGGACAAAAAGGCATCTACCAGAGCACAGGACAGTATTTCATCACTAGCCACCACCTTTGGGCAATATTCCATGTTCTCATCAAGTTTTATATTAAATATATTGTACCTAAGGGATGAGAAAGCTGTAAGAGAAAAATCTTGACGATTAAAAAAAAGAGTTATGTACTTTCTTTTGAGTTTGTAGTTCATGAAATGCCTTCAAGGCCTCTACTTCAATTTTGTGATACAATGCTGAAAGTTCATGCAGCTAACATCCCATACAGCTTCAAGTGGTGTTAGAGATCCCAGACAGCCTTTACTAGACAAAAGTGGAGTTGGGCTTGCTTTTCTTTTTTCTTTTTCTTCTTTTTGTTTATTCCCTCCCCCTCCTCCAGCCACAAGACCCTGTGCCCTTCAGATCATCTGGCTGACCTACACTTTCCCCAGGGCATACAGGAGCTGCACCACGTGTCATTAACTGACCCCCTTCTTACTGTAGCTGAAGAACATGGCATGTGCTGCAGCAGTGCTGGCAGCAGCACAGGTCTGCTTTTGCAAGGGAGGACATGGGAATTCATTTAGTGCCTGACCAATCACCCACCTAAAAAAAAATATATCAGCAACCAGATCTTCCATAGCTATTGATTAGACTTACAAAGAGCCTGGGAGGCAAGGTTCACTCCAACCAGCTCCCACTGAAACTCCAGGTATCAGCAGGAAAATATTTTACAGGGAGCTACTGTTGTTGCGGTGTTTACCCTGACTATAAGGCCAAGAAGGGTTTTTCCGCTGCAGGTTGTTTCGGATGCCGGGGTGCTTGGAGCTGCCAGCAGTGACCAGCACTGGCAAAACAGTCAATGTATACGGAAAAACACGTATAAGCATGAAAAAAATGGGGTGACGCTCAACTCATCTCCACTCCTGCTAACTAAGGGCCTGCCCTAAGTATAAGACATGAGATTTTGTTCTTTAATTGGGCTGTTACTTCTTTTCAATCATCTCCAACCAAGTTACCTGATTAAACTGAATTTAGATTATACTGGAGGCATATGTTTTCAGTTTGTTCTACAAATGGTATTTGGCCCTTTTCTTTCTCACCCAACATCACCATTGTATCCTGCATACACTGCTTAGTGAGTCTCGAGCACTTGCCAGTGGTGTGTTGCATCATTTCAGAGCTTTAAGGCCTGTTCACTCTTATACCTTTGAAGTGGTTATGGTGCTGAGGCTCTACCCAGAACAAAGACATTCTCATCCCTTGACATACTGCACCGCTGAGGAATTTCATCTACCAGATGGATTGCAAAGTGAAGAATCGCCACAGACAAGAAGTAATTTATGGTTTCCATTAATTCCTGCCACCAGCCACACTAACTGGCATTTATCAGCAAGAAATGGATGAACACTTAGTCACAGGAATAAAAACAAGGGAGTAGACCCTTGAAATGAAAAGAGGATTATTACTGTCTAAAAATCAAAATTATATTAGCTCCTTTTTAAATTATTAGGTGCAGAATTTATAGGACACTATGCCAAATGCTCAAATATGAACCTGCTTAATTGTGGGAAAAAGTTATGATGGGTCTATGTGCTTTGGTGGGTACTGTCAAACTACTGCTAGTATGAGACATTCTTCCAAGATTTAAGCAGTGAGGAGGAATTGCCTTCAGCCTTTATTGCCAAATAGTCATTAATTTCTACAGTTATTATTGGGAATTTCAATATAAGAGGCAGATGAAATCCAGCCCTGGGACTGGCAAAGACAGCAGCATCAGCCCTCCTGCATTTCCGAATAGCCCAAGTTCCCACGATCTTCCCTCAGAAAAGGATGTGCTCAAGTTCTGCTGCACTTGAAAGCACTTAAACACGGCCCCATAGAGCAAAGTGCTTATTTTAGACCACTAAGCCCGTGCAACCCCCAGCCGATGTCAGCATCCCTCACCTCTGTACCACCCAGGCTGTGTCCCAGGGGCTCTGCAGAGCTGGGCTCCAAACACACAAGTTTGCTTATCCCTAAAGTCCTGGTGATTTCTGCAAATTATACTCAGAGCACAGCGTTTCCAGGTTAAAAGATTATATCTATGAAAACGTTGATATGAGAGAAATATTGCCTGTGGGATTTTAGAGAATTACAGAGTCTTTCCCTGAACTATGGTTATATCATTTTCTTAATGGAATGCAGCTGCCTTAATGAATAGAAATATTCAAGAATAATTCATTTAGTGACTTATGGGGGGAAGTATCCCAAATAATTTATTTCTGTTTTATAAAACTGATCTATTAATAAAGGCATTTATTCATAAGAAATATGTTCAACAATGCTGGTGAAAATTAATCAAACATTATTAGCTATTATTATTCCACTGATACTAATAGAGAGATAAAATGTCCTTTAGCTATATTTTCTGTATAGAGTGCACAGTGAAGTAATTATTCAGGTACCCGCACCAGAAATAGTTCAGCAAATTTCAGGAGCAATGGATGCATCAAACAATATCAATTAAACCCATTCTGGCTAAAAATTGCAATGTTCTCCTTGGGGTTTCTGCTACTTTCTAGTTATTTTGCAATATTAATTTGGAGTAATGCTTACACAGAATATCAACAGGAATTTGACAGGAAATTAATGTAGAGACTCCCCCCAGAGATCTTAATGTTGCTAAGCCCATTTTTCCTTACCCAGAGTTAATGAATAATCATCTCCTTGGCAATGGCTCCTGGAGTAGAGATTTGTACTTTGGTTCCTGTTAAATATAGAAAAATATAAAGTGTCAGATAATGTAGGCATCAGGGGGATTTATCTAAAGAAACTTAGTGAGTAAATATCCTCCAGTGCAGTGAGTCATTTACTTGCTCTCCAAACTGTTAGGAATATTAATATAGCTAACTTCAGTTTTAAAGAAAGTTTTATATACAAGTAACATTTATTTCTGTTCATTCTAAATATACCTGGATGTCTCTTCCACATGCAAAAGCAGCACTTTCTCCTCACTCAGCCCTACAACCAATTCATAAATCCAGGGATTTCTTTCATTCTTTCTTAAGCTGCAGGACAACTTCTTTTGTAGGTGCTTTTCTGGTATTTCATCACTTTATTTATTGCAGGCACAAAAGGTGAGCACTGGAAGTCATTTTCCTGTTGCTTTTGTGCTAACAAGAAGCTGACCTCTGGGGCAATCTCACAGGGAGCGAGATTTCCTTGAAAAACCTGAAACTCCGAGATAGAGCTTAATGTCCTTCAGAAAATTGATTAAATTACTCCCACTCGCTGATTGCTGCAGAATGGGGGGGGTGCTGCGGCTCCCAGAGCAAGCTCAGCTTTTCCCTCCTGGCTATGCAACATCCCCAGTACTGGCAAGTTTTGCAGGCCAGGCTGGGCTCTCTGTAACACTCCTGCTATCTGAGCTTGTCAGTGGCTTTGTGCAGGATAGTAAGACCAGGATTGAATTCAAACCCAGTAGAAATCCTGATCTCCATCCCCTTCAGTGCATTGCAATGGAACCAGAAGGGCACAACAGTCTTTTCCAGGATCAGAGGAATCTTTACAGGCTAATCCATAACATCGTCCCCAAGGAGGGAGAGAATTACAGAATTATCTTTTCATTTCAGCAGCCAAAACATGTATAAGGTGATAACTAATGGTCCACAAAACAGTTAACATTAAGACCCAAGCTACAAAAAAGATCACATCAAACCTTTTTCGACTGCCTCTCTCTAAATGCTAGTGCCAAATTAGACTCAAAGTTAAATTTTTTTTGCTCCTCAGCTACCTCCAATAAATCCCTTTTTCCTTTAGCCACACCCTCAAGGAGAGCTGGAAAAGGCAGAAGAGGATGCTCAGGACCTTGTGTGGTAGGAGACAGATCAAAACATAACTTCTTCATTGCTGAACATGGGAAGCACTAAATGCATAAAAAATAAAAACTGAGCTCCCTGCGAGCAGCAGGTTTATGCCCATGGTGGGGAGGATGTGCCAGGCTGTGTCCCCGCCATTCCTCCAATTACTGCATGGCACCGCATGGCTGTGCTGCTAACCGCTCTGGCACACCCCAGCCCACTTCACCTGGCACACTCAGACCCACGTCAGCATGGCTTGGCTCAGCACATCCCACATGGACATATTTACAGAAAACAAATGCTTTTCCATGGGTTTTCCACATGCACTGCAATACAAGAATGTATGTAAACTAGATCAGATCTTCTATAAACATTTTGCATAGACTAGCAATGTGTGACCTAGGATAATTTTTCATTTTTTATGTATTAAAGGTCATGATTTGCTAAACACCTTGAAATCCTTGTATTTTTAATGCACAGCACAAATAAGTTTTTTTCAGTAAATGTTTAGAATGATAGCGTTGCCATACAGAAAATTCTATTTACAAGTCCCATCTCTGCACCTTTAAGTGCACCGTACTCAAAATTACGAGTTTGAACAAGGACTGTAGCAGCAGGAAGTCCCAGAAAACACCACAGAAAGCAAAATTCAGATCAGGAATATAAAACTAAAATATGTACAGAGCTTAAAATGTAGGTCCAGAACTTAAAAAAATAGTCTTGCACATATGGAATTGTACTTCTATCATTAGTGCCACAAGAAGACATTTCCTTCACATTGGTCTCTACCCATGTGCATGAATGCGTGCAGGGTGAAGGGCCCCCTGGGACTTGGAGCAATGCAGTGATGTGGCTGGTTTGTGATAGCTCTAGTGCCAGCTGGTTACTATGGCTTGGGGCTTCTCAGAGTCCAGACTAGAAGTAAGCACTAGAAGCTGTTTCCCAATATTTCTCTTGCATGGATTATAACTGCATTTTTCCACTTTGAGGGTTGTATTTTGCTTATTCCCGTCTCCTTTTTTAAGCAATAGTCTATAGTTGCACTTTGATTTAATTTTATAACTAACAAATGTACTGGTAAAGTCCTTTTTATCTGGTCTATGTCTAAACATCCCTCTTTAAGTAACCCTTTCAATAATCACTTATGTTAGAACTGTTCCTTGAACCAATTCAAGGTAAAATTATCTCATAAAAAAGGCAAAAAAAGTAGAAGCCTCCATCCTGCAAAGACTTCAGATTAGCTTTATCCACTCTCTTAACCATGCTGGGATATGTCACCTGAGCCTGAGAGAGGAGCCTGGCAGAATTAGCCCAGAGAGGTTAGTGTTAGTCTGGAAAATAACTGCAAGTACAGGAGAGGAAGGGGCAGAGGCTCCTACCTGTGCTTTAAGCCCTGCTGTCGGACTGCACCCCCTCAGGGGAAGTCCTGGGGAAGGGCAGGGGGCGAGGGCCAGGGGCACAGGGACACACTGGCCATGGCAGCCCACAGCAGGGCTCCTCCACGACCCGATGAGAGGGGGCTGAGAGGGGCCCCCCAAGCAGGGCTGAGCTCTCCATCCTGCTGTTTGATATCTGACCCTGAAGAACTGGCTTCACTTCTCTGTGCCTCTGCTTTCTTACTCGAGGGTACAGCATGCCTGCTGTTGGTTCGGGCTGGAGCTGAGCAGGGGACAGAAGATGAAGAAATAGCAAAGGCAAATAGTGCACAGAGAACGCTCTTGCCCAAACACACACTGCCTTTTTGCAGGATGTGAAAAGCAAATGTGGTTTTGATGTTGAGCCATCCCTCAAACACAGCTGCTTCTGTAAATTCAGCCCTCTAATAACGAATAGCAAGAGCAGAAGAAATCAATCCATCCAGCCCACTGGGGACAAGTAATCAGCTGTGGGCACTACCCTGTATTTGATAAGCTCTTCTTGACGTCATTAAGTCCAGGTTTCTGTTTGGACAGTTTAGTCTCCTCCTCAAATAAAAACCAAAATCAAACAAAAAAGATAAATGTACAAAAGGATCTAGCTTATCCTGAGGTCTCTGGTGGGAACCAAAGACCTCTCAATAATTCAGAGGGCAGGTCTCCTCTGCTGCCTGCATTCAGCTTTCCTCTCCTTGGGCACAGACTGGGGAATCATCCTCTTTGCGATAACTTCAGATAAAAATATGAATTTGTGCAATGTTTCTACTGTTTCTCAGACTCCCTTGCAAATATTAGCAAGTTCAGAGCCAAAATGGTGATTTTTGCAAAGACTGCAAGATGAGGTTGGCAGAGCTCGCTGAGATGCGGGAGATAAGATCCAAATTAAAATGGCTCCCTCGAGGTAGCTCCAATGTGCAACTGAAGGCAATGTTAAACCAAAGCCTATCCATCCTCCCTGCAAGAATATTTATCACTTAAAAAAAGCAAGTTTGTTTCTAAAATAATTTGGGAAAATCATGGTTATGGAGCCACTCCACCAAAGGTGGGGTTTTCTAGGCAACATCAGCGCACCTTTCATCATGGGCAGGTGCCTTCTCGAGCAGAAAGCTGGCTGCTGCCCATACCTGCTGCACAGCCTGTTGAAAGAGGAGCACAACTAAACCTATGGAGCCAGTTTATTCTGCAGCAGAGAAAAGTCATGATTTTGGCTTCAGGAAGTTGGTGAGCCATGCTGGGTTAGGGTTTGACCACACCTGGATGCCTGCTCTGCCCTTACCTGGCAGGGACTGCTGGCAGCACAGGCAGATGCCTCAGCTGTACCCATACACTCACAGCACAGGGCACTGACCACAGAACTGATTTCAGTTTAAGACAAGCTGGGCCACAAGCTGCAATGTCAGAAGAGCAGAAAAGCTGCTCCTCTTCCAGCCACAAGACACGTGGGGGCCTTCAGCAGAGAGGAGTTTGCATGAGCTGTAGGAGCTAATCACTGTGATTGCCCCATCAGCAATCACTTAAGACTTGACAGAGACAGCCATCACTGGGAGCTTAATAAGAGAGATGCTCATATGTTGAGTACACTGATCACTTAATTTCGGTGTTTCTTTCTGCTATCACCATCTTTTTGCTAAAGCAGTCCAGGGAATTAGAAAACTGAATGCACAGAAAGCGCTCTCAGGTAGGCACATGTCTGTCTGAATGTGGATCATTCCTCTTTGGTTCAGGTGAAAACACTGACTTTTTAAATAATATTTGCATCCTGTTACGGCTCCCTCAATACTAATGCAGGCTTGGGCAGCAAATGGAGACTTTGAAAAAAGCAGTAATTACATAAAAGTAGCATTGAGAAAGCAGGAGGTAGAGAAGTACAGGTGAAAGCAGAGTATATGATGTAAAATTATTGTATTGTTTAATTGATATACTGCAGGATATTGTTCTAATGGTATGGGGAAAAAGAAATAATGATCAGTTAACTCATTATTAATGTTCATTTTCTTTTCCAGAATTGCCAGTGGGTTGAGTCAATTATTAAGCATGACAGTTGGGCTTTAATATATCAGCTATAGATTCCAGTCACAGCAGTCTAGTTCAATAATTGAGTTTCTTTCTGCTTCATTTTGACTAATGGCATACTTACAGCAATTATTAAAATTCATCATAACACAAAAATGGGACATTTGAAACCTCACAAAAAATGGCAGCACAGCAGACCTCCACTCGTTATTTAGCAGCTAATTCAAAACAGCTACTCAGAAAACATCGAGCAGCTTCTCTGATAACTTTTCAACAGTCGCAACATGAACATGGACATTCAGTGAAAGTCAATAGTGCTTCAGGCAAGCCAAGGCAATGTCAAACAAATAGGCTGCTGTCACTGAGAAAGTGCGTTCAGACTTCACAGGAAAATAAACTTCTCTCTGAAAATGCAAATTTGTACATGATTTTTTAGCTACAGGTAGTTCAGCTGAGCCATGGAAGGACACCAGCTGCTGTGGAAAGGTGGATGTTTTAACACTACATCAAACTGTTCATTGAGACTTGATAGTGTCCCTTTGAATGGCTGTAGGTGCTAAATGGACACAGTTTCTGCCATGAGGAACTTGAAATCCTTGTTGCTGATCTTGCAGACTCTTAGGAACAAGTTTAACTTCCAACACAAGCATACCTCTGCATAAGTCCCCTAAACTTAAGACCTACAGGTATCAAGGCACCCCGCAGAAATCCTGCACATCCCCACCATGCCAGAGAGGAATGGAGTTTACATCAGGACTGACAATTAGGCACAATTTCGAGTGGTGAAAGATATAACTAATTATAAAAACATAGAATGAAAATAGAAAACATGAGAAAAGTCTGGTGTTTATAGCCACTGGAAGAAGGATGAAAGGACTGCAAGCTGTGTACTCACCATCTCTTCCCACAAGACCATCAAATGGATGGAGCCTAGGTTTTGAACAGCCACATGGTATGATGCAGGCATTGGAACCATTGTAGACCTGAAATCTGTTCACAAGTAAAAATAAGGACAGAATAATCAAGCAGCTGGTTACACAGAGACAAGTAAATGCCTCACTACTATGGTAGGCTGCAATAAATGTGTGCTTAAACAGGACCCATGTAAACCGTCACAGGTTCCTCTCGCACACATTGCTTGGGCTCTGCTCAGGCGACAGCCCTTGAAACAAGTCCAGCAGCTGCTCCTGCTGCTAAGGTGGAACTGGGAAAGTGTTGTGCCCTGGCCACAGGCTGGCAGTGCACTTCTGCAAGAGTAATCGGTGTCGCCACAGACCAATAGAAGGAGTAGCGAGAAAACTTCTGCTTGCACCTTGAAGATGCAAAGGGATCAACTGCAAGTTTTCCCACTTTTACTCTTCTGATTGTCTCCCCCATCCCACTGCGGGGGAGTGAGCGAGCGGACGTGTGGGGCTTGGTTGCTGGCTGCATAGCCCATCATTTGGCTGAGCAGGCCGAGATATGGAACACTAGAGAATACTATTAGAGAGTGGAAATGATGCTATAATTGTTGTTTTGCATAGTTATCTGGTTAAATGATCATCTGGGAAAATAAATACTGTGTATGTATAATTAATCTATTTAGAATTTTTTATAAATTAATCATATTGGACATTAAAAATATTCCCTATTCTCATGTTAAGAAACAATATAATTCCTCATTATTTTCATTCTGGTCTTACTAGAAATTACAAAGCTGGACTTTGGTATCTACCTCTTCTGTTATTACCTATTGCACTAAGTGCTAAATAAATGAATTGCAAGTTCCCTGCAGTGAAAAGCTGATCTTTTAGGCCCTCTGACATACAGATAGCAGTGAGTCAAACAAACAGAGCTGTTCAGGTGTCTAAAATTCTGTGTCTCTGGGGGTGTGTCATGGTTTAGCCCCAGTCAGCAACTAAGCATCACACAGCTGCTCGCTCACTCCCCCCACCCCGGTGGGATGGGGGAGAGAATCGGAAGAGCAAAAGCAAGAAATCTCGTGGGTTGAAATAAGAACAGTTTAATAATTAAAATAAAATAGTAACAGTAAAAATGGCATTGATAATAATAATGATGATGATGATGATGATGATAATAATAATAATAATAATAATAATAATAATATAAAAAGGAAAATAGCGAGAAAGAGAAATGAAACCCAGGGGAAGAAGGGAAAAAAAACCACAAGTGATGCAGCCGCTCACCACCCACTGACCAACAATGCCAGTCCCCGAGCCACAATCACTGCCCCCCTGGCCAATTCCCCCCAGTTAATACACTGGGCATGACATCATATGGTATGGAATATCTCTTTGGCCAGTTTGGATCAGCTGTCCTGGCTGTGCCCTCTCCCCTCCCGGCTTCTTGTGCACCTCACAGAGCATGGGAAGCTGGAAAAGTCCTTGAGTAGTGTAAGCACTACCTAGCAACAACTAAAACATCAGTGTGTTATCAATGTTATTTTCATACTAAGTCCAAAACACAGCACTGTACCAGCTACAGTGAAGGAAATTAACTCTATCCCAGCTAAAACTATGACAAGGTGTTTCCAGTAGTTGGTCACATTTAAGAGGTGAGCAGCTGCACAGATGACCAGAGGAATGATAACCATAGGGTTGTGTGTGCTATGCAATAATTTAAATATGGCCTACCCAGAGCTCCTTTTTTATTTCTTGATCTTTTAATTTTCATGTTTAAGTTTTATATTGCTAGTATTTACTGCCCTGAAAAATTCCTGAAAGACGCAAGTGTTCAGGAGGGACATGAGGGAGGCAGTAAAACAACAGAGAGATGTATATAAGAAAGAGATGGAGACACTGTTCAAGGAGACCAGGGGAAGATGATCAAGTTAGAAGCATAAGTAGTACCAAAGGAAGGATGCTATGGCCCATAACAGTCAATGGGCCATAATGATCAAGAGTCTTACACCGGCACCGAGGGTGGCAAGGCAGACTTGATGTCAGTGGACACATCAAATAGACAGGGAAGTCAGTAGTACAAAAAAAAAAAATTAAAAAAAGAAGGAACGCAAATTATTCTAGATCAGTAAAGTAGCTATAGAAGGAAATGGGGACATATTCTGGAAAAAAAATCAAAATTAAGGCAGAAAATCAAAGACTAAGCCAGCTCCCCAGTAGCACCATGTCCCTGAATAGTGTGTGAGGGTCTCTAACTACTGAAGATCAAGAGACTTGAAAAATAGCTGGCAGTGGCTGAGACCACCAGGCAAGACTGTGACATAGTCAGAGGCAGACTGGCGAGGATAAGAGCCCATCACCTCCAACCTTAGGTATTTTGGCTAGGAGAAATATTCTCTGGAATAAAGCTTCAGAGCTTTACTGTAAAATATTTTTGTCACTGTTTTGAAAAATTCATAGGCTATCGACATCTGTGACAAATAGCAGTACCCCTTTTGTTCCCCTTGTATTTACCCTCTACAGAAGCAGCTGATCCACTTTTACTGGGAAAGAAAGAGGGCAAAGCATACCAGCCCATACTGCATACTCTGTGTAAATTTAGTACATAATTAAGCCAGTATATATAATCCTGTATGTGCATATTGAAAGTCAATAGATGTGTATTTTAAAACAAATTTAGAAAATGATGACCAAAGACACTGTGTTATACTGGAAACACATGAACTGCTAGCATGACTGCAAAGAAGGAAGCCATAAGAGAAATGGAGTTAAAGTAATAAATATTTGTAATACCACAGTAGGTATGTACAGTATTTTTCTTTCCCCATATGGTGAGACTTAGATAAACAAGTCCTAGGATCTGCAGTAAAATATGCAAAGCTTGTTTCAAGTACAACCTTAAATACAGTGTTTTGTGCCAATATACGTGTGAAAACATGGTTCAGACAATGTTGTGGCAAGAGTTAAAGATTTTCTATAGCAAGGAGCTCTCCAGAGATTTGCTAAAATACACAAGCTTTTAGGTGAGAAAAACATATATATGGCATTCACTTGATTTCTTCCCAATTTGGACAGTAGTGTTCAAGTATATATTAATCCTGGCTCACCTGCGTTATGAGTCTGCTTGAGAATCGCCCCAAGGTATTCAGTCAATTTGCATGAAGGCTTGACATAATCTTTGAGACCCCTGGATACCCTCTAAGGTTTTTTTCGGTGTGGATTTTGTTGGGTTTTTGGTTGTTTTTTTTACACTTCAGTTACAGTTAATAGACAGATCACAGAAGATGCAAGAAGTTCTCCATGCAGAGGCAGTGCCTGTCTCGGGGCAGAGGCTCCGTGTTCCCCAGTCCCATCTTCATCACTGATTTAGCATGAGTCAATTCAGAGTTAAGACAATCAACTTCTGCTACATGTGTAATGAAGGGGGCTAAAAAAATGGAAAATGTTATTTTTTTAATGGGCCTAACCCCACAGTGTTAGTTAGTTGTGTTTACTGAAGGCTGCCATACAAAACACTCTGAACTAGCATCCTGCAGCACTATCCATCCTCTTGGTTTTCCAGTTGCCCTTGCACAGACAAGGAAAGGGCTTCACAGGAGCTGCTTGGACTCCTTCAGCTTCTCCTGTGCCCACTGAGGGCAAGGCAGGCTCACTGCGGTGCTCACAACTTGTCGGTGCAGATCTTCCAAAAACCTCTTAATGCCATTTATCTAACACATCTCCTTACTCCTTCATCACAATTGCTACTTACTTCATTTAGATGTCTTAAAGAAAAACATAACCTCAACCTGAAACTGTTGCCACAATTTTCTTTTGTTTCTCTGTTTCAACCTTTTAGACTACTCATTCCACTACAACAACCAGCATTTGGGAAAAATATCAGAAAAACAGTTCAATTACCTGGTATAGAGCAGATATTGCTTTGGCATTTGAAATAACAGCAAGCAACTCTAAGCTCAAATGCTGTTTTAGCAAACTCGGAGTCGCTCTATGGTGGTGTAGCAGCACAAAGAGACAGCACAGAGACAGCAGCCCGGCAGTCTTCTGCGTCGTGAAAAACACAGAAAAGTGGTAGGAGTGTACAAGATTAATTATCCTTGACTGAACATCCTAAGATAGCATCAACATCCCTTCTCAAAACTCGGTCCCACGCTTAAGGCATGAAAACACATGTATGTTCTTCAAAACCCTGTCAAAGCACTTGCTGGCACTGGCAGCTTTCTCTAATTTGCTGTTTGCATTCACTTTTGTTGTCGTTTAACCCGGCAGGCAGCTAAACACCACACAGCCATTCGCTCACTCTCCCTGCCCCAGTGGGACGGGGGAGAGAATTGGGAAAAAAAAGTAAAATTTGTGGGTTGAGATAAAGACAATTTAATGGGACAGAAAAGGATGGGAAAATAATAATAATAATAATAATAATTAATAATAATAATGATAAAAGAATATACAAAATAAGTGACAATGCAACTGCTCACCACCTGCTGACCGATGCGCAGCCAGTTCCCAAGCAGCAATCGCAACCCCCCAGCCAACTCCCCTCACCTTATATACTGAGCATGACGTCATATGGTATGGGATATCCCTTTGGCCAGTTTGGGTCAGCTGTCCTGGCTGTGCCCCCTCCCAGCTTCTTGCTGGCAGGGCACGAGAAGCTGAAAAGTCCTTGACTAGCGTAAGCATTACTTAGCAATAACTAAAACATCAATCTGTTACCAACATTCTCATACTAAATCCAACACACAGCACTATACCAGCTACTAGGAAGGAAATTAACTTTATCCCAGTAATAAGTTATTCATTAATCTATTCAGGCAATTTCATACCTCGCCATTCTGATTAACAGTAGCAATTAGAAAATAAGAAATTGGATTCATACAGTACTCCCCTCTCAGCTAACTTTTATGTAACTTTTAAACAAAGTTTACAGCTCTTCCTTTTTATTTAATAATAAAACATTAAAGAACTGAAATTGTTATACCTGAGGCCAAAATACTGCTGGTATTCTTGTCCGTTTCCCACCCTGTTGTTTTGCATGTCTGGTTTTTACCAGCTCATAAGTACATCAGAGAAGTAATGGAGGACAGTATCGAAGACCCACAGAGGCTTTTAAAAAACACAAATTTGTTCATATTTTAAAACTGGGTTTTGTTTCCTGTTCCCACCCTATAGACTACTTATGTGAACACTCTAAAAATGACCATTAACTCTTGCTCTCCTGGGACATTCAGTTCCTTTACAGCCACCAGTCTCTCCATGAATATCATTTTGGTGTCCCAGATGCCCAGGTTTTTAATTTCTTTGATCATATTTTTTGATAAATTAGATGTTTGTTCCAGACGTATCACTCTACTGGACATAGTACATGTTTATGTGTGGTTTTGTGGAGTGAGCAATCTGTGCAGCACAGAGATACCCTGCAGAAATAACTGTAGATATAATTGAAGTTGCTGTTTTGCTCACATTGGCATTTGGATCAGGTTTCCAATCAATCATTTCAGAATATCAAGTAACTGAAAAAATACTGAAATACAGGCAGCCTTCTCACACAGTAGTGATACATGCAACAGAAACAACAAAATGTTCCTAAAAAGTCACATTTGTTCTTTTCTAGGACAATTTCTGAATCAAGCACTGTAACACAAAGGCATTTTTTCAGCTTTGACATAACACATCTTTACAGATTCTGCAATGCAAATTGGTTGCTGAATGCCACCTATACATGAGCCAGTGACCAATTAGCCAGAAAACCCTCTTTCTTGTCACCAACCCATCTTTAGCTATGGCTCTGCATGTTCAGAAATTATATGAAAACAAAATATTTTCTCCTCTTAATAGCAATAGTGCAGGATGGTAGCAGATGCAGTTTTACATTTTAATTAAAACCTGTGGTCCTCAGAGATGCTCCAGAATTACCTGACTCTTCAGAAAAGTCCCAGTTCATTCAAACACAACTGCACCAGCCAGGGACATTTTGTTTCATGGCCCGTGGCGGCAGAAAACCACTGCTACAAGGCTCTGATGCCAGCAGCCCATGCTATAAACAGAGCAGACACTCTCTCTTCTTCCTTTGCTACTGATTTTCTTCGGCAGAGGGTGGAGAAGTAGGAGCTCTAACTATTGAACTTACCTGGAGTTGATCAATAGCAGCATCTACAAAACTGTTTTTATTGTCTCTACTTCAGGACTAAGGAGAAGAAAAACCTGCAAGCTTTTCAGGGGGCATATTCTGTTCTCAGGTGAACGTGCTCTCTGTGGGAAGCTCCCGTCCATCTGTGCAGCAGACCTCCTGCCAACGATTGCCTTAACCTATTTCAGCTCATGTCATCATCCCTTTAGCAGGTCCCAGGTTCTGCTGCATGAGAAACCCTCCATCACTGCAGCTGCTGCTGGGCACCCTGTGGCCACCTGGCCCCCACACTGGAATGGTCCCAGCCAGGTACTGCTGGCTCTACCTGTACTAGGGACCTCGCCTTGTATGGACACACCTCATAAAAGTGTTATAAACTGCCAGCATTGTAGTGGTGTATTTTCATTGCTATAAAGTTATGTCACTGCTTCCATAATAAAACTATTTCAGCAGGTTGCAAGTCAGGTGTAAAAACTCTTTTTGGGCTGCAACTTGGCACATGCACGCATGCAAACACACACACAGAGCCTGATTTCTGGGAAGGGGATAAGTGGGGAGCGATTTTGCATTACTTCTGAATCCTGTGCAGGAGCAGAGGATTTTCTGTGGGCTATTTTCATGGGCAGAAGCTGCAGAGCTGCTGCAAGGGCAGTGGGGAAGGCAGGGACTGCTGGAGGTGGGACAGAGACAAAACAGACCTGCGCTACCATTCCCAGTCCTTTCCTTCCTACCTCCCAGCTCTGGAAACGAAAGGGGAAAGGCAACTTGTCTGTTGGCTGTGGACATTAAGGTCCCTCAGGAGAGGGACAGATGTTTTCTGAGCTCAGTCTAAAACTATGAGGGTATAGTGATACTTCAGACTCCCCTGCGTATACCGCAGTCCCCCAATGCAGCTTTAGAGGAGGATTTCTTGGAAGCCCACAGAGACTTGACACAGACTAAACCCATCCTTCAAACAAGCTTTGTTTCAGATTGGTTTGGATGCACCTGAATATTACTGCAAACTGCAGAGGAGAAATGCCTTTATATAACTGGGACTTTACTCAGGCATGACTACAAACAGTGCAAAACCAGCTGCTTAGAGAGGTCCCTCCTGCAGGGGCCCTGCAATTTCAGCACTAGTACTGGAAGAGGAAATCATGCACCTGGAAGCCACATCCAATGGTGCTTGTACAGGACATTTAGTGGGAAGAGGGGAGGAGTTTTTAAGAAGTGTAAAGGAAGAGAGCGAGCCTCTTACTATCTCTTGACACTTCACCCAGCTCCTCATTTCAGAGTTAGAGCCCTCCTACCAGAAAAGAGTAGGGCACAGATTGACTGTAACTGCAGCATCCTTTAGATCATTTGGAGTTGAAGGTGTTTAGTATACTTGACCTTTCTTAATGAAACAATAAGTGCATTTTCTTCATGCTTACTTCACAGCCTACAAGTCTATTAAAAAATTGACTGAACCCAAAGCAGTCATGTGCTGTGACATTTTGCTCCCCGAATAACACAATGTTCCACCTTTATGTCAGTTTTCCTGTGGCTGAAAATCTGTGTCTAGCCTATGGAGGTGAGTCATTTCCCCATGTGCTTCTACTCCTGCTGCGGCTGCAGCACTCCTCGAGTCTAGATGATGAACATATATAAAGAAGAAGCATACAGAAAGAACTATAATAATATATTACCATATTATCCAGTAATAAAGAAAGGGAACATGGTTGACAACAAGGGTATTCTTATTTAATCTCATACAAACATATTTAGTGATATTAGTGGTTTAAGCATTACTATCCATCACCCCAACTACAAATTATCTGACTTTCTGGTTACACACATCATTGGAACTCAGGAACACATCACAGCTATGTCTTTTCACGGTACATGAGCTCATGTGTATGGCAGTAGGATCTCTGTAACTATTTCACTGAGCAGACCCTGAGCACAGCATTTTGCTCCGGCTCCGAGCACAGGGTGATCCCAACCTAAAAACTTTTGAAGGATAAATTATTACGAGTATCATTACAGCAGGAACTCTGATGGTTATCATGAGATAATCATCACACATCTGTATTTATAAGACACAGGGCATAGTCTGGTGCTTTCTATTCCCGAGTGACATGATCTCATAACCACACACCCCTGGAGCTGTACCGTGGCTGCTGTTAACGGAGCGCTTTATGGTGGGGGAAGTATGCATTTCTATGCTGGAAGAACATGAAATTGGCAGCTTGTAGCTGTAGTTTACGCAAAGCTGTTTGTTTCTTGTAAACAGATTTATTTTCCTTCAGTGGTAGGGACCCAGGAGACCCACTGTACAGCAGCATAACAGAAAGCATCTTCTTGCAGAGCAGTAGCGGGGGAAGGATGGACCTTCCGGTGTGGGCAGAGTGCTCCCATGATGATTGTTTAAATGAAGAGGTGTAGTGAATGTATAAGGCTAGATAAAGTCAGAAAATCTTTTGCTGTATGAATGAACTCCCTACTATTTGTTCTGTAGAGGTTTCCAGGCATCCTGCTCTGGGGCTGGGCTAATAATTCTTCCCAAATGGAGGTCGTGCCACGTTGCTCATTCCCTGGGTCTGTTTATAACTATCTGGTCGTTCCTCACAAGCTACGGCGCTAGCCCAATCTTCTGCCTTCTCATCAGTAGCAAGCAGGATTTAAATGGTCCTTACCCTCCCCCCAGAGAGATATATTGATACAGACCCACACTAACTATGGAAAATACCCATATCCAAAACATCTGCCTGATACGACTTCAGCTGATGCACCCTCCCCGTGTCAGCCCCCAAAGTAAGGCAGGAAGGAGATCTCTGCAGTGGCTGAGGATCAACACCAAAACTCAAACTCTTTCAGGACATCTGTCATCTCAGGTGGACGTGGGGCATCTCTCCACCCAGCCTGCCCCACTGCTTCTCATCAGTGAGGAAGGACAGTGCCCACTCACTGCCCACACTGCAGCTGAGGAGGCAGCTGAAGCTTGCACAGATGTACTTCAGCTCCCTCTGATCTAATCAGGTTGGTGTCTGGGAACAGCATAATAATGACCATGACCATGGTGCTCAGTACTGGCTGCAAAACCTGCCGGAAACATACAGCAATATTTAGGTAGTTTTCTACACTAATCTCCATGCTTCTTTATGCTGTTCCTGGTACCTGTGCTGTGTGAACCCAGGCTGTGGATGCCCTTTAGGCTGAGATGAACCTTTGGGGCCAGCTGCCTAATGGCAAGGAGATGCCAAACTCTTCAGAGTTACTGGTGTCCTCTGCCTGCCCTGCAATTAATAGCCACAAACCATTTCTCTCCCCTCTTATTTCTTCCTCCTGGTCCCTCAGCCACTACATCAGCTCCTCAACCCTTTTTTCTGTCTCTCATCTCCTCTAGAAGTTGCAAAATCTTCTCTCCCCTTCCCAGGGAAAGTGCTGTGGGCTCCTTCCTCTCCCCCAGTCTTCACACCAGGTTTATTCCTTCCACATGCTGGGATGCATTGGAGGATGGAGGTGGAGAAAACAGCAGAGAGCAGCCAAGCCATTTATACAGGAGAGGAATTAGGAGAGTACTTAGTTACTGGGCTTTTTTTCATTCCTGTATTTCCTCCTCTTCCTTCTCCAGCAGCTGAGGGAGTGCTGTAGAGGCTGCCTGACACCTTTTCCTTTATCCCATGCAAAGTTGCTACAAGCTCCTGAGAAAAGAAAGGAGATCTCTGACCTGGGCTCCAGCACACCTGATCCTTCTCCTCTCACAGCAAAACTGCTCACAGTGGGATTTTTCCTCAAAGCAATGCTGCAGCTCTCTCAGTGCGAGGGCTCCTCGCAGCATCTCCTGCTGCACCCGGGCCCAGCCAAAGATGATCATTAAGAGTGTCACTGAGAAAGGTGGCAGCTGTGGGAGCTGCCCCACAAAGCACTGGTTTCACGCACTGCCACTTACCTGCTGCTCTGTTCTGCTTATATTTCCACCTCGGGAGATGGCAGCCTGCCTGCCTTGTCCAGTGTCTGCAGCCATATCCAGTGTTTCCTCCGCCTCGTGTACTTGGCTATGTGTGTTGGGAGTGTTTGATGAATGGGGCTAGGGAATCTGGGGAGAGGAAGCCCCTCTGACACGATGGAGGAATTTATGGTGATGTGTAAGGAAAAGGGAAATTGAAGAGTAATTTGCCTTTTAGGAAAAAAAAAAGCAGTGAATGTGCTAATTTTTTATCACAAAGTCCAAATATTTCAAGCAACATCTAATTATTTCTTGTTATCACAGTTATTTACTATGAGCAAGAGGAAAAAGAGTTAGAAACACACAAAAATGTATTGGGAAATGTTACGTGCCCACCCTACTCTGCTTGTGACCTGGATGGCTCAGAGGAGCCCAGCCCGGCTCTTAGCACCCCCAGCAGCAAAGGCTCACTGCACCTCTGCAGCCAACACCCTCCCACCGAGGATGCACTGATGAGCAATGGCATGAAGGTTATTTAGCAGAGTACAGTCCTGAGGGGAGAAAAACTGTCACCACCAAAGCCGGGCAGACAGACTCGGATCAAAAAAACACAGAAAACACACTTGTGTGCTGGAGCTGAACATGAAGTTCGTTAACAGCACTATGGTCTTCACAGTGCAAAGCTTTAAATGCCACTTAATTACATTTATAAAGCCAGGGTTATGTTATCGCTGGGTTGTTTGATTTGATTCAGGGGAACCAACAAATCTGTTTTACATATTTTTAAAAGATTGCCTAGGATGCCCAGCACCCTGGGTGGCTGCTTTTATTACAGTCAGTAAAAACGAGAAAACAAAAAAATATGCCCAGCAGCTTGGCATGGTGTGTCATGCTAAAAGAGGGCCCATTCCAGATTCCAACGGCACAGACACCGGTACTGATTTTCATCTGGAAAAGCCACTGTGAATTCAACGTGCAACTTTTGCAGCTGAAATAATACACTGACCCATGTGAACCAAATAGTCACAGTGGGCGCGTTTTTCCTCCTACTGTTTCCAAACAAAAATCAAATATAAATAGTAAGAAATCAGCCCATCTCTACTAATCAATGGCAGCATGAGAACATCAGCAACATTTCAAGAGAAAATCTTTCTGGTGCACTGAATTAAGCTTTTCCTGGAGTGGAGCAAGAACCTTTGTGCTTGAAAAACCCACTATCCGGTAAATCCATGGGCTACGGGGAGAAGCAGCCTTTTTTCTTCTTTTGATCCTTACTCAGTTTTTCATTTAGCCATCCATACCTTTTAATTACCAAATACACTGTTAAAATAAGTAAGAACCTGGTTCAAAACACTTAAATGAATCATTCTGTCAGCAAGAAGATATGAAACTGAAGTGTCAGTTTATTGTATGACTTATTCTATTACTGACTGCTGTTGGCTCCTCTCTGGAACAGCTTGCTCCCATCTTCTGCCTCCCCTCTTCCCACCCTGCCCTCTCCCATGCTTGGCACAAGCCTCCTTCAGAGCAGCAGCAGCAGGAAGGGGCTGCAAGAAAACCTCACCCTGCTCCTTTCCTGGGGTGGGTGTGCAATGGTTTCAGTAGCACCGCTATGCATTTTCATGGGAGAGGGGGCTTTAAAAAAAAAAAAACTCAGTGCAAAGGCAGATGCAAAGGGGGCAACACAAAAGAAGATGCAAAGGGAACAACATGCCACATGGAGAAGGTAAACTGCAGAGAAACACAACATTGCTTGAGACCACACCACTCACCCCTGAACAGGGGCTCCAGCTGGACTCCCACTGGTCCCCAGATCCCCATGGGCACCTAGGGAAAGGCAAACCCCAGTGCACCCCCAAGGGCGGAGAGGAATCTGCCGCCTCCTGTACACCTCTGGCAAAAGCACGTCTAAGAAGTGTGGAAAAAGGGTACATACAGAAAAGTGAATTTCACCCACTGACACGATGGGCTGCAAAGTTCAGCACAGGGAGAATTTCCACCTGGGCTGCTCGCCAGGGAAGCGCCTCTGCCAGAACTGCTCCTCCAGTACTCTGCTGGCCAGCCCCGCCATGGAGCATCTTCCTCTGGCTGCTGGATGTCTGCAAAGATGATGACCACAGGCCCTTGTGCCACAGAGGAGCTATGCACGGGTCGAGAGGGGCCTGTGCCCAAGCCACCTCAGCCATGCCCAGGAGGGACAGCTGTCCTGGTCTGGTACTTGGAGCAAAAGGGTTCCCCAAGTGGGTGTTACAGGGGGAAGCAAAAAGCAAAGGCTTGGGGAAAAAGGAATTGTTGCATGGACACAGAGGTTCTTTGTGTAAGGTACTATAAGAAAAAATAACATGTAATGTTCTTGAATCATAAATAAGCCAGGAAAACAGTGGTAATAATTATTTACCAATGCCTTTGAAATTAACCCACTTTCCAAAAATTTTCTCAAATTGTAATATTTAATAAAAATGTATACATAATATTGCACACATAATATTGTAAACACATCTATGTAGTATATGTATGCAATACGTCGCCCCTCACTGCACTGCCTATCTACCTGCTATGGCTGCTGCCTCTGCCAAGCCATGACCTGCTGCTCCACGCATCCCGGGAGGCTGCAGGACCACCCATGGGCAGGGGCTGCGGGCGTGCGGGGGCTGCTCTCCTGCCTGGCCTCCCCCTCTGGATCCCCCACAAGGACACACTTGCGACTCAGGCCGTCCAGTGGCGCGAAGCCTGTAGACCATGGGTGTGTTTAGGAACTTACTGTGTCATCGCTGAATGTCTTGGTGCAAATTCAGTGAATCATCTCTCACTGGGGCATGCTTCCAAATAAGGACAAGCCGGGGCTCATTGACCTGAAGGGCTTTCCATAGAAATGGGAGGACCTGGACCAGTGGGACTGCCAAAGTGCAGCGGGGAGAGTGTCCAGGCAGACTGCCGGTGCACCAAAGCTGGGGCGATGGAAAATCCATGGTGGGAAAGAAACAACAGAGCATCTGGTATTTTGAAACATGGCTACAGTTCTCCTGTGCACTCTGGTTATGAGTCAGTAGGGACAGGCTGAGAAATTCCTGTGCTAAGCTGATGTCTGTCTCGCCGTGGTGTGCTGTGCCCTCGGGGCCGAGCCATGGGGTGCAGCTCAGGGAGGAGAACTGGAGGAGGTCCTGGAGTCAGCCAGGTCCCTCAGGTCAGCGGGGGTTCCCCCTCAGGGCAGAGCAGAGCCCTGCTGTGGGATCCCACCCCGCAAATTCAACTTCAGAACGTTGTTCAGGAGATACATCCCCACTCAGACAGATGTTGCAGAGCTGCCTGCACAAGGGGACATTCAGCAAAGAAGGCCCTGGGGGCAAAAATTACAGAGGCAACCAGTCGCCTGCAGCAAGCCTCACACTTCAGTAAGTTGGGCGGCAACAGCGTTTTGCCCCAGGCAGCCACGTGTGCTGAGCCAGCCCAGCCTTGGGCCAGGCCAGAAGGAGCAGAAAAGCACAAAATGTTTTTTGCCAGAAAGAAGAGGGGCCCAAAATAGGTATTTCAGCAGCAATAGCGATGCTGCTTGCTGCCAGCCAGGCATCTTCCATGGGAGGTTGCTCTCCTGTCCGCACTGGGAGTAGGGCAGGGGTGCAAAGGGGAATTGCCTCTGGGCAATGGCCGGGGAGCAGCTGCCTGCTGGAGGGGGGCTGCAGACCCTCCCATCTCACTGCGGCCAAGCACCAGGAAAAGAAAGCAAATAGCAATGGAACAAAGTATTTTCATTCCATTAAAAGGCCAGCAGAACCACAAGCTGCTGTTTGTGTATAAAAATGTCATTATGGAGGCAAAGAGGTAAATTAATGGTAACGTCTGCTCCGAGGAGCCCTTTGCAGAGTGACCATGCATGCAGGGGCGGTAACCAGCCCATGATTCGGGGGGGGGGGGGGGGGGGGCAGGGTGAGGGGGAGAGGGGGAGAGGGGGAGAAGGTCACGTTTGGCATCCTCGCAGTCCGCCTCAGCAGTACCTGCGAGCGTAGGGGTGTGAGAGATGCTGTGGGAACAACCAGTCATCCATCCCTCACCAGCCTCTAGTAACTCAAACAGGGAAAACCACAGTAACACGAAAACACCCTTGGAAACCTTTTGTGTCCATTCCAAGGGGCTGAGCAGAGAAAATGTTCACAGAGGGTGTGTGTGGCCCCTCCTCATGCGCAAAGGGGAGAGCATCCAGCCTGAGATTGGTACTTTGCCTGGTGAATCACTGCAGAGCTGGACATGGGTCCCAACCTCCAGCAGAGCCTCCAGCTCAGGGCTAAATTCACGCAACCAAGCAATAACCGCAGCTGAGACCAGCCCCTGCAGCGAGGCTTGACAGATCTCGTCACCACAAACCTGAGTACTGCATCACCAAACAACACCCTCAGTGTCACAGACACTTGGGAAAAGACCTTACTGTAGCTGATGCCTTTTTTTTGCTGTTCTGCTGTATTCCTCCTCCCCTAGTGCAGAGCCACTGTGAGATGAGCCCTGCAGGACCAGGGGCGTGGGCAGCTGGACTGCCTGCTGCTGCTTGCATTACTGGGCACAGGGACACCACTGGCCAGCACCTGCCATGATGTTACCCACCATGTCCACCTTGCAATGCCTCACAAGAGATACACAGAGGTACTGAAACAGTAGAAGGAGGCAGAATCCCTATTTTTAGTCTCAAAATAAATCTTTGAACAATACACCTGAGTCTTAAAAATCCTGTTATCGTGCATCAGAGAAAGGTGTGAGCACTTGCATGTGGCTGTAGAAGACAATGAACAGTGAGAGGTGTGAGAAGGCTCTGGAAAAAAATCCTCTCCAGGCCTACAGTGAAAAGGAGAAAAATAATTTTTCCCCCCAGCGGTGAAACCGGCATTTCAGAAAACATAAGCGTTCATTAATTCGAAAGGCTGCCTCCTTCTCTCCAGGAAATTCCTAGACTAGAAAAATAAGTCTCTGACTACATACCAGTGGTGATAAACAAGAAAGGATAAATTTGTATCAAAGATACATGAGCAGATAAAAGCAGGTAATCAATCTACATACTAAAAACAACGGCACATAAAAAAAACCCCATTACCTTACAACATGTTTTTCTCCAAGAAGCAGGTTTTTTTGCAATCGGTAATAAATTGTATTTAGGGATAACTCCCAAACATGGAGGAATACACTAAGAAATAGTTTCTCCACTATTACCTGGGAATTTCAGCCATAAACCAGGGCACCACCAGGGTCATTATTGCAACGAATAAGTACTGAGCAACAGCATCAGCAGCAGTTTTGATTTCATAGAATCACAGAATGGGTTGGGTTGGAAGGGACCTTTAAAGGCCACCTAGTCCAGCACCACTGCAATGAGCAGGGCCATATTCAACTAGATCAGGTGGCTCAGAGCCCCGTCCAACCTGACCGTCAGTGTTTCCAGGGATGGGACAGCTACCACCTTCCTGGGCAACCTGTGCCGGTGTTTCACCACCGTCAGCATAAAAAAAGTCTTCCTTATAGCTACTCTGAATCTACCCTCTTTTAGTTTAAAACCATTACCCCTCGTTCTCTCGCAACAGCCCCTACTAAAATCTCTGTCCCCATCTTTCTTATAAGCCCCCTTTAAGTACTGAGAGGCCGCAAGGAGGTCTCCCCGCAGCCTTCTCTTCTCCAGGCTGAACAAACCCAACTCTCTCAGACTTTCTTCACAGGAGAGGTGTTCCAGCCCTCGGAGCAATTTGTGGCCCTACTCTGCACCCGCTCCAACAGGTCCATGTCTTTCCTGTGCTGAGGGCTCCAGAGCGGGATGCAGTACTCCAGGTGGGGCCTCACCAGAGCGGAGTAGAGGGGCGGAATCACCTCCCTCGGCCTGCTGCCCACGCTTCTTTTGATGCAGCCCAGGATAACGTTGGCTTTCTGGGCTGCGAGCGCCCATTGCCGGCTCCTGTCCAGCTTTTCATCCACCAGTACCCCCAAGTCCTTCTCCACAGGGCTGCTCTCAATCCCTTCATCCCCCAGGCTGTATTGGTGCTGGGGCTTGCCCCGCCCCAGGTGCAGGACCTTGCACTTGGCCTTGTTGAACCTCGTGACGTTCACATGGGCCCACTTCTTGAGCTTGCCCAGGCCCCTCTGGATGGCATCCAGTCCCGCAGGCACGTCAGCCGCACCACTCAGCTTGCTGTCGTCCGCAAAGTTGCCGAGGGTGCACTCGATCCCGCTGCCTATGGCATTGATGAAGATATTATACAGTACTGGTCCCAGTACGGGCCCCCGAGGGACACCACTCGTCACTGGTCTCCATCTGGACATTGAGCCGTTGACCACGACCCTCTGGATGCGACCATCCAGCCAATTCCTTATCCACCCAACAGTCCATCCACCAGATCCGTATCTCTCCAATGTGGAGAGAAGGGTGTTGTGGGGGACCATGTCAAAGGCCTTACACAAGTGCAGATAGATGACATCTGTAGCTCTTCCCTTGTCCACTGATGTAGTCACTCCATCATAGAAGGCCACGAGGTTGGTCAGGCGGCGTATACGCACCGTGTGCTCTCTCGGGTTCCCTTTTGCACGTCACGTAATTGGAGAGAATAGTTTTCTGTTTTATGGATTGACTTTGCTCTTTGAGGACCCTGGCAGAAAGTATTCCCTTAAATTTCACGTGAAGAAGAAATGGAAAAGTCAAGGCTTCATCTTTACCAGAAAACAAAAGTGACTCATTAGCCCTGGGGTCCCCCAAGGCACCAAACCGGGCTCCAGCCTGGAAGCTGCCTACAGGAGGGGATCTTCTACTTCTCTCGAGACTGAAATCACTCACTCTTCAGCCTCATGAGCTGTTGCTGACAGCCCCCAAGGAGGTCAGAAAGCCCGTGGCTGGGGTTTGCTGCTGTTCTGGAAGACTGGGAGCTCCTCGCTGCCCCTGTGACGGTGCCCCGAAAACAGGGCAGAGCTCTGGGCTCAGCCCCGGGTGGGACTGTGTCCCAGCCCTTGGACAGAGCTGCCCTCGGGACAGGCTCCCCTCCCCGGGAGGGCAGCTGCCTTGGCTGTGCTCCAGAGGCTCTCCACGAGCACCCTGAGACCTGTCCCCACGCAGCCTCGGCTCAGCCGTGAGGTCACAGCAGGGCTGTGATGTCACAGAGCCCCACAGTGCTGTGCTGGCCATAAGTACTGACCGCTCAGCCCCCAGCCCTGAATGCAGCAGCAGCAGCAGCAGCAGCAGCAGCAGCAGCAGCAGCGGCAGCAGCGGCAGCAGCAGCAGCAGCGGCATGGCCATGGCCCCAACCCGCCACCTCCTCCTCGTCCTCCTCCTCCTGGTGGCCCTGCATGCCAGGCCTTCCCAGGCTGCTCCATGGCGAGCACAGGGAGCAGGTAAGCGGGCGGCGCTGGTGCAGCCTTTCACGGGCCAGTGGGCTCTTCTCTCCAAGAAGTGTGGGTGATGGGGTTTTTTCCTGCAGTGCTTTAGCGAGGCTTTCCTCTGTGTGTGTGAGAGCTCTCCCAGTAAGAAAGCCCCACGGGGCCATATGTTGGTCCATCTGCTCCTCAACGGGTGTTGCACGTGGCCTGGAAAGAGTGTCTGGAGAGCTGCCAGGAGCCAGCCAAGAGGTCACCGGGCCCCTCTGCAGCTTTGGCTCTCTCCACCTACGTCTGGCTCCCACCTCGTTTCCTGACCCCCTTCCAGTGCCTGCACTTCACTAAGGCAGAAGTGGATCCCAACGTGCAATGGAAACGTTTCTCATCTGTGCTTGCTTCTAGATGAGGGTCGTGGCAACGGTTATCCAGCTTCTCGGCTGGATGTTGGTTTGGAGCCCTTGGGGCATCCTGGAGGTAAGTTCTCGGTGCCCCTCTCCTTGAAAGAATAAACGTTGACAATGTGGCAAGAGCTTATTCATGTGCCATTTTGCTGAAGTTCCTCTCAAAGTCGACGGCTTCCCGACTTCTTGGCCTCTTCCTGTCCCCGAGCCTGAGAGCAATCCCGCAGGTAAGTCAGTGGGAGGAGGGAGCATTTACCTTTTAACCTTCTTTCCACGTGAAATGCAAGTTGCTCCTTCCGCGGCCCATGCGCAGACCATCGGTGACGGAAGCTTCTCTGGGTGTTTAGTTACAGATGTGTCCGTAGGGAGGATTCTTCCAGCTCCTCGGTTGGATGCCGTGCTACAGCGTGGCTGGCATCGCAGGGGTGAGTAGTTCGTCTCTGCTGACCTCACGGGCTAAGCACTGGCTTTCTGTAATTTATTCATGTGAAATTGCACCAAATGCTTTCTCTGAAGGTCCTCCAAGAGCAAAGTACCAAGCTGAAGGAGGAAAAAAGTCCCCGGAGCCATCTCGTGCCCGAAGGCAAATGCTGGAGGAACTGGAGAGAGGGCACGGTGAGTGTCTTTCACTCGGCCTTAGCCGTGAGACTCGACAACTGGAGGTTTTAGGTATATGTCTGGACACGCTGTAGCCTGCACAGCAGGAAGGGATCGATCAGGGCCTCGCTGCAGCGACGCTGGGTTTCACACCTTGCAGGTGCCCGCCAGCCACAGAGACATAGTGCAGAGCCTCTGCTGCCAGTTGTGGTTCAAGCCGAGTGGCGGGGGCATCTGCGGCCCCGGTTTGCCCAGGACGGCTCAGAGGTGGCTTGTGCAGACGTCGGCAGGCAGATTGGAGGGCCTGGCGCGTGCTGCACTTGTGTTCAGCTCACGCACAGCACTGCTTGCCCACTGGGCCGGTTCCAGGCGGGAGCGAGGTCCCAAGCAATGCTGCTTGCCCTTTCCTAGTGCTGGAAGTCGGGCAGAGATGCTGACTCGGTAGGCTTTCTGGGTTGTGCTCAGTTTCCCGTCTGCAGAATGATAGCTGGGATGGGATGAATGTGAGCGTTGCTGGCGCTTACAGGGAAGGGCAGGAGGGCCTTGCGGAGGAGCCCTGCTCAGAAGGGCTCTTTCCCCGGCTGGCCTGGCTGCAGCTTCTTCCCGTCCTCTTTGAAGGAAGGCATTTAGCATCACCTTACAGATTGCCAAAAATGCACTAAGTGCAACGTGAACCAGAAGACTGTGCGCAATTTCCGGGTCTCCCAGCGGGTCAGGCCTGGCTGTTGTTTGGACTAGTGGCTAGGCGCAGCCCCAAAAGCCCCAGCGTTTCTTCTGAACCTTATCCATGTCTTTGAGAAGCATTGCCTCCCAAAGAAGCCATCTCCCTGACGGAGAAGGGTTCCATCTAATCCTACTGTCCCGCTTGCTTTCTCAAGAGACGGACCGAGAGGCTGTGCGGAAGGGGGCGTTTTTGGAAGGAAGCGGTGGCTCCCTGCCAGCCCCTGCTGAAGAAACAGAGGCGATGCGAGCCACCGGCACGCCAGGTAATTGCTGTGCCATGGTCAGGCGGTGTCACCCACCAGGATCGCTGTGTGTCAGCAGGCTCTTCCCCCAGTGCCCGCTCTGGCACGTCACGTCAGCAGCCAAAGCTGAAAGTCTTTTGGGTTCAAGGCGTCTGGACCACATTCCGCAGACGGTGGGAAATGTGACTCTTGCACGAACGTAGCTCCCACTGTCGCTGCATCCCAGAGCTTGCCATGAGTGCCTAGAGGCCCAAGGCACAAGAGCAGCCCAGAGCGGGATCCCTCCCGTGAGCTGACATCCAGAGCGATGCCCTGACGCCCCAACTGGGCAGGGCCTTAGAGGGAACCTCCCCGTCCTCCTGCGCCTGCTGTGCCTGAGCCATGCTGAGGCTTTACCTGACGTCTCTGCTTTTTGCCAGTGCTGTCAAAGGCCGGAGGAGACCACCATGGCAACGTATATGAATTTTTCCGCACGGACTCAGGTACTGAGCAGTCTCGCTGGGGTTCCTAAGCGGGAGACGTGTCCCAAAACCTGGGAGCGGCTGCAAGCGGTGCCCATGCTGGAGAAAAGGCAGAAGGGGAGAGCAAGGCTCGAGTGTCTCTCGAGAAGGCCTGACTCGGCCCCCTTGGGGTGTGGGCGCTGGCCCGGGGGGAGGGAGGGTTGCGGGTGCCCCCCCCTGCTGCAGGGGTGGTTTTTGTCTGCGTCCCTCGAAGGAGCGACTGCTCAAGCAGCTGCGCTCCCCCGCCGTGCTCTCCTGCTGGCCACCTGAGTTTTGGTCGGTGGGACAGCCTGTCCCAAAGGGTGGGAGCGTGCCTCCAGGCACCAGCACTGGGGGGAAACAGAGACCTTCCTGGCCTGCCATATCAAACGTGCCGCGGGCTTACCAGTGGTGCACAGGACGGGCTAATGTCCCAAATTGCTCCTCCAGATGTGGTCGGCGAGGCAACCCCAAGTGTTTCCAACCCCCAGAGCACCGCAAGTTTTATCTGTCCCCAAGATGTGCAAAGACGCTGTATGACAGACACAGCAGCAGTCGTGATTTCCGTGCCACTTGTGATAGTGTTGTGCTGTGTCAAGATCCGGCGGCGGAGGAACAGAAGAGAGTGAGTCGTTGTTTTTCCACCCCACTGCTTCCTTCGATGGCTGCTCGTAGCCGCGAAGCATTCCTAGTCAGGCTGCTGCGGAGGGGCAAGTTAGGGGTTGGCCAAAAAACTCTGCTGAGGTTCCTGCTGCTGTCAGGTGCTTTAATTGGCGTCTTGACTGCTGGGCCTTCTTGTCGGGAGCCCGCTCTGACTGGAGCCAGTGTTAGCTCAAACTGACCGTGCCTGGACAAGAGCAGCCCCCAGGAGCGCCAGGCATAGGCAAAGCAAGGTCAGGGACGAGAAAGAGCGGGGATGAGCTTGCCCTAGAACGCGAGACGCGCACTAGCGCCCGCTCCTGAGCAGCAGCCCTGCCCCGAGGAATCCCCCTGCTCGGTGGGGCCATGAGGTGCAGGTGTCCACCTCGGCCAAGCCGTGCCGTGCTGCTGAGCCTTGCCAGCTCTGGGCCGTGCTGTGGATTGGAGAGTCCCTGTGTCCCGTCTGCAGCCGAGGGCCTCAGCAGCCTCCTCTCCCCACAGGCGCGCCTCTGCAGCTTCAGCAGCCCGGCTGGAAACCGGCAGCTACCCCTCGCGCCTGGACAGACGGACCACCCGGCCCGGCACCCCGGAGAGCTGGACCCAACGCCAGCAGCCACCACTCGTGCATGGGAAACCGGCGCGCCCGCCCACCCCACGGCCCTCGCGGCCCCCCAGCCCGTCCCCGGAAGCCCTCTTGCGGCGGGACCGGCCCAGCACCCTCCAGCACCAGCCCCAACCAAAACGGCCCCCTCGCCCCCCGAGCCCACTGCTCCGGCCCTCCAGCAGGAGCTGAAGGCAGCCCTGCCAGGGAAGGGCTTGGGGGTGCGCTGACAGAACCCCCACCAACAGCTTCGGGGATCAGCCGTTTCTCTCCAAATAAAGAGGGACAGAGCTGTCGCACAAGTGTCCGGGTGGTACAAACAGCAAACCCCGTGAGGCACCAGCACCGGCTGAGCTCCACAGCCGGGCACAGCCGTGGATGCCCATGGCGTCGGCAGGCAGGAGCCAGGCACGGGGCTCCTCTGGCCAGCGGCGGGGCCCCGAGGGGCTGGGGCAGCCCATGGCCATGGCCAGCAACAGACAGCAACACCAACCTGACTCACGCGCCGTGCGGGAGGCAGTGACGGGAGCCCGACGTGGCCAGTGGCACGGACTGGTGAGGGTCCGTGGGCTGAGGGAACGTTTGCTGCAGCGGGATCATCTGTCCACAGCGGACCTCCTCAGGTGGCATAGCCAGGAAAAGAGGGGAGCCTTCAAGAACATCTCCAGCAACACAAGCCTGACAAGCAATTGTACTGGAGGCAAAACAAAGGTCCTCACTAATTAATGGGCCCTTGATGGGCCCTAATTGATGGGCCATCACCAATTGGGGGTGCTGCAAAGTATCTCCACACCTGAGCCCTGAGCCTGCTGTTAAGAAGCTCCCTGAGCCAGGCTTTTACTGCCTTGGCAGTAAGAAAGGGGTGACCACCCCAGTGCTTGAACAGCGTGTTGAAAGGCTGGCTGAAGCATTTGTAAGAGTGCAGCTGTGCTGCTCAGGCTGCGGCCACTGTGCACAGGACACCAAAGCAAAACACACATTGACAACCAAGGCTGTTCGTTGGTGCAGATGAGGCAGTTTGCGGGTGCTACAACAGTAAGCACATGGCTTTTTAGACTAAAGGGAGGCTGGGCGTGTTGTTAGTTCTGAGGCCTTGCCTTAGATCGCAGTTACTGTTGCCATCAAGGTGCAAAAGTGTTGAGGTGGAGAGGGTTTTAAGGCTTCTGCCCCAGAAGCGTGGATGATGGTTTTGCCCTCCAGTGCTTCAGCGTGGACTTCCCCTGTGTGCGTGCGAGCTCTCCCGGTCAGCAAGCCCCGATGGGGCCGTATGTTGGTCCATCTGCTCCTCGGTGGAGTGGATGTTGCACATGGCCTGGAAGGAGTGTCTGGAGAGCTGCCAGGAGTCAGCCAAGAGGTCACCAGGCTCCTCCGCTGCTCACCAAATTGGTGCTGTAGATCACAGGGGCATGGGAGGGCACACAGGGAAAGTATCACGTGCTTGCCTTGCTCTTACGTGCCACCCTGGGCTTCACCCGCAGGCAGGGGACCTTGGCTAGGCTGACTTTTGGTTTAATGGCACCCTCCCGTTGAGAGGACAGCAGGACTGGGGCCTTTCTTTCCTCCCATTTGTCACAGACTCGTTGACAGCATGCAGGTGACCTCACTTTAGACATCTGAGCTACTGACACCTGCTCCAGCCCCCTCTTCATCTTTGTGGCCCTGCTCTGCACCTGCTCCAGCAGCTCTATGTCTTTCCTGTGCTCTTTACCAGTGTACACCCCACGGGATAAATACCAGGGGAGAGACTCAGCTGTAGTCAATGTAATAGAAAAGACCCAGCCTGCCTCTGTGCAAAAGACAAAAGCAGAAAGGGGAAATTGGCCAGCACCCTCAGTCACCACTGAGCAGAAGAGGTTGTGGAAGATGTGGTTAGATAAAGGGCTGGACTCGTGGGGAAAGCAGGAAATAGGGGCACCATGCGCTCTGCCCCACAGTTTACCACACATCAACGCATGCCTGACTGCGAACCTGTTGCAACCACATCATTAGCGTGTGGTCCAGGTCCTGCCCCTTTATCCTACAATACAAGTCACCTCCTGATGCCATCCGGGCACGCTGTAGCCTGCACAGCAGGAAGGGTTCAATCAGGGCCTCGCTGCAGCGACGCTGGGTTTCACACCTTTCAGGTGCTGGCAAGCCACAGAGACATGGTGAAGAGTAGAGAGGGAACATGTCAGGCTGAATGATGTGCCCTGGGGTGCTTTGCCTTGCGAAGCTCTCTTTGCCGGCTCCTCACATCCTGAGCGGCTCCCGGTGCCAGCTGCCGAGCCAGCGGGTTTGTTGGGGTTCTGTTGAGAGCTGATATGAGCTCCAGGGAGTCCTTTCTGCCAGCAGTTCTGCACATGGTTGGTTTCATCGCAGCGTGGTGCCACTGCAGGCACACTGTAACTCTTTGCATCATGCTCCTGAGTGGAAGGGAGATATTAGTGCCATGGAGTAATCCCATCTTTGCATTGTGCTTACTGCTGCTCTGATCTGAAGAAGTATCTTGAACTTTGCAAGGGAGCTGTTCTGTCCTGCACTGCTTTGCAGCCTTGCCTGTAGGTGAAGGTGATCCATGTTCCAGGATGGGTTCCAGTACTGAGCCTCTGGGAGATGTCATGGGTATGTCATGGCTTTTTCCTCCCTTTGAGAGCTGCCAGCTCTAAGGTCAAAGGTCAGCCAGCCGTGTGCCTCTACGTGTGTGCCCTCTCCTTGCGAGATCCCTGATATGGATAAAGGTTAACTTAGTTTGCTTTATGTCATAATGATTAACTTATCTTATTTTATTTCATAATGATTTAGCTTGTTTTACCTTAACAACACTATGTCATAATGAAATAGGATATCTGTCTTAGAACAAAAAAACCCAAATGAATGACAGTCTGCCTTGTTAACAGTCCGTGAAGGACTATTTAATGGTGCCAAGTTTAAGTGAAACTAGGAGAAAGGCAATTGTGGCAGGGAGAGATCACGACCACCAACTCAAAGACCTCCCACTCAAGAAAGCCGCTGACTCAAAAGGTTAAGGAAGTAGTAGTCTCAAAAATCATAGTGGGCACGCATAGTCATTTACATGGTAAGTGAAGAATTTTAACCAATCATTTAACAGAATGGCAATGAAGTGTATTACATGATTAATATCTTGTGTATAGATAACTTCGTTTCTACCAGCGGTGTGCAGGTTTATACCTGGCACCCATATCTGCGCATTTACATAATAAAGGAAAATACCTCGACTCTGTGTGTAAATTGGGCAACGTACACCGGGTAACGAACCCCAGGCTCTTGGGACAACACCCCCTTACCGCTTCTGTGACTCCCTTCTACCGATTCTGTCAGGTGCACCCCCCCTCAGAGAGAGCGGGGCTTTCTGAGCCCTGAGGCAGAGCAACCGCCGTCGGTTTTCGCGCCCTTGCCGCCCTGCCGTGATTGCTATCACGTACACACTAGCTGACAGGCAAAGCTTACAGCCAATAGGAAACGGCCATGACCATATATGGCCGCAGGGCGGGTTCCACCAGGCTATAAACGGAGCCCTGAGGAGGGGCGGGCGGCGCCGAGCGAGCGGTCTGTGTGTGGTGCCTGTCTCGGGAAGCAGCGTGAGGTAATTCCAACAGGCTGAGAGCCTTCACATTCCGGAGTCAGTGATTACACAATTTCAGTCCTCACTCTGAAATGTAAGAACTCTTAAGATACCTGTGCAGTAACACTTCCTAAAGTGACATCCTGAGACTCTGATTCACTGATGTTTGTTGGACCACTGAATTGCCCTTACCTGAAATAAATTTCAAAAAAGTATAATATATAGCTAGTTCATGTTGATACAGCGCTGTGATGCTGATGTACCTCACAATAAGGGATGGAAGCTTCTCTGGGTATTTAGTTACAGACTAAGCACGGGTTATCTGTAATCTGTTCACGAGAAGTTGCATGAATTCAGGTGAATTGTGAATCACCTCCCTCGGCCTGCTGCCCACGCTTCTTTAGATGGCAAGAGCAGCCCCCAGGAGCGCCAGGCATAGGCAAAGCAAGGTCAGGGACGAGAAAGAGCGGGGATGAGCTTGCCCTAGAACGCGAGACGCGCACTAGCGCCCGCTCCTGAGCAGCAGCCCTGCCCCGAGGAATCCCCCTGCTCGGTGGGGCCATGAGGTGCAGGTGTCCACCTCGGCCAAGCCGTGCCGTGCTGCTGAGCCTTGCCAGCTCTGGGCCGTGCTGTGGATTGGAGAGTCCCTGTGTCCCGTCTGCAGCCGAGGGCCTCAGCAGCCTCCTCTCCCCACAGGCGCGCCTCTGCAGCTTCAGCAGCCCGGCTGGAAACCGGCAGCTACCCCTCGCGCCTGGACAGACGGACCACCCGGCCCGGCACCCCGGAGAGCTGGACCCAACGCCAGCAGCCACCACTCGTGCATGGGAAACCGGCGCGCCCGCCCACCCCACGGCCCTCGCGGCCCCCCAGCCCGTCCCCAGAAGCCCTCTTGCGGCGGGACCGGCCCAGCACCCTCCAGCACCAGCCCCAACCAAAACGGCCCCCTCGCCCCCCCCCAGCCCGTCCCCAGAAGCCCTCTTGCGGCGGGACCGGCCCAGCACCCTCCAGCACCAGCCCCAACCAAAACGGCCCCCTCGCCCCCCGAGCCCACTGCTCCGGCCCTCCAGCAGGAGCTGAAGGCAGCCCTGCCAGGGAAGGGCTTGGGGGTGCGCTGACAGAACCCCCACCAACAGCTTCGGGGATCAGCCGTTTCTCTCCAAATAAAGAGGGACAGAGCTGTCGCACAAGTGTCCGGGTGGTACAAACAGCAAACTCCGTGAGGCACCAGCACCGGCTGAGCTCCACAGCCGGGCACAGCTGTGGATGCCCATGGCGTCGGCAGGCAGGAGCCAGGCACGGGGCTCCTCCGGCCAGCGGCGGGGCCCCGAGGGGCTGGGGCAGCCCATGGCCATGGCCAGCAACAGACAGCAACACCAACCTGACCCACGCGCCGTGCGGGAGGCAGTGACGGGAGCCCGACGTGGCCAGTGGCACGGACTGGTGAGGGTCCGTGGGCTGAGGGAACGTTTGCTGCAGCGGGATCATCTGTCCACAGCGGACCTCCTCAGGTGGCATAGCCAGGAAAAGAGGGGAGCCTTCAAGAACATCTCCAGCAACACAAGCCTGACAAGCAATTGTACTGGAGGCAAAACAAAGGTCCTCACTAATCAATGGGCCCTTGATGGGCCCTAATTGATGGGCCATCACCAATTGGGGGTGCTGCAAAGTATCTCCACACCTGAGCCCTGAGCCTGCTGTTAAGAAGCTCCCTGAGCCAGGCTTTTACTGCCTTGGCAGTAAGAAAGGGGTGACCACCCCAGTGCTTGAACAGCGTGTTGAAAGGCTGGCTGAAGCATTTGTAAGAGTGCAGCTGTGCTGCTCAGGCTGCGGCCACTGTGCACAGGACACCAAAGCAAAACACACATTGACAACCAAGGCTGTTCGTTGGTGCAGATGAGGCAGTTTGCGGGTGCTACAACAGTAAGCACATGGCTTTTTAGACTAAAGGGAGGCTGGGCGTGTTGTTAGTTCTGAGGCCTTGCCTTAGATCGCAGTTACTGTTGCCATCAAGGTGCAAAAGTGTTGAGGTGGAGAGGGTTTTAAGGCTTCTGCCCCAGAAGCGTGGATGATGGTTTTGCCCTCCAGTGCTTCAGCGTGGACTTCCCCTGTGTGCGTGCGAGCTCTCCCGGTCAGCAAGCCCCGATGGGGCCGTATGTTGGCCCATCTGCTCCTCGGTGGAGTGGATGTTGCACATGGCCTGGAAGGAGTGTCTGGAGAGCTGCCAGGAGTCAGCCAAGAGGTCACCAGGCTCCTCCGCTGCTCACCAAATTGGTGCTGTAGATCACAGGGGCATGGGAGGGCACACAGGGAAAGTATCACGTGCTTGCCTTGCTCTTACGTGCCACCCTGGGCTTCACCCGCAGGCAGGGGACCTTGGCTAGGCTGACTTTTGGTTTAATGGCACCCTCCCGTTGAGAGGACAGCAGGACTGGGGCCTTTCTTTCCTCCCATTTGTCACAGACTCGTTGACAGCGTGCAGGTGACCTCACTTTAGACATCTGAGCTACTGACACCTGCTCCAGCTCCCTCTTCATCTTTGTGGCCCTGCTCTGCACCTGCTCCAACAGGTCCATGTCTTTCCTGTGCTGAGGGCTCCAGAGCGGGATGCAGTACTCCAGGTGGGGCCTCACCAGAGCGGAGTAGAGGGGCGGAATCACCTCCCTCGGCCTGCTGCCCACGCTTCTTTTGATGCAGCCCAGGATAACGTTGGCTTTCTGGGCTGCGAGCGCCCATTGCCGGCTCCTGTCCAGCTTTTCATCCACCAGTACCCCCAAGTCCTTCTCCACAGGGCTGCTCTCAATCCCTTCATCCCCCAGGCTGTATTGGTGCTGGGGCTTGCCCCGCCCCAGGTGCAGGACCTTGCACTTGGCCTTGTTGAACCTCGTGACGTTCACATGGGCCCACTTCTTGAGCTTGCCCAGGCCCCTCTGGATGGCATCCAGTCCCGCAGGCACGTCAGCCGCACCACTCAGCTTGCTGTCGTCCGCAAACTTGCCGAAGGTGCACTCGATCCCGCTGCCTATGGCATTGATGAAGATATTATACAGTACTGGTCCCAGTACGGGCCCCTGAGGGACACCACTCGTCACTGGTCTCCATCTGGACATTGAGCCGTTGACCACGACCCTCTGGATGCGACCATCCAGCCAATTCCTTATCCACCCAACAGTCCATCCACCAGATCCGTATCTCTCCAATGTGGAGAGAAGGGTGTTGTGGGGGACCATGTCAAAGGCCTTACACAAGTGCAGATAGATGACATCTGTAGCTCTTCCCTTGTCCACTGATGTAGTCACTCCATCATAGAAGGCCACGAGGTTGGTCAGGCGGCGTATACGCACCGTGTGCTCTCTCGGGTTCCCTTTTGCACGTCACGTAATTGGAGAGAATAGTTTTCTGTTTTATGGATTGACTTTGCTCTTTGAGGACCCTGGCAGAAAGTATTCCCTTAAATTTCACGTGAAGAAGAAATGGAAAAGTCAAGGCTTCATCTTTACCAGAAAACAAAAGTGACTCATTAGCCCTGGGGTCCCCCAAGGCACCAAACCGGGCTCCAGCCTGGAAGCTGCCTACAGGAGGGGATCTTCTACTTCTCTCGAGACTGAAATCACTCACTCTTCAGCCTCATGAGCTGTTGCTGACAGCCCCCAAGGAGGTCAGAAAGCCCGTGGCTGGGGTTTGCTGCTGTTCTGGAAGACTGGGAGCTCCTCGCTGCCCCTGTGACGGTGCCCGGAAAACAGGGCAGAGCTCTGGGCTCAGCCCCGGGTGGGACTGTGTCCCAGCCCTTGGACAGAGCTGCCCTCGGGACAGGCTCCCCTCCCCGGGAGGGCAGCTGCCTTGGCTGTGCTCCAGAGGCTCTCCACGAGCACCCTGAGACCTGTCCCCACGCAGCCTCGGCTCAGCCGTGAGGTCACAGCAGGGCTGTGATGTCACAGAGCCCCACAGTGCTGTGCTGGCCATAAGTACTGACCGCTCAGCCCCCAGCCCTGAATGCAGCAGCAGCAGCAGCAGCAGCAGCAGCAGCAGCAGCAGCGGCAGCAGCGGCAGCAGCGGCAGCAGCGGCAGCAGCGGCGGCATGGCCATGGCCCCAACCCGCCACCTCCTCCTCGTCCTCCTCCTCCTGGTGGCCCTGCATGCCAGGCCTTCCCAGGCTGCTCCATGGCGAGCACAGGGAGCAGGTAAGCGGGCGGCGCTGGTGCAGCCTTTCACGGGCCAGTGGGCTCTTCTCTCCAAGAAGTGTGGGTGATGGGGTTTTTTCCTGCAGTGCTTTAGCGAGGCTTTCCTCTGTGTGTGTGAGAGCTCTCCCAGTAAGAAAGCCCCACGGGGCCGTATGTTGGTCCATCTGCTCCTCAACGGGTGTTGCACGTGGCCTGGAAAGAGTGTCTGGAGAGCTGCCAGGAGCCAGCCAAGAGGTCACCGGGCCCCTCTGCAGCTTTGGCTCTCTCCACCTACGTCTGGCTCCCACCTCGTTTCCTGACCCCCTTCCAGTGCCTGCACTTCACTAAGGCAGAAGTGGATCCCAACGTGCAATGGAAACGTTTCTCATCTGTGCTTGCTTCTAGATGAGGGTCGTGGCAACGGTTATCCAGCTTCTCGGCTGGATGTTGGTTTGGAGCCCTTGGGGCATCCTGGAGGTAAGTTCTCGGTGCCCCTTTCCTTGAAAGAATAAACGTTGACAATGTGGCAAGAGCTTATTCATGTGCCATTTTGCTGAAGCTCCTCTCAAAGTCGACGGCTTCCCGACTTCTTGGCCTCTTCCTGTCCCCGAGCCTGAGAGCAATCCCGCAGGTAAGTCAGTGGGAGGAGGGAGCATTTACCTTTTAACCTTCTTTCCACGTGAAATGCAAGTTGCTCCTTCCGCGGCCCATGCGCAGACCATCGGTGACGGAAGCTTCTCTGGGTGTTTAGTTACAGATGTGTCCGTAGGGAGGATTCTTCCAGCTCCTCGGTTGGATGCCGTGCTACAGCGTGGCTGGCATCGCAGGGGTGAGTAGTTCGTCTCTGCTGACCTCACGGGCTAAGCACTGGCTTTCTGTAATTTATTCATGTGAAATTGCACCAAATGCTTTCTCTGAAGGTCCTCCAAGAGCAAAGTACCAAGCTGAAGGAGGAAAAAAGTCCCCGGAGCCATCTCGTGCCCGAAGGCAAATGCTGGAGGAACTGGAGAGAGGACACGGTGAGTGTCTTTCACTCGGCCTTAGCCGTGAGACTCGACAACTGGAGGTTTTAGGTACATGTCTGGACACGCTGTAGCCTGCACAGCAGGAAGGGATCGATCAGGGCCTCGCTGCAGCGACGCTGGGTTTCACACCTTGCAGGTGCCCGCCAGCCACAGAGACATAGTGCAGAGCCTCTGCTGCCAGTTGTGGTTCAAGCCGAGTGGCGGGGGCATCTGCGGCCCCGGTTTGCCCAGGACGGCTCAGAGGTGGCTTGTGCAGACGTCGGCAGGCAGATTGGAGGGCCTGGCGCGTGCTGCACTTGTGTTCAGCTCACGCACAGCACTGCTTGCCCACTGGGCCGGTTCCAGGCGGGAGCGAGGTCCCAAGCAATGCTGCTTGCCCTTTCCTAGTGCTGGAAGTCGGGCAGAGATGCTGACTCGGTAGGCTTTCTGGGTTGTGCTCAGTTTCCCGTCTGCAGAATGATAGCTGGGATGGGATGAATGTGAGCGTTGCTGGCGCTTACAGGGAAGGGCAGGAGGGCCTTGCGGAGGAGCCCTGCTCAGAAGGGCTCTTTCCCCGGCTGGCCTGGCTGCAGCTTCTTCCCGTCCTCTTTGAAGGAAGGCATTTAGCATCACCTTACAGATTGCCAAAAATGCACTAAGTGCAACGCGAACCAGAAGACTGTGCGCAATTTCCGGGTCTCCCAGCGGGTCAGGCCTGGCTGTTGTTTGGACTAGTGGCTAGGCGCAGCCCCAAAAGCCCCAGCGTTTCTTCTGAACCTTATCCATGTCTTTGAGAAGCATTGCCTCCCAAAGAAGCCATCTCCCTGACGGAGAAGGGTTCCATCTAATCCTACTGTCCCGCTTGCTTTCTCAAGAGACGGACCGAGAGGCTGTGCGGAAGGGGGCGTTTTTGGAAGGAAGTGGTGGCTCCCTGCCAGCCCCTGCTGAAGAAACAGAGGCGATGCGAGCCACCGGCACGCCAGGTAATTGCTGTGCCATGGTCAGGCGGTGTCACCCACCAGGATCGCTGTGTGTCAGCAGGCTCTTCCCCCAGTGCCCGCTCTGGCACGTCACGTCAGCAGCCAAAGCTGAAAGTCTTTTGGGTTCAAGGCGTCTGGACCACATTCCGCAGACGCACGAACGTAGCTCCCACTGTCGCTGCATCCCAGAGCTTGCCGTGAGTGCCTAGAGGCCCAAGGCACAAGAGCAGCCCAGAGCGGGATCCCTCCCGTGAGCTGACATCCAGAGCGATGCCCTGACGCCCCGACTGGGCAGGGCCTTAGAGGGAACCTCCCCGTCCTCCTGCGCCTGCTGTGCCTGAGCCATGCTGAGGCTTTACCTGACGTCTCTGCTTTTTGCCAGTGCTGTCAAAGGCCGGAGGAGACCACCATGGCAACGTATATGAATTTTTCCGCACGGACTCAGGTACTGAGCAGTCTCGCTGGGGTCCCTAAGCGGGAGATGTGTCCCAAAACCTGGGAGCGGCTGCAAGCGGTGCCCATGCTGGAGAAAAGGCAGAAGGGGAGAGCAAGGCTCGAGTGTCTCTCGAGAAGGCCTGACTCGGCCCCCTTGGGGTGTGGGTGCTGGCCCGGGGGGAGGGAGGGTTGCGGGTGCCCCTCCCTGCTGCAGGGGTGGTTTTTGTCTGCGTCCCTCGAAGGAGCGACTGCTCAAGCAGCTGCGCTCCCCCGCCGTGCTCTCCTGCTGGCCGCCTGAGTTTTGGTCGGTGGGACAGCCTGTCCCAAAGGGTGGGAGCGTGCCTCCAGGCACCAGCATTGGGGGGAAACAGAGACCTTCCTGGCCTGCCATATCAAACGTGCCGCGGGCTTACCAGTGGTGCACAGGACGGGCTAATGTCCCAAATTGCTCCTCCAGATGTGGTCGGCGAGGCAACCCCAAGTGTTTCCAACCCCCAGAGCACCGCAAGATTTTTCTGTCCCCAAGACGTGCGAAGACGCTGTATGATAGGCACAGCAGCAGTCGTGATTTCCGTGCCACTTGCGACAGTTTTGTGCTGTGTCGTGATCCGGCGGCGGAGGAACAGAAGAGAGTGAGTCGTTGCTTTTCCACCCCACTGCTTCCTTCGATGGCTGCTCGTAGCCGCGAAGCATTCCTAGTCAGGCTGCTGCGGAGGGGCAAGTTAGGGGTTGGCCAAAAAACTCTGCTGAGGTTCCTGCTGCTGTCAGGTGCTTTAATTGGCGTCTTGACTGCTGGGCCTTCTTGTCGGGAGCCCGCTCTGACTGGAGCCAGTGTTAGCTCAAACTGACCGTGCCTGGACAAGAGCAGCCCCCAGGAGCGCCAGGCATAGGCAAAGCAAGGTCAGGGACGAGAAAGAGCGGGGATGAGCTTGCCCTAGAACGCGAGACGCGCACTAGCGCCCGCTCCTGAGCAGCAGCCCTGCCCCGAGGAATCCCCCTGCTCGGTGGGGCCATGAGGTGCAGGTGTCCACCTCGGCCAAGCCGTGCCGTGCTGCTGAGCCTTGCCAGCTCTGGGCCGTGCTGTGGATTGGAGAGTCCCTGTGTCCCGTCTGCAGCCGAGGGCCTCAGCAGCCTCCTCTCCCCACAGGCGCGCCTCTGCAGCTTCAGCAGCCCGGCTGGAAACCGGCAGCTACCCCTCGCGCCTGGACAGACGGACCACCCGGCCCAGCACCCCGGAGAGCTGGACCCAACGCCAGCAGCCACCACTCGTGCATGGGAAACCGGCGCGCCCGCCCACCCCACGGCCCTCGCGGCCCCCCAGCCCGTCCCCGGAAGCCCTCTTGCGGCGGGACCGGCCCAGCACCCTCCAGCACCAGCCCCAACCGAAACGGCCCCCTCGCCCCCCGAGCCCACTGCTCCGGCCCTCCAGCAGGAGCTGAAGGCAGCCCTGCCAGGGAAGGGCTTGGGGGTGCGCTGACAGAACCCCCACCAACAGCTTCGGGGATCAGCCGTTTCTCTCCAAATAAAGAGGGACAGAGCTGTCGCACAAGTGTCCGGGTGGTACAAAAAGCAAACCCTGTGAGGCACCAGCACCGGCTGAGCTCCACAGCCGGGCACAGCCGTGGATGCCCATGGCGTCGGCAGGCAGGAGCCAGGCACGGGGCTCCTCCGGCCAGCAGCGGGGCCCCGAGGGGCTGGGGCAGCCCATGGCCATGGCCAGCAACAGACAGCAACACCAACCTGACTCACGCGCCGTGCGGGAGGCAGTGACGGGAGCCCGACGTGGCCAGTGGCACGGACTGGTGAGGGTCCGTGGGCTGAGGGAACGTTTGCTGCAGCGGGATCATCTGTCCACAGCGGACCTCCTCAGGTGGCATACCCAGGAAAAGAGGGGAGCCTTCAAGAACATCTCCAGCAACACAAGCCTGACAAGCAATTGTACTGGAGGCAAAACAAAGGTCCTCACTAATCAATGGGCCCTTGATGGGCCCTAATTGATGGGCCATCACCAATTGGGGGTGCTGCAAAGTATCTCCACACCTGAGCCCTGAGCCTGCTGTTAAGAAGCTCCCTGAGCCAGGCTTTTACTGCCTTGGCAGTAAGAAAGGGGTGACCACCCCACTGCTTGAACAGCGTGTTGAAAGGCTGGCTGAAGCATTTGTAAGAGTGCAGCTGTGCTGCTCAGGCTGCGGCCACTGTGCACAGGACACCAAAGCAAAACACACATTGACAACCAAGGCTGTTCGTTGGTGCAGATGAGGCAGTTTGCGGGTGCTACAACAGTAAGCACATGGCTTTTTAGACTAAAGGGAGGCTGGGCGTGTTGTTAGTTCTGAGGCCTTGCCTTAGATCGCAGTTACTGTTGCCATCAAGGTGCAAAAGTGTTGAGGTGGAGAGGGTTTTAAGGCTTCTGCCCCAGAAGCGTGGATGATGGTTTTGCCCTCCAGTGCTTCAGCGTGGACTTCCCCTGTGTGCGTGCGAGCTCTCCCGGTCAGCAAGCCCCGATGGGGCCGTATGTTGGTCCATCTGCTCCTCGGTGGAGTGGATGTTGCACATGGCCTGGAAGGAGTGTCTGGAGAGCTGCCAGGAGTCAGCCAAGAGGTCACCAGGCTCCTCCGCTGCTCACCAAATTGGTGCTGTAGATCACAGGGGCATGGGAGGGCACACAGGGAAAGTATCACGTGCTTGCCTTGCTCTTACGTGCCACCCTGGGCTTCACCCGCAGGCAGGGGACCTTGGCTAGGCTGACTTTTGGTTTAATGGCACCCTCCCGTTGAGAGGACAGCAGGACTGGGGCCTTTCTTTCCTCCCATTTGTCACAGACTCGTTGACAGCGTGCAGGTGACCTCACTTTAGACATCTGAGCTACTGACACCTGCTCCAGCTCCCTCTTCATCTTTGTGGCCCTGCTCTGCACCTGCTCCAACAGGTCCATGTCTTTCCTGTGCTGAGGGCTCCAGAGCGGGATGCAGTACTCCAGGTGGGGCCTCACCAGAGCGGAGTAGAGGGGCGGAATCACCTCCCTCGGCCTGCTGCCCACGCTTCTTTTGATGCAGCCCAGGATAACGTTGGCTTTCTGGGCTGCGAGCGCCCATTGCCGGCTCCTGTCCAGCTTTTCATCCACCAGTACCCCCAAGTCCTTCTCCACAGGGCTGCTCTCAATCCCTTCATCCCCCAGGCTGTATTGGTGCTGGGGCTTGCCCCGCCCCAGGTGCAGGACCTTGCACTTGGCCTTGTTGAACCTCGTGACGTTCACATGGGCCCACTTCTTGAGCTTGCCCAGGCCCCTCTGGATGGCATCCAGTCCTGCAGGCACGTCAGCTGCACCACTCAGCTTGCTGTCGTCCGCAAACTTGCCGAAGGTGCACTCGATCCCGCTGCCTATGGCATTGATGAAGATATTATACAGTACTGGTCCCAGTACGGGCCCCTGAGGGACACCACTCGTCACTGGTCTCCATCTGGACATTGAGCCGTTGACCACGACCCTCTGGATGCGACCATCCAGCCAATTCCTTATCCACCCAACAGTCCATCCACCAGATCCGTATCTCTCCAATGTGGAGAGAAGGGTGTTGTGGGGGACCATGTCAAAGGCCTTACACAAGTGCAGATAGATGACATCTGTAGCTCTTCCCTTGTCCACTGATGTAGTCACTCCATCATAGAAGGCCACGAGGTTGGTCAGGCGGCGTATACGCACCGTGTGCTCTCTCGGGTTCCCTTTTGCACGTCACGTAATTGGAGAGAATAGTTTTCTGTTTTATGGATTGACTTTGCTCTTTGAGGACCCTGGCAGAAAGTATTCCCTTAAATTTCACGTGAAGAAGAAATGGAAAAGTCAAGGCTTCATCTTTACCAGAAAACAAAAGTGACTCATTAGCCCTGGGGTCCCCCAAGGCACCAAACCGGGCTCCAGCCTGGAAGCTGCCTACAGGAGGGGATCTTCTACTTCTCTCGAGACTGAAATCACTCACTCTTCAGCCTCATGAGCTGTTGCTGACAGCCCCCAAGGAGGTCAGAAAGCCCGTGGCTGGGGTTTGCTGCTGTTCTGGAAGACTGGGAGCTCCTCGCTGCCCCTGTGACGGTGCCCGGAAAACAGGGCAGAGCTCTGGGCTCAGCCCCGGGTGGGACTGTGTCCCAGCCCTTGGACAGAGCTGCCCTCGGGACAGGCTCCCCTCCCCGGGAGGGCAGCTGCCTTGGCTGTGCTCCAGAGGCTCTCCACGAGCACCCTGAGACCTGTCCCCACGCAGCCTCGGCTCAGCCGTGAGGTCACAGCAGGGCTGTGATGTCACAGAGCCCCACAGTGCTGTGCTGGCCATAAGTACTGACCGCTCAGCCCCCAGCCCTGAATGCAGCAGCAGCAGCAGCAGCAGCAGCAGCAGCAGCGGCAGCAGCGGCAGCAGCGGCAGCAGCGGCGGCATGGCCATGGCCCCAACCCGCCACCTCCTCCTCGTCCTCCTCCTCCTGGTGGCCCTGCATGCCAGGCCTTCCCAGGCTGCTCCATGGCGAGCACAGGGAGCAGGTAAGCGGGCGGCGCTGGTGCAGCCTTTCACGGGCCAGTGGGCTCTTCTCTCCAAGAAGTGTGGGTGATGGGGTTTTTTCCTGCAGTGCTTTAGCGAGGCTTTCCTCTGTGTGTGTGAGAGCTCTCCCAGTAAGAAAGCCCCACGGGGCCGTATGTTGGTCCATCTGCTCCTCAACGGGTGTTGCACGTGGCCTGGAAAGAGTGTCTGGAGAGCTGCCAGGAGCCAGCCAAGAGGTCACCGGGCCCCTCTGCAGCTTTGGCTCTCTCCACCTACGTCTGGCTCCCACCTCGTTTCCTGACCCGCTTCCAGTGCCTGCACTTCACTAAGGCAGAAGTGGATCCCAACGTGCAATGGAAACGTTTCTCATCTGTGCTTGCTTCTAGATGAGGGTCGTGGCAACGGTTATCCAGCTTCTCGGCTGGATGTTGGTTTGGAGCCCTTGGGGCATCCTGGAGGTAAGTTCTCGGTGCCCCTTTCCTTGAAAGAATAAACGTTGACAATGTGGCAAGAGCTTATTCATGTGCCATTTTGCTGAAGCTCCTCTCAAAGTCGACGGCTTCCCGACTTCTTGGCCTCTTCCTGTCCTCGAGCCTGAGAGCAATCCCGCAGGTAAGTCAGTGGGAGGAGGGAGCATTTACCTTTTAACCTTCTTTCCACGTGAAATGCAAGTTGCTCCTTCCGCGGCCCATGCGCAGACCATCGGTGACGGAAGCTTCTCTGGGTGTTTAGTTACAGATGTGTCCGTAGGGAGGATTCTTCCAGCTCCTCGGTTGGATGCCGTGCTACAGCGTGGCTGGCATCGCAGGGGTGAGTAGTTCGTCTCTGCTGACCTCACGGGCTAAGCACTGGCTTTCTGTAATTTATTCATGTGAAATTGCACCAAATGCTTTCTCTGAAGGTCCTCCAAGAGCAAAGTACCAAGCTGAAGGAGGAAAAAAGTCCCCGGAGCCATCTCGTGCCCGAAGGCAAATGCTGGAGGAACTGGAGAGAGGACACGGTGAGTGTCTTTCACTCGGCCTTAGCCGTGAGACTCGACAACTGGAGGTTTTAGGTACATGTCTGGACACGCTGTAGCCTGCACAGCAGGAAGGGATCGATCAGGGCCTCGCTGCAGCGACGCTGGGTTTCACACCTTGCAGGTGCCCGCCAGCCACAGAGACATAGTGCAGAGCCTCTGCTGCCAGTTGTGGTTCAAGCCGAGTGGCGGGGGCATCTGCGGCCCCGGTTTGCCCAGGACGGCTCAGAGGTGGCTTGTGCAGACGTCGGCAGGCAGATTGGAGGGCCTGGCGCGTGCTGCACTTGTGTTCAGCTCACGCACAGCACTGCTTGCCCACTGGGCCGGTTCCAGGCGGGAGCGAGGTCCCAAGCAATGCTGCTTGCCCTTTCCTAGTGCTGGAAGTCGGGCAGAGATGCTGACTCGGTAGGCTTTCTGGGTTGTGCTCAGTTTCCCGTCTGCAGAATGATAGCTGGGATGGGATGAATGTGAGCGTTGCTGGCGCTTACAGGGAAGGGCAGGAGGGCCTTGCGGAGGAGCCCTGCTCAGAAGGGCTCTTTCCCCGGCTGGCCTGGCTGCAGCTTCTTCCCGTCCTCTTTGAAGGAAGGCATTTAGCATCACCTTACAGATTGCCAAAAATGCACTAAGTGCAACGCGAACCAGAAGACTGTGCGCAATTTCCGGGTCTCCCAGCGGGTCAGGCCTGGCTGTTGTTTGGACTAGTGGCTAGGCGCAGCCCCAAAAGCCCCAGCGTTTCTTCTGAACCTTATCCATGTCTTTGAGAAGCATTGCCTCCCAAAGAAGCCATCTCCCTGACGGAGAAGGGTTCCATCTAATCCTACTGTCCCGCTTGCTTTCTCAAGAGACGGACCGAGAGGCTGTGCGGAAGGGGGCGTTTTTGGAAGGAAGCGGTGGCTCCCTGCCAGCCCCTGCTGAAGAAACAGAGGCGATGCGAGCCACCGGCACGCCAGGTAATTGCTGTGCCATGGTCAGGCGGTGTCACCCACCAGGATCGCTGTGTGTCAGCAGGCTCTTCCCCCAGTGCCCGCTCTGGCACGTCACGTCAGCAGCCAAAGCTGAAAGTCTTTTGGGTTCAAGGCGTCTGGACCACATTCCGCAGACGCACGAACGTAGCTCCCACTGTCGCTGCATCCCAGAGCTTGCCGTGAGTGCCTAGAGGCCCAAGGCACAAGAGCAGCCCAGAGCGGGATCCCTCCCGTGAGCTGACATCCAGAGCGATGCCCTGACGCCCCGACTGGGCAGGGCCTTAGAGGGAACCTCCCCGTCCTCCTGCGCCTGCTGTGCCTGAGCCATGCTGAGGCTTTACCTGACGTCTCTGCTTTTTGCCAGTGCTGTCAAAGGCCGGAGGAGACCACCATGGCAACGTATATGAATTTTTCCGCACGGACTCAGGTACTGAGCAGTCTCGCTGGGGTCCCTAAGCGGGAGACGTGTCCCAAAACCTGGGAGCGGCTGCAAGCGGTGCCCATGCTGGAGAAAAGGCAGAAGGGGAGAGCAAGGCTCGAGTGTCTCTCGAGAAGGCCTGACTCGGCCCCCTTGGGGTGTGGGCGCTGGCCCGGGGGGAGGGAGGGTTGCGGGTGCCCCTCCCTGCTGCAGGGGTGGTTTTTGTCTGCGTCCCTCGAAGGAGCGACTGCTCAAGCAGCTGCGCTCCCCCGCCGTGCTCTCCTGCTGGCCGCCTGAGTTTTGGTCGGTGGGACAGCCTGTCCCAAAGGGTGGGAGCGTGCCTCCAGGCACCAGCACTGGGGGGAAACAGAGACCTTCCTGGCCTGCCATATCAAACGTGCCGCGGGCTTACCAGTGGTGCACAGGACGGGCTAATGTCCCAAATTGCTCCTCCAGATGTGGTCGGCGAGGCAACCCCAAGTGTTTCCAACCCCCAGAGCACCACAAGATTTTTCTGTCCCCAAGACGTGCGAAGACGCTGTATGATAGGCACAGCAGCAGTCGTGATTTCCGTGCCACTTGCGACAGTTTTGTGCTGTGTCGTGATCCGGCGGCGGAGGAACAGAAGAGAGTGAGTCGTTGTTTTTCCACCCCACTGCTTCCTTCGATGGCTGCTCGTAGCCGCGAAGCATTCCTAGTCAGGCTGCTGCGGAGGGGCAAGTTAGGGGTTGGCCAAAAAACTCTGCTGAGGTTCCTGCTGCTGTCAGGTGCTTTAATTGGCGTCTTGACTGCTGGGCCTTCTTGTCGGGAGCCCGCTCTGACTGGAGCCAGTGTTAGCTCAAACTGACCGTGCCTGGACAAGAGCAGCCCCCAGGAGCGCCAGGCATAGGCAAAGCAAGGTCAGGGACGAGAAAGAGCGGGGATGAGCTTGCCCTAGAATGCGAGATGCGCACTAGCGCCCGCTCCTGAGCAGCAGCCCTGCCCCGAGGAATCCCCCTGCTCGGTGGGGCCATGAGGTGCAGGTGTCCACCTCGGCCAAGCCGTGCCGTGCTGCTGAGCCTTGCCAGCTCTGGGCCGTGCTGTGGATTGGAGAGTCCCTGTGTCCCGTCTGCAGCCGAGGGCCTCAGCAGCCTCCTCTCCCCACAGGCGCGCCTCTGCAGCTTCAGCAGCCCGGCTGGAAACCGGCAGCTACCCCTCGCGCCTGGACAGACGGACCACCCGGCCCAGCACCCCGGAGAGCTGGACCCAACGCCAGCAGCCACCACTCGTGCATGGGAAACCGGCGCGCCCGCCCACCCCACGGCCCTCGCGGCCCCCCAGCCCGTCCCCGGAAGCCCTCTTGCGGCGGGACCGGCCCAGCACCCTCCAGCACCAGCCCCAACCGAAACGGCCCCCTCGCCCCCCGAGCCCACTGCTCCGGCCCTCCAGCAGGAGCTGAAGGCAGCCCTGCCAGGGAAGGGCTTGGGGGTGCGCTGACAGAACCCCCACCAACAGCTTCGGGGATCAGCCGTTTCTCTCCAAATAAAGAGGGACAGGGCTGTCGCACAAGTGTCCGGGTGGTACAAAAAGCAAACCCTGTAAGGCACCAGCACTGGCTGAGCTCCACAGCCGGGCACAGCCGTGGATGCCCATGGCGTCGGCAGGCAGGAGCCAGGCACGGGGCTCCTCCGGCCAGCGGCGGGGCCCCGAGGGGCTGGGGCAGCCCATGGCCATGGCCAGCAACAGACAGCAACACCAACCTGACCCACGCGCCGTGCGGGAGCCCGACGTGGCCAGTGGCACGGACTGGTGAGGGTCCGTGGGCTGAGGGAACGTTTGCTGCAGCGGGATCATCTGTCCACAGCGGACCTCCTCAGGTGGCATACCCAGGAAAAGAGGGGAGCCTTCAAGAACATCTCCAGCAACACAAGCCTGACAAGCAATTGTACTGGAGGCAAAACAAAGGTCCTCACTAATTAATGGGCCCTTGATGGGCCCTAATTGATGGGCCATCACCAATTGGGGGTGCTGCAAAGTATCTCCACACCTGAGCCCTGAGCCTGCTGTTAAGAAGCTCCCTGAGCCAGGCTTTTACTGCCTTGGCAGTAAGAAAGGGGTGACCACCCCACTGCTTGAACAGCGTGTTGAAAGGCTGGCTGAAGCATTTGTAAGAGTGCAGCTGTGCTGCTCAGGCTGCGGCCACTGTGCACAGGACACCAAAGCAAAACACACATTGACAACCAAGGCTGTTCGTTGGTGCAGATGAGGCAGTTTGCGGGTGCTACAACAGTAAGCACATGGCTTTTTAGACTAAAGGGAGGCTGGGCGTGTTGTTAGTTCTGAGGCCTTGCCTTAGATCGCAGTTACTGTTGCCATCAAGGTGCAAAAGTGTTGAGGTGGAGAGGGTTTTAAGGCTTCTGCCCCAGAAGCGTGGATGATGGTTTTGCCCTCCAGTGCTTCAGCGTGGACTTCCCCTGTGTGCGTGCGAGCTCTCCCGGTCAGCAAGCCCCGATGGGGCCGTATGTTGGTCCATCTGCTCCTCGGTGGAGTGGATGTTGCACATGGCCTGGAAGGAGTGTCTGGAGAGCTGCCAGGAGTCAGCCAAGAGGTCACCAGGCTCCTCCGCTGCTCACCAAATTGGTGCTGTAGATCACAGGGGCATGGGAGGGCACACAGGGAAAGTATCACGTGCTTGCCTTGCTCTTACGTGCCACCCTGGGCTTCACCCGCAGGCAGGGGACCTTGGCTAGGCTGACTTTTGGTTTAATGGCACCCTCCCGTTGAGAGGACAGCAGGACTGGGGCCTTTCTTTCCTCCCATTTGTCACAGACTCGTTGACAGCGTGCAGGTGACCTCACTTTAGACATCTGAGCTACTGACACCTGCTCCAGCTCCCTCTTCATCTTTGTGGCCCTGCTCTGCACCTGCTCCAACAGGTCCATGTCTTTCCTGTGCTGAGGGCTCCAGAGCGGGATGCAGTACTCCAGGTGGGGCCTCACCAGAGCGGAGTAGAGGGGCGGAATCACCTCCCTCGGCCTGCTGCCCACGCTTCTTTTGATGCAGCCCAGGATAACGTTGGCTTTCTGGGCTGCGAGCGCCCATTGCCGGCTCCTGTCCAGCTTTTCATCCACCAGTACCCCCAAGTCCTTCTCCACAGGGCTGCTCTCAATCCCTTCATCCCCCAGGCTGTATTGGTGCTGGGGCTTGCCCCGCCCCAGGTGCAGGACCTTGCACTTGGCCTTGTTGAACCTCGTGACGTTCACATGGGCCCACTTCTTGAGCTTGCCCAGGCCCCTCTGGATGGCATCCAGTCCCGCAGGCACGTCAGCCGCACCACTCAGCTTGCTGTCATCCGCAAACTTGCCGAGGGTGCACTCGATCCCGCTGCCTATGGCATTGATGAAGATATTATACAGTACTGGTCCCAGTACGGGCCCCTGAGGGACACCACTCGTCACTGGTCTCCATCTGGACATTGAGCCGTTGACCACGACCCTCTGGATGCGACCATCCAGCCAATTCCTTATCCACCCAACAGTCCATCCACCAGATCCGTATCTCTCCAATGTGGAGAGAAGGGTGTTGTGGGGGACCATGTCAAAGGCCTTACACAAGTGCAGATAGATGACATCTGTAGCTCTTCCCTTGTCCACTGATGTAGTCACTCCATCATAGAAGGCCACGAGGTTGGTCAGGCGGCGTATACGCACCGTGTGCTCTCTCGGGTTCCCTTTTGCACGTCACGTAATTGGAGAGAATAGTTTTCTGTTTTATGGATTGACTTTGCTCTTTGAGGACCCTGGCAGAAAGTATTCCCTTAAATTTCACGTGAAGAAGAAATGGAAAAGTCAAGGCTTCATCTTTACCAGAAAACAAAAGTGACTCATTAGCCCTGGGGTCCCCCAAGGCACCAAACCGGGCTCCAGCCTGGAAGCTGCCTACAGGAGGGGATCTTCTACTTCTCTCGAGACTGAAATCACTCACTCTTCAGCCTCATGAGCTGTTGCTGACAGCCCCCAAGGAGGTCAGAAAGCCCGTGGCTGGGGTTTGCTGCTGTTCTGGAAGACTGGGAGCTCCTCGCTGCCCCTGTGACGGTGCCCGGAAAACAGGGCAGAGCTCTGGGCTCAGCCCCGGGTGGGACTGTGTCCCAGCCCTTGGACAGAGCTGCCCTCGGGACAGGCTCCCCTCCCCGGGAGGGCAGCTGCCTTGGCTGTGCTCCAGAGGCTCTCCACGAGCACCCTGAGACCTGTCCCCACGCAGCCTCGGCTCAGCCGTGAAGTCACAGCAGGGCTGTGATGTCACAGAGCCCCACAGTGCTGTGCTGGCCATAAGTACTGACCGCTCAGCCCCCAGCCCTGAATGCAGCAGCAGCAGCAGCAGCAGCAGCAGCAGCGGCAGCAGCGGCAGCAGCGGCAGCAGCGGCGGCATGGCCATGGCCCCAACCCGCCACCTCCTCCTCGTCCTCCTCCTCCTGGTGGCCCTGCATGCCAGGCCTTCCCAGGCTGCTCCATGGCGAGCACAGGGAGCAGGTAAGCGGGCGGCGCTGGTGCAGCCTTTCACGGGCCAGTGGGCTCTTCTCTCCAAGAAGTGTGGGTGATGGGGTTTTTTCCTGCAGTGCTTTAGCGAGGCTTTCCTCTGTGTGTGTGAGAGCTCTCCCAGTAAGAAAGCCCCACGGGGCCGTATGTTGGTCCATCTGCTCCTCAACGGGTGTTGCACGTGGCCTGGAAAGAGTGTCTGGAGAGCTGCCAGGAGCCAGCCAAGAGGTCACCGGGCCCCTCTGCAGCTTTGGCTCTCTCCACCTACGTCTGGCTCCCACCTCGTTTCCTGACCCGCTTCCAGTGCCTGCACTTCACTAAGGCAGAAGTGGATCCCAACGTGCAATGGAAACGTTTCTCATCTGTGCTTGCTTCTAGATGAGGGTCGTGGCAACGGTTATCCAGCTTCTCGGCTGGATGTTGGTTTGGAGCCCTTGGGGCATCCTGGAGGTAAGTTCTCGGTGCCCCTTTCCTTGAAAGAATAAACGTTGACAATGTGGCAAGAGCTTATTCATGTGCCATTTTGCTGAAGCTCCTCTCAAAGTCGACGGCTTCCCGACTTCTTGGCCTCTTCCTGTCCCCGAGCCTGAGAGCAATCCCGCAGGTAAGTCAGTGGGAGGAGGGAGCATTTACCTTTTAACCTTCTTTCCACGTGAAATGCAAGTTGCTCCTTCCGCGGCCCATGCGCAGACCATCGGTGACGGAAGCTTCTCTGGGTGTTTAGTTACAGATGTGTCCGTAGGGAGGATTCTTCCAGCTCCTCGGTTGGATGCCGTGCTACAGCGTGGCTGGCATCGCAGGGGTGAGTAGTTCGTCTCTGCTGACCTCACGGGCTAAGCACTGGCTTTCTGTAATTTATTCATGTGAAATTGCACCAAATGCTTTCTCTGAAGGTCCTCCAAGAGCAAAGTACCAAGCTGAAGGAGGAAAAAAGTCCCCGGAGCCATCTCGTGCCCGAAGGCAAATGCTGGAGGAACTGGAGAGAGGACACGGTGAGTGTCTTTCACTCGGCCTTAGCCGTGAGACTCGACAACTGGAGGTTTTAGGTACATGTCTGGACACGCTGTAGCCTGCACAGCAGGAAGGGATCGATCAGGGCCTCGCTGCAGCGACATTGGGTTTCACACCTTGCAGGTGCCCGCCAGCCACAGAGACATAGTGCAGAGCCTCTGCTGCCAGTTGTGGTTCAAGCCGAGTGGCGGGGGCATCTGCGGCCCCGGTTTGCCCAGGACGGCTCAGAGGTGGCTTGTGCAGACGTCGGCAGGCAGATTGGAGGGCCTGGCGCGTGCTGCACTTGTGTTCAGCTCACGCACAGCACTGCTTGCCCACTGGGCCGGTTCCAGGCGGGAGCGAGGTCCCAAGCAATGCTGCTTGCCCTTTCCTAGTGCTGGAAGTCGGGCAGAGATGCTGACTCGGTAGGCTTTCTGGGTTGTGCTCAGTTTCCCGTCTGCAGAATGATAGCTGGGATGGGATGAATGTGAGCGTTGCTGGCGCTTACAGGGAAGGGCAGGAGGGCCTTGCGGAGGAGCCCTGCTCAGAAGGGCTCTTTCCCCGGCTGGCCTGGCTGCAGCTTCTTCCCGTCCTCTTTGAAGGAAGGCATTTAGCATCACCTTACAGATTGCCAAAAATGCACTAAGTGCAACGCGAACCAGAAGACTGTGCGCAATTTCCGGGTCTCCCAGCGGGTCAGGCCTGGCTGTTGTTTGGACTAGTGGCTAGGCGCAGCCCCAAAAGCCCCAGCGTTTCTTCTGAACCTTATCCATGTCTTTGAGAAGCATTGCCTCCCAAAGAAGCCATCTCCCTGACGGAGAAGGGTTCCATCTAATCCTACTGTCCCGCTTGCTTTCTCAAGAGACGGACCGAGAGGCTGTGCGGAAGGGGGCGTTTTTGGAAGGAAGCGGTGGCTCCCTGCCAGCCCCTGCTGAAGAAACAGAGGCGATGCGAGCCACCGGCACGCCAGGTAATTGCTGTGCCATGGTCAGGCGGTGTCACCCACCAGGATCGCTGTGTGTCAGCAGGCTCTTCCCCCAGTGCCCGCTCTGGCACGTCACGTCAGCAGCCAAAGCTGAAAGTCTTTTGGGTTCAAGGCGTCTGGACCACATTCCGCAGACGCACGAACGTAGCTCCCACTGTCGCTGCATCCCAGAGCTTGCCGTGAGTGCCTAGAGGCCCAAGGCACAAGAGCAGCCCAGAGCGGGATCCCTCCCGTGAGCTGACATCCAGAGCGATGCCCTGACGCCCCGACTGGGCAGGGCCTTAGAGGGAACCTCCCCGTCCTCCTGCGCCTGCTGTGCCTGAGCCATGCTGAGGCTTTACCTGACGTCTCTGCTTTTTGCCAGTGCTGTCAAAGGCCGGAGGAGACCACCATGGCAACGTATATGAATTTTTCCGCACGGACTCAGGTACTGAGCAGTCTCGCTGGGGTCCCTAAGCGGGAGACGTGTCCCAAAACCTGGGAGCGGCTGCAAGCGGTGCCCATGCTGGAGAAAAGGCAGAAGGGGAGAGCAAGGCTCGAGTGTCTCTCGAGAAGGCCTGACTCGGCCCCCTTGGGGTGTGGGCGCTGGCCCGGGGGGAGGGAGGGTTGCGGGTGCCCCTCCCTGCTGCAGGGGTGGTTTTTGTCTGCGTCCCTCGAAGGAGCGACTGCTCAAGCAGCTGCGCTCCCCCGCCGTGCTCTCCTGCTGGCCGCCTGAGTTTTGGTCGGTGGGACAGCCTGTCCCAAAGGGTGGGAGCGTGCCTCCAGGCACCAGCATTGGGGGGAAACAGAGACCTTCCTGGCCTGCCATATCAAACGTGCCGCGGGCTTACCAGTGGTGCACAGGACGGGCTAATGTCCCAAATTGCTCCTCCAGATGTGGTCGGCGAGGCAACCCCAAGTGTTTCCAACCCCCAGAGCACCGCAAGATTTTTCTGTCCCCAAGACGTGCGAAGACGCTGTATGATAGGCACAGCAGCAGTCGTGATTTCCGTGCCACTTGCGACAGTTTTGTGCTGTGTCGTGATCCGGCGGCGGAGGAACAGAAGAGAGTGAGTCGTTGTTTTTCCACCCCACTGCTTCCTTCGATGGCTGCTCGTAGCCGCGAAGCATTCCTAGTCAGGCTGCTGCGGAGGGGCAAGTTAGGGGTTGGCCAAAAAACTCTGCTGAGGTTCCTGCTGCTGTCAGGTGCTTTAATTGGCGTCTTGACTGCTGGGCCTTCTTGTCGGGAGCCCGCTCTGACTGGAGCCAGTGTTAGCTCAAACTGACCGTGCCTGGACAAGAGCAGCCCCCAGGAGCGCCAGGCATAGGCAAAGCAAGGTCAGGGACGAGAAAGAGCGGGGATGAGCTTGCCCTAGAATGCGAGATGCGCACTAGCGCCCGCTCCTGAGCAGCAGCCCTGCCCCGAGGAATCCCCCTGCTCGGTGGGGCCATGAGGTGCAGGTGTCCACCTCGGCCAAGCCGTGCCGTGCTGCTGAGCCTTGCCAGCTCTGGGCCGTGCTGTGGATTGGAGAGTCCCTGTGTCCCGTCTGCAGCCGAGGGCCTCAGCAGCCTCCTCTCCCCACAGGCGCGCCTCTGCAGCTTCAGCAGCCCGGCTGGAAACCGGCAGCTACCCCTCGCGCCTGGACAGACGGACCACCCGGCCCAGCACCCCGGAGAGCTGGACCCAACGCCAGCAGCCACCACTCGTGCATGGGAAACCGGCGCGCCCGCCCACCCCACGGCCCTCGCGGCCCCCCAGCCCGTCCCCGGAAGCCCTCTTGCGGCGGGACCGGCCCAGCACCCTCCAGCACCAGCCCCAACCGAAACGGCCCCCTCGCCCCCCGAGCCCACTGCTCCGGCCCTCCAGCAGGAGCTGAAGGCAGCCCTGCCAGGGAAGGGCTTGGGGGTGCGCTGACAGAACCCCCACCAACAGCTTCGGGGATCAGCCGTTTCTCTCCAAATAAAGAGGGACAGAGCTGTCGCACAAGTGTCCGGGTGGTACAAAAAGCAAACCCCGTGAGGCACCAGCACCGGCTGAGCTCCACAGCCGGGCACAGCCGTGGATGCCCATGGCGTCGGCAGGCAGGAGCCAGGCACGGGGCTCCTCCGGCCAGCGGCGGGGCCCCGAGGGGCTGGGGCAGCCCATGGCCATGGCCAGCAACAGACAGCAACACCAACCTGACCCACGCGCCGTGCGGGAGGCAGTGACGGGAGCCCGACGTGGCCAGTGGCACGGACTGGTGAGGGTCCGTGGGCTGAGGGAACGTTTGCTGCAGCGGGATCATCTGTCCACAGCGGACCTCCTCAGGTGGCATACCCAGGAAAAGAGGGGAGCCTTCAAGAACATCTCCAGCAACACAAGCCTGACAAGCAATTGTACTGGAGGCAAAACAAAGGTCCTCACTAATTAATGGGCCCTTGATGGGCCCTAATTGATGGGCCATCACCAATTGGGGGTGCTGCAAAGTATCTCCACACCTGAGCCCTGAGCCTGCTGTTAAGAAGCTCCCTGAGCCAGGCTTTTACTGCCTTGGCAGTAAGAAAGGGGTGACCACCCCACTGCTTGAACAGCGTGTTGAAAGGCTGGCTGAAGCATTTGTAAGAGTGCAGCTGTGCTGCTCAGGCTGCGGCCACTGTGCACAGGACACCAAAGCAAAACACACATTGACAACCAAGGCTGTTCGTTGGTGCAGATGAGGCAGTTTGCGGGTGCTACAACAGTAAGCACATGGCTTTTTAGACTAAAGGGAGGCTGGGCGTGTTGTTAGTTCTGAGGCCTTGCCTTAGATCGCAGTTACTGTTGCCATCAAGGTGCAAAAGTGTTGAGGTGGAGAGGGTTTTAAGGCTTCTGCCCCAGAAGCGTGGATGATGGTTTTGCCCTCCAGTGCTTCAGCGTGGACTTCCCCTGTGTGCGTGCGAGCTCTCCCGGTCAGCAAGCCCCGATGGGGCCGTATGTTGGTCCATCTGCTCCTCGGTGGAGTGGATGTTGCACATGGCCTGGAAGGAGTGTCTGGAGAGCTGCCAGGAGTCAGCCAAGAGGTCACCAGGCTCCTCCGCTGCTCACCAAATTGGTGCTGTAGATCACAGGGGCATGGGAGGGCACACAGGGAAAGTATCACGTGCTTGCCTTGCTCTTACGTGCCACCCTGGGCTTCACCCGCAGGCAGGGGACCTTGGCTAGGCTGACTTTTGGTTTAATGGCACCCTCCCGTTGAGAGGACAGCAGGACTGGGGCCTTTCTTTCCTCCCATTTGTCACAGACTCGTTGACAGCGTGCAGGTGACCTCACTTTAGACATCTGAGCTACTGACACCTGCTCCAGCTCCCTCTTCATCTTTGTGGCCCTGCTCTGCACCTGCTCCAACAGGTCCATGTCTTTCCTGTGCTGAGGGCTCCAGAGCGGGATGCAGTACTCCAGGTGGGGCCTCACCAGAGCGGAGTAGAGGGGCGGAATCACCTCCCTCGGCCTGCTGCCCACGCTTCTTTTGATGCAGCCCAGGATAACGTTGGCTTTCTGGGCTGCGAGCGCCCATTGCCGGCTCCTGTCCAGCTTTTCATCCACCAGTACCCCCAAGTCCTTCTCCACAGGGCTGCTCTCAATCCCTTCATCCCCCAGGCTGTATTGGTGCTGGGGCTTGCCCCGCCCCAGGTGCAGGACCTTGCACTTGGCCTTGTTGAACCTCGTGACGTTCACATGGGCCCACTTCTTGAGCTTGCCCAGGCCCCTCTGGATGGCATCCAGTCCTGCAGGCACGTCAGCCGCACCACTCAGCTTGCTGTCGTCCGCAAACTTGCCGAAGGTGCACTCGATCCCGCTGCCTATGGCATTGATGAAGATATTATACAGTACTGGTCCCAGTACGGGCCCCTGAGGGACACCACTCGTCACTGGTCTCCATCTGGACATTGAGCCGTTGACCACGACCCTCTGGATGCGACCATCCAGCCAATTCCTTATCCACCCAACAGTCCATCCACCAGATCCGTATCTCTCCAATGTGGAGAGAAGGGTGTTGTGGGGGACCATGTCAAAGGCCTTACACAAGTGCAGATAGATGACATCTGTAGCTCTTCCCTTGTCCACTGATGTAGTCACTCCATCATAGAAGGCCACGAGGTTGGTCAGGCGGCGTATACGCACCGTGTGCTCTCTCGGGTTCCCTTTTGCACGTCACGTAATTGGAGAGAATAGTTTTCTGTTTTATGGATTGACTTTGCTCTTTGAGGACCCTGGCAGAAAGTATTCCCTTAAATTTCACGTGAAGAAGAAATGGAAAAGTCAAGGCTTCATCTTTACCAGAAAACAAAAGTGACTCATTAGCCCTGGGGTCCCCCAAGGCACCAAACCGGGCTCCAGCCTGGAAGCTGCCTACAGGAGGGGATCTTCTACTTCTCTCGAGACTGAAATCACTCACTCTTCAGCCTCATGAGCTGTTGCTGACAGCCCCCAAGGAGGTCAGAAAGCCCGTGGCTGGGGTTTGCTGCTGTTCTGGAAGACTGGGAGCTCCTCGCTGCCCCTGTGACGGTGCCCGGAAAACAGGGCAGAGCTCTGGGCTCAGCCCCGGGTGGGACTGTGTCCCAGCCCTTGGACAGAGCTGCCCTCGGGACAGGCTCCCCTCCCCGGGAGGGCAGCTGCCTTGGCTGTGCTCCAGAGGCTCTCCACGAGCACCCTGAGACCTGTCCCCACGCAGCCTCGGCTCAGCCGTGAGGTCACAGCAGGGCTGTGATGTCACAGAGCCCCACAGTGCTGTGCTGGCCATAAGTACTGACCGCTCAGCCCCCAGCCCTGAATGCAGCAGCAGCAGCAGCAGCAGCAGCAGCAGCGGCAGCAGCGGCAGCAGCGGCAGCAGCGGCGGCATGGCCATGGCCCCAACCCGCCACCTCCTCCTCGTCCTCCTCCTCCTGGTGGCCCTGCATGCCAGGCCTTCCCAGGCTGCTCCATGGCGAGCACAGGGAGCAGGTAAGCGGGCGGCGCTGGTGCAGCCTTTCACGGGCCAGTGGGCTCTTCTCTCCAAGAAGTGTGGGTGATGGGGTTTTTTCCTGCAGTGCTTTAGCGAGGCTTTCCTCTGTGTGTGTGAGAGCTCTCCCAGTAAGAAAGCCCCACGGGGCCGTATGTTGGTCCATCTGCTCCTCAACGGGTGTTGCACGTGGCCTGGAAAGAGTGTCTGGAGAGCTGCCAGGAGCCAGCCAAGAGGTCACCGGGCCCCTCTGCAGCTTTGGCTCTCTCCACCTACGTCTGGCTCCCACCTCGTTTCCTGACCCGCTTCCAGTGCCTGCACTTCACTAAGGCAGAAGTGGATCCCAACGTGCAATGGAAACGTTTCTCATCTGTGCTTGCTTCTAGATGAGGGTCGTGGCAACGGTTATCCAGCTTCTCGGCTGGATGTTGGTTTGGAGCCCTTGGGGCATCCTGGAGGTAAGTTCTCGGTGCCCCTTTCCTTGAAAGAATAAACGTTGACAATGTGGCAAGAGCTTATTCATGTGCCATTTTGCTGAAGCTCCTCTCAAAGTCGACGGCTTCCCGACTTCTTGGCCTCTTCCTGTCCCCGAGCCTGAGAGCAATCCCGCAGGTAAGTCAGTGGGAGGAGGGAGCATTTACCTTTTAACCTTCTTTCCACGTGAAATGCAAGTTGCTCCTTCCGCGGCCCATGCGCAGACCATCGGTGACGGAAGCTTCTCTGGGTGTTTAGTTACAGATGTGTCCGTAGGGAGGATTCTTCCAGCTCCTCGGTTGGATGCCGTGCTACAGCGTGGCTGGCATCGCAGGGGTGAGTAGTTCGTCTCTGCTGACCTCACGGGCTAAGCACTGGCTTTCTGTAATTTATTCATGTGAAATTGCACCAAATGCTTTCTCTGAAGGTCCTCCAAGAGCAAAGTACCAAGCTGAAGGAGGAAAAAAGTCCCCGGAGCCATCTCGTGCCCGAAGGCAAATGCTGGAGGAACTGGAGAGAGGGCACGGTGAGTGTCTTTCACTCGGCCTTAGCCGTGAGACTCGACAACTGGAGGTTTTAGGTATATGTCTGGACACGCTGTAGCCTGCACAGCAGGAAGGGATCGATCAGGGCCTCGCTGCAGCGACGCTGGGTTTCACACCTTGCAGGTGCCCGCCAGCCACAGAGACATAGTGCAGAGCCTCTGCTGCCAGTTGTGGTTCAAGCCGAGTGGCGGGGGCATCTGCGGCCCCGGTTTGCCCAGGACGGCTCAGAGGTGGCTTGTGCAGACGTCGGCAGGCAGATTGGAGGGCCTGGCGCGTGCTGCACTTGTGTTCAGCTCACGCACAGCACTGCTTGCCCACTGGGCCGGTTCCAGGCGGGAGCGAGGTCCCAAGCAATGCTGCTTGCCCTTTCCTAGTGCTGGAAGTCGGGCAGAGATGCTGACTCGGTAGGCTTTCTGGGTTGTGCTCAGTTTCCCGTCTGCAGAATGATAGCTGGGATGGGATGAATGTGAGCGTTGCTGGCGCTTACAGGGAAGGGCAGGAGGGCCTTGCGGAGGAGCCCTGCTCAGAAGGGCTCTTTCCCCGGCTGGCCTGGCTGCAGCTTCTTCCCGTCCTCTTTGAAGGAAGGCATTTAGCATCACCTTACAGATTGCCAAAAATGCACTAAGTGCAACGCGAACCAGAAGACTGTGCGCAATTTCCGGGTCTCCCAGCGGGTCAGGCCTGGCTGTTGTTTGGACTAGTGGCTAGGCGCAGCCCCAAAAGCCCCAGCGTTTCTTCTGAACCTTATCCATGTCTTTGAGAAGCATTGCCTCCCAAAGAAGCCATCTCCCTGACGGAGAAGGGTTCCATCTAATCCTACTGTCCCGCTTGCTTTCTCAAGAGACGGACCGAGAGGCTGTGCGGAAGGGGGCGTTTTTGGAAGGAAGCGGTGGCTCCCTGCCAGCCCCTGCTGAAGAAACAGAGGCGATGCGAGCCACCGGCACGCCAGGTAATTGCTGTGCCATGGTCAGGCGGTGTCACCCACCAGGATCGCTGTGTGTCAGCAGGCTCTTCCCCCAGTGCCCGCTCTGGCACGTCACGTCAGCAGCCAAAGCTGAAAGTCTTTTGGGTTCAAGGCGTCTGGACCACATTCCGCAGACGCACGAACGTAGCTCCCACTGTCGCTGCATCCCAGAGCTTGCCGTGAGTGCCTAGAGGCCCAAGGCACAAGAGCAGCCCAGAGCGGGATCCCTCCCGTGAGCTGACATCCAGAGCGATGCCCTGACGCCCCGACTGGGCAGGGCCTTAGAGGGAACCTCCCCGTCCTCCTGCGCCTGCTGTGCCTGAGCCATGCTGAGGCTTTACCTGACGTCTCTGCTTTTTGCCAGTGCTGTCAAAGGCCGGAGGAGACCACCATGGCAACGTATATGAATTTTTCCGCACGGACTCAGGTACTGAGCAGTCTCGCTGGGGTCCCTAAGCGGGAGACGTGTCCCAAAACCTGGGAGCGGCTGCAAGCGGTGCCCATGCTGGAGAAAAGGCAGAAGGGGAGAGCAAGGCTCGAGTGTCTCTCGAGAAGGCCTGACTCGGCCCCCTTGGGGTGTGGGCGCTGGCCCGGGGGGAGGGAGGGTTGCGGGTGCCCCTCCCTGCTGCAGGGGTGGTTTTTGTCTGCGTCCCTCGAAGGAGCGACTGCTCAAGCAGCTGCGCTCCCCCGCCGTGCTCTCCTGCTGGCCGCCTGAGTTTTGGTCGGTGGGACAGCCTGTCCCAAAGGGTGGGAGCGTGCCTCCAGGCACCAGCATTGGGGGGAAACAGAGACCTTCCTGGCCTGCCATATCAAACGTGCCGCGGGCTTACCAGTGGTGCACAGGACGGGCTAATGTCCCAAATTCCTCCTCCAGATGTGGTCGGCGAGGCAACCCCAAGTGTTTCCAACCCCCAGAGCACCGCAAGATTTTTCTGTCCCCAAGACGTGCGAAGACGCTGTATGATAGGCACAGCAGCAGTCGTGATTTCCGTGCCACTTGCGACAGTTTTGTGCTGTGTCGTGATCCGGCGGCGGAGGAACAGAAGAGAGTGAGTCGTTGTTTTTCCACCCCACTGCTTCCTTCGATGGCTGCTTGTAGCCGCGAAGCATTCCTAGTCAGGCTGCTGCGGAGGGGCAAGTTAGGGGTTGGCCAAAAAACTCTGCTGAGGTTCCTGCTGCTGTCAGGTGCTTTAATTGGCGTCTTGACTGCTGGGCCTTCTTGTCGGGAGCCCGCTCTGACTGGAGCCAGTGTTAGCTCAAACTGACCGTGCCTGGACAAGAGCAGCCCCCAGGAGCGCCAGGCATAGGCAAAGCAAGGTCAGGGACGAGAAAGAGCGGGGATGAGCTTGCCCTAGAACGCGAGACGCGCACTAGCGCCCGCTCCTGAGCAGCAGCCCTGCCCCGAGGAATCCCCCTGCTCGGTGGGGCCATGAGGTGCAGGTGTCCACCTCGGCCAAGCCGTGCCGTGCTGCTGAGCCTTGCCAGCTCTGGGCCGTGCTGTGGATTGGAGAGTCCCTGTGTCCCGTCTGCAGCCGAGGGCCTCAGCAGCCTCCTCTCCCCACAGGCGCGCCTCTGCAGCTTCAGCAGCCCGGCTGGAAACCGGCAGCTACCCCTCGCGCCTGGACAGACGGACCACCCGGCCCAGCACCCCGGAGAGCTGGACCCAACGCCAGCAGCCACCACTCGTGCATGGGAAACCGGCGCGCCCGCCCACCCCACGGCCCTCGCGGCCCCCCAGCCCGTCCCCGGAAGCCCTCTTGCGGCGGGACCGGCCCAGCACCCTCCAGCACCAGCCCCAACCGAAACGGCCCCCTCGCCCCCCGAGCCCACTGCTCCGGCCCTCCAGCAGGAGCTGAAGGCAGCCCTGCCAGGGAAGGGCTTGGGGGTGCGCTGACAGAACCCCCACCAACAGCTTCGGGGATCAGCCGTTTCTCTCCAAATAAAGAGGGACAGAGCTGTCGCACAAGTGTCCGGGTGGTACAAAAAGCAAACCCCGTGAGGCACCAGCACCGGCTGAGCTCCACAGCCGGGCACAGCCGTGGATGCCCATGGCGTCGGCAGGCAGGAGCCAGGCACGGGGCTCCTCCGGCCAGCGGCGGGGCCCCGAGGGGCTGGGGCAGCCCATGGCCATGGCCAGCAACAGACAGCAACACCAACCTGACTCACGCGCCGTGCGGGAGGCAGTGACGGGAGCCCGACGTGGCCAGTGGCACGGACTGGTGAGGGTCCGTGGGCTGAGGGAACGTTTGCTGCAGCGGGATCATCTGTCCACAGCGGACCTCCTCAGGTGGCATACCCAGGAAAAGAGGGGAGCCTTCAAGAACATCTCCAGCAACACAAGCCTGACAAGCAATTGTACTGGAGGCAAAACAAAGGTCCTCACTAATTAATGGGCCCTTGATGGGCCCTAATTGATGGGCCATCACCAATTGGGGGTGCTGCAAAGTATCTCCACACCTGAGCCCTGAGCCTGCTGTTAAGAAGCTCCCTGAGCCAGGCTTTTACTGCCTTGGCAGTAAGAAAGGGGTGACCACCCCACTGCTTGAACAGCGTGTTGAAAGGCTGGCTGAAGCATTTGTAAGAGTGCAGCTGTGCTGCTCAGGCTGCGGCCACTGTGCACAGGACACCAAAGCAAAACACACATTGACAACCAAGGCTGTTCGTTGGTGCAGATGAGGCAGTTTGCGGGTGCTACAACAGTAAGCACATGGCTTTTTAGACTAAAGGGAGGCTGGGCGTGTTGTTAGTTCTGAGGCCTTGCCTTAGATCGCAGTTACTGTTGCCATCAAGGTGCAAAAGTGTTGAGGTGGAGAGGGTTTTAAGGCTTCTGCCCCAGAAGCGTGGATGATGGTTTTGCCCTCCAGTGCTTCAGCGTGGACTTCCCCTGTGTGCGTGCGAGCTCTCCCGGTCAGCAAGCCCCGATGGGGCCGTATGTTGGTCCATCTGCTCCTCGGTGGAGTGGATGTTGCACATGGCCTGGAAGGAGTGTCTGGAGAGCTGCCAGGAGTCAGCCAAGAGGTCACCAGGCTCCTCCGCTGCTCACCAAATTGGTGCTGTAGATCACAGGGGCATGGGAGGGCACACAGGGAAAGTATCACGTGCTTGCCTTGCTCTTACGTGCCACCCTGGGCTTCACCCGCAGGCAGGGGACCTTGGCTAGGCTGACTTTTGGTTTAATGGCACCCTCCCGTTGAGAGGACAGCAGGACTGGGGCCTTTCTTTCCTCCCATTTGTCACAGACTCGTTGACAGCGTGCAGGTGACCTCACTTTAGACATCTGAGCTACTGACACCTGCTCCAGCTCCCTCTTCATCTTTGTGGCCCTGCTCTGCACCTGCTCCAACAGGTCCATGTCTTTCCTGTGCTGAGGGCTCCAGAGCGGGATGCAGTACTCCAGGTGGGGCCTCACCAGAGCGGAGTAGAGGGGCGGAATCACCTCCCTCGGCCTGCTGCCCACGCTTCTTTTGATGCAGCCCAGGATAACGTTGGCTTTCTGGGCTGCGAGCGCCCATTGCCGGCTCCTGTCCAGCTTTTCATCCACCAGTACCCCCAAGTCCTTCTCCACAGGGCTGCTCTCAATCCCTTCATCCCCCAGGCTGTATTGGTGCTGGGGCTTGCCCCGCCCCAGGTGCAGGACCTTGCACTTGGCCTTGTTGAACCTCGTGACGTTCACATGGGCCCACTTCTTGAGCTTGCCCAGGCCCCTCTGGATGGCATCCAGTCCCGCAGGCACGTCAGCCGCACCACTCAGCTTGCTGTCATCCGCAAACTTGCCGAGGGTGCACTCGATCCCGCTGCCTATGGCATTGATGAAGATATTATACAGTACTGGTCCCAGTACGGGCCCCTGAGGGACACCACTCGTCACTGGTCTCCATCTGGACATTGAGCCGTTGACCACGACCCTCTGGATGCGACCATCCAGCCAATTCCTTATCCACCCAACAGTCCATCCACCAGATCCGTATCTCTCCAATGTGGAGAGAAGGGTGTTGTGGGGGACCATGTCAAAGGCCTTACACAAGTGCAGATAGATGACATCTGTAGCTCTTCCCTTGTCCACTGATGTAGTCACTCCATCATAGAAGGCCACGAGGTTGGTCAGGCGGCGTATACGCACCGTGTGCTCTCTCGGGTTCCCTTTTGCACGTCACGTAATTGGAGAGAATAGTTTTCTGTTTTATGGATTGACTTTGCTCTTTGAGGACCCTGGCAGAAAGTATTCCCTTAAATTTCACGTGAAGAAGAAATGGAAAAGTCAAGGCTTCATCTTTACCAGAAAACAAAAGTGACTCATTAGCCCTGGGGTCCCCCAAGGCACCAAACCGGGCTCCAGCCTGGAAGCTGCCTACAGGAGGGGATCTTCTACTTCTCTCGAGACTGAAATCACTCACTCTTCAGCCTCATGAGCTGTTGCTGACAGCCCCCAAGGAGGTCAGAAAGCCCGTGGCTGGGGTTTGCTGCTGTTCTGGAAGACTGGGAGCTCCTCGCTGCCCCTGTGACGGTGCCCCGAAAACAGGGCAGAGCTCTGGGCTCAGCCCCGGGTGGGACTGTGTCCCAGCCCTTGGACAGAGCTGCCCTCGGGACAGGCTCCCCTCCCCGGGAGGGCAGCTGCCTTGGCTGTGCTCCAGAGGCTCTCCACGAGCACCCTGAGACCTGTCCCCACGCAGCCTCGGCTCAGCCGTGAGGTCACAGCAGGGCTGTGATGTCACAGAGCCCCACAGTGCTGTGCTGGCCATAAGTACTGACCGCTCAGCCCCCAGCCCTGAATGCAGCAGCAGCAGCAGCAGCAGCAGCAGCAGCAGCAGCAGCGGCAGCAGCGGCAGCAGCGGCAGCAGCGGCGGCATGGCCATGGCCCCAACCCGCCACCTCCTCCTCGTCCTCCTCCTCCTGGTGGCCCTGCATGCCAGGCCTTCCCAGGCTGCTCCATGGCGAGCACAGGGAGCAGGTAAGCGGGCGGCGCTGGTGCAGCCTTTCACGGGCCAGTGGGCTCTTCTCTCCAAGAAGTGTGGGTGATGGGGTTTTTTCCTGCAGTGCTTTAGCGAGGCTTTCCTCTGTGTGTGTGAGAGCTCTCCCAATAAGAAAGCCCCACGGGGCCGTATGTTGGTCCATCTGCTCCTCAACGGGTGTTGCACGTGGCCTGGAAAGAGTGTCTGGAGAGCTGCCAGGAGCCAGCCAAGAGGTCACCGGGCCCCTCTGCAGCTTTGGCTCTCTCCACCTACGTCTGGCTCCCACCTCGTTTCCTGACCCGCTTCCAGTGCCTGCACTTCACTAAGGCAGAAGTGGATCCCAACGTGCAATGGAAACGTTTCTCATCTGTGCTTGCTTCTAGATGAGGGTCGTGGCAACGGTTATCCAGCTTCTCGGCTGGATGTTGGTTTGGAGCCCTTGGGGCATCCTGGAGGTAAGTTCTCGGTGGCCCTTTCCTTGAAAGAATAAACGTTGACAATGTGGCAAGAGCTTATTCATGTGCCATTTTGCTGAAGCTCCTCTCAAAGTCGACGGCTTCCCGACTTCTTGGCCTCTTCCTGTCCTCGAGCCTGAGAGCAATCCCGCAGGTAAGTCAGTGGGAGGAGGGAGCATTTACCTTTTAACCTTCTTTCCACGTGAAATGCAAGTTGCTCCTTCCGCGGCCCATGCGCAGACCATCGGTGACGGAAGCTTCTCTGGGTGTTTAGTTACAGATGTGTCCGTAGGGAGGATTCTTCCAGCTCCTCGGTTGGATGCCGTGCTACAGCGTGGCTGGCATCGCAGGGGTGAGTAGTTCGTCTCCGCTGACCTCACGGGCTAAGCACTGGCTTTCTGTAATTTATTCATGTGAAATTGCACCAAATGCTTTCTCTGAAGGTCCTCCAAGAGCAAAGTACCAAGCTGAAGGAGGAAAAAAGTCCCCGGAGCCATCTCGTGCCCGAAGGCAAATGCTGGAGGAACTGGAGAGAGGACACGGTGAGTGTCTTTCACTCGGCCTTAGCCGTGAGACTCGACAACTGGAGGTTTTAGGTACATGTCTGGACACGCTGTAGCCTGCACAGCAGGAAGGGATCGATCAGGGCCTCGCTGCAGCGACACTGGGTTTCACACCTTGCAGGTGCCCGCCAGCCACAGAGACATAGTGCAGAGCCTCTGCTGCCAGTTGTGGTTCAAGCCGAGTGGCGGGGGCATCTGCGGCCCCGGTTTGCCCAGGACGGCTCAGAGGTGGCTTGTGCAGACGTCGGCAGGCAGATTGGAGGGCCTGGCGCGTGCTGCACTTGTGTTCAGCTCACGCACAGCACTGCTTGCCCACTGGGCCGGTTCCAGGCGGGAGCGAGGTCCCAAGCAATGCTGCTTGCCCTTTCCTAGTGCTGGAAGTCGGGCAGAGATGCTGACTCGGTAGGCTTTCTGGGTTGTGCTCAGTTTCCCGTCTGCAGAATGATAGCTGGGATGGGATGAATGTGAGCGTTGCTGGCGCTTACAGGGAAGGGCAGGAGGGCCTTGCGGAGGAGCCCTGCTCAGAAGGGCTCTTTCCCCGGCTGGCCTGGCTGCAGCTTCTTCCCGTCCTCTTTGAAGGAAGGCATTTAGCATCACCTTACAGATTGCCAAAAATGCACTAAGTGCAACGCGAACCAGAAGACTGTGCGCAATTTCCGGGTCTCCCAGCGGGTCAGGCCTGGCTGTTGTTTGGACTAGTGGCTAGGCGCAGCCCCAAAAGCCCCAGCGTTTCTTCTGAACCTTATCCATGTCTTTGAGAAGCATTGCCTCCCAAAGAAGCCATCTCCCTGACGGAGAAGGGTTCCATCTAATCCTACTGTCCCGCTTGCTTTCTCAAGAGACGGACCGAGAGGCTGTGCGGAAGGGGGCGTTTTTGGAAGGAAGCGGTGGCTCCCTGCCAGCCCCTGCTGAAGAAACAGAGGCGATGCGAGCCACCGGCACGCCAGGTAATTGCTGTCCCATGGTCAGGCGGTGTCACCCACCAGGATCGCTGTGTGTCAGCAGGCTCTTCCCCCAGTGCCCGCTCTGGCACGTCACGTCAGCAGCCAAAGCTGAAAGTCTTTTGGGTTCAAGGCGTCTGGACCACATTCCGCAGACGCACGAACGTAGCTCCCACTGTCGCTGCATCCCAGAGCTTGCCGTGAGTGCCTAGAGGCCCAAGGCACAAGAGCAGCCCAGAGCGGGATCCCTCCCGTGAGCTGACATCCAGAGCGATGCCCTGACGCCCCGACTGGGCAGGGCCTTAGAGGGAACCTCCCCGTCCTCCTGCGCCTGCTGTGCCTGAGCCATGCTGAGGCTTTACCTGACGTCTCTGCTTTTTGCCAGTGCTGTCAAAGGCCGGAGGAGACCACCATGGCAACGTATATGAATTTTTCCGCACGGACTCAGGTACTGAGCAGTCTCGCTGGGGTCCCTAAGCGGGAGACGTGTCCCAAAACCTGGGAGCGGCTGCAAGCGGTGCCCATGCTGGAGAAAAGGCAGAAGGGGAGAGCAAGGCTCGAGTGTCTCTCGAGAAGGCCTGACTCGGCCCCCTTGGGGTGTGGGCGCTGGCCCGGGGGGAGGGAGGGTTGCGGGTGCCCCTCCCTGCTGCAGGGGTGGTTTTTGTCTGCGTCCCTCGAAGGAGCGACTGCTCAAGCAGCTGCGCTCCCCCGCCGTGCTCTCCTGCTGGCCGCCTGAGTTTTGGTCGGTGGGACAGCCTGTCCCAAAGGGTGGGAGCGTGCCTCCAGGCACCAGCACTGGGGGGAAACAGAGACCTTCCTGGCCTGCCATATCAAACGTGCCGCGGGCTTACCAGTGGTGCACAGGACGGGCTAATGTCCCAAATTGCTCCTCCAGATGTGGTCGGCGAGGCAACCCCAAGTGTTTCCAACCCCCAGAGCACCGCAAGATTTTTCTGTCCCCAAGACGTGCGAAGACGCTGTATGATAGGCACAGCAGCAGTCGTGATTTCCGTGCCACTTGCGACAGTTTTGTGCTGTGTCGTGATCCGGCGGCGGAGGAACAGAAGAGAGTGAGTCGTTGTTTTTCCACCCCACTGCTTCCTTCGATGGCTGCTCGTAGCCGCGAAGCATTCCTAGTCAGGCTGCTGCGGAGGGGCAAGTTAGGGGTTGGCCAAAAAACTCTGCTGAGGTTCCTGCTGCTGTCAGGTGCTTTAATTGGCGTCTTGACTGCTGGGCCTTCTTGTCGGGAGCCCGCTCTGACTGGAGCCAGTGTTAGCTCAAACTGACCGTGCCTGGACAAGAGCAGCCCCCAGGAGCGCCAGGCATAGGCAAAGCAAGGTCAGGGACGAGAAAGAGCGGGGATGAGCTTGCCCTAGAACGCGAGACGCGCACTAGCGCCCGCTCCTGAGCAGCAGCCCTGCCCCGAGGAATCCCCCTGCTCGGTGGGGCCATGAGGTGCAGGTGTCCACCTCGGCCAAGCCGTGCCGTGCTGCTGAGCCTTGCCAGCTCTGGGCCGTGCTGTGGATTGGAGAGTCCCTGTGTCCCGTCTGCAGCCGAGGGCCTCAGCAGCCTCCTCTCCCCACAGGCGCGCCTCTGCAGCTTCAGCAGCCCGGCTGGAAACCGGCAGCTACCCCTCGCGCCTGGACAGACGGACCACCCGGCCCAGCACCCCGGAGAGCTGGACCCAACGCCAGCAGCCACCACTCGTGCATGGGAAACCGGCGCGCCCGCCCACCCCACGGCCCTCGCGGCCCCCCAGCCCGTCCCCGGAAGCCCTCTTGCGGCGGGACCGGCCCAGCACCCTCCAGCACCAGCCCCAACCGAAACGGCCCCCTCGCCCCCCGAGCCCACTGCTCCGGCCCTCCAGCAGGAGCTGAAGGCAGCCCGGCCAGGGAAGGGCTTGGGGGTGCGCTGACAGAACCCCCACCAACAGCTTCGGGGATCAGCCGTTTCTCTCCAAATAAAGAGGGACAGAGCTGTCGCACAAGTGTCCGGGTGGTACAAAAAGCAAACCCCGTGAGGCACCAGCACCGGCTGAGCTCCACAGCCGGGCACAGCCGTGGATGCCCATGGCGTCGGCAGGCAGGAGCCAGGCACGGGGCTCCTCCGGCCAGCGGCGGGGCCCCGAGGGGCTGGGGCAGCCCATGGCCATGGCCAGCAACAGACAGCAACACCAACCTGACCCACGCGCCGTGCGGGAGGCAGTGACGGGAGCCCGACGTGGCCAGTGGCACGGACTGGTGAGGGTCCGTGGGCTGAGGGAACGTTTGCTGCAGCGGGATCATCTGTCCACAGCGGACCTCCTCAGGTGGCATACCCAGGAAAAGAGGGGAGCCTTCAAGAACATCTCCAGCAACACAAGCCTGACAAGCAATTGTACTGGAGGCAAAACAAAGGTCCTCACTAATTAATGGGCCCTTGATGGGCCCTAATTGATGGGCCATCACCAATTGGGGGTGCTGCAAAGTATCTCCACACCTGAGCCCTGAGCCTGCTGTTAAGAAGCTCCCTGAGCCAGGCTTTTACTGCCTTGGCAGTAAGAAAGGGGTGACCACCCCACTGCTTGAACAGCGTGTTGAAAGGCTGGCTGAAGCATTTGTAAGAGTGCAGCTGTGCTGCTCAGGCTGCGGCCACTGTGCACAGGACACCAAAGCAAAACACACATTGACAACCAAGGCTGTTCGTTGGTGCAGATGAGGCAGTTTGCGGGTGCTACAACAGTAAGCACATGGCTTTTTAGACTAAAGGGAGGCTGGGCGTGTTGTTAGTTCTGAGGCCTTGCCTTAGATCGCAGTTACTGTTGCCATCAAGGTGCAAAAGTGTTGAGGTGGAGAGGGTTTTAAGGCTTCTGCCCCAGAAGCGTGGATGATGGTTTTGCCCTCCAGTGCTTCAGCGTGGACTTCCCCTGTGTGCGTGCGAGCTCTCCCGGTCAGCAAGCCCCGATGGGGCCGTATGTTGGTCCATCTGCTCCTCGGTGGAGTGGATGTTGCACATGGCCTGGAAGGAGTGTCTGGAGAGCTGCCAGGAGTCAGCCAAGAGGTCACCAGGCTCCTCCGCTGCTCACCAAATTGGTGCTGTAGATCACAGGGGCATGGGAGGGCACACAGGGAAAGTATCACGTGCTTGCCTTGCTCTTACGTGCCACCCTGGGCTTCACCCGCAGGCAGGGGACCTTGGCTAGGCTGACTTTTGGTTTAATGGCACCCTCCCGTTGAGAGGACAGCAGGACTGGGGCCTTTCTTTCCTCCCATTTGTCACAGACTCGTTGACAGCGTGCAGGTGACCTCACTTTAGACATCTGAGCTACTGACACCTGCTCCAGCTCCCTCTTCATCTTTGTGGCCCTGCTCTGCACCTGCTCCAACAGGTCCATGTCTTTCCTGTGCTGAGGGCTCCAGAGCGGGATGCAGTACTCCAGGTGGGGCCTCACCAGAGCGGAGTAGAGGGGCGGAATCACCTCCCTCGGCCTGCTGCCCACGCTTCTTTTGATGCAGCCCAGGATAACGTTGGCTTTCTGGGCTGCGAGCGCCCATTGCCGGCTCCTGTCCAGCTTTTCATCCACCAGTACCCCCAAGTCCTTCTCCACAGGGCTGCTCTCAATCCCTTCATCCCCCAGGCTGTATTGGTGCTGGGGCTTGCCCCGCCCCAGGTGCAGGACCTTGCACTTGGCCTTGTTGAACCTCGTGACGTTCACATGGGCCCACTTCTTGAGCTTGCCCAGGCCCCTCTGGATGGCATCCAGTCCCGCAGGCACGTCAGCCGCACCACTCAGCTTGCTGTCATCCGCAAACTTGCCGAGGGTGCACTCGATCCCGCTGCCTATGGCATTGATGAAGATATTATACAGTACTGGTCCCAGTACGGGCCCCTGAGGGACACCACTCGTCACTGGTCTCCATCTGGACATTGAGCCGTTGACCACGACCCTCTGGATGCGACCATCCAGCCAATTCCTTATCCACCCAACAGTCCATCCACCAGATCCGTATCTCTCCAATGTGGAGAGAAGGGTGTTGTGGGGGACCATGTCAAAGGCCTTACACAAGTGCAGATAGATGACATCTGTAGCTCTTCCCTTGTCCACTGATGTAGTCACTCCATCATAGAAGGCCACGAGGTTGGTCAGGCGGCGTATACGCACCGTGTGCTCTCTCGGGTTCCCTTTTGCACGTCACGTAATTGGAGAGAATAGTTTTCTGTTTTATGGATTGACTTTGCTCTTTGAGGACCCTGGCAGAAAGTATTCCCTTAAATTTCACGTGAAGAAGAAATGGAAAAGTCAAGGCTTCATCTTTACCAGAAAACAAAAGTGACTCATTAGCCCTGGGGTCCCCCAAGGCACCAAACCGGGCTCCAGCCTGGAAGCTGCCTACAGGAGGGGATCTTCTACTTCTCTCGAGACTGAAATCACTCACTCTTCAGCCTCATGAGCTGTTGCTGACAGCCCCCAAGGAGGTCAGAAAGCCCGTGGCTGGGGTTTGCTGCTGTTCTGGAAGACTGGGAGCTCCTCGCTGCCCCTGTGACGGTGCCCCGAAAACAGGGCAGAGCTCTGGGCTCAGCCCCGGGTGGGACTGTGTCCCAGCCCTTGGACAGAGCTGCCCTCGGGACAGGCTCCCCTCCCCGGGAGGGCAGCTGCCTTGGCTGTGCTCCAGAGGCTCTCCACGAGCACCCTGAGACCTGTCCCCACGCAGCCTCGGCTCAGCCGTGAGGTCACAGCAGGGCTGTGATGTCACAGAGCCCCACAGTGCTGTGCTGGCCATAAGTACTGACCGCTCAGCCCCCAGCCCTGAATGCAGCAGCAGCAGCAGCAGCAGCAGCAGCAGCAGCAGCGGCAGCAGCGGCAGCAGCAGCAGCAGCAGCAGCGGCGGCATGGCCATGGCCCCAACCCGCCACCTCCTCCTCGTCCTCCTCCTCCTGGTGGCCCTGCATGCCAGGCCTTCCCAGGCTGCTCCATGGCGAGCACAGGGAGCAGGTAAGCGGGCGGCGCTGGTGCAGCCTTTCACGGGCCAGTGGGCTCTTCTCTCCAAGAAGTGTGGGTGATGGGGTTTTTTCCTGCAGTGCTTTAGCGAGGCTTTCCTCTGTGTGTGTGAGAGCTCTCCCAGTAAGAAAGCCCCACGGGGCCGTATGTTGGTCCATCTGCTCCTCAACGGGTGTTGCACGTGGCCTGGAAAGAGTGTCTGGAGAGCTGCCAGGAGCCAGCCAAGAGGTCACCGGGCCCCTCTGCAGCTTTGGCTCTCTCCACCTACGTCTGGCTCCCACCTCGTTTCCTGACCCGCTTCCAGTGCCTGCACTTCACTAAGGCAGAAGTGGATCCCAACGTGCAATGGAAACGTTTCTCATCTGTGCTTGCTTCTAGATGAGGGTCGTGGCAACGGTTATCCAGCTTCTCGGCTGGATGTTGGTTTGGAGCCCTTGGGGCATCCTGGAGGTAAGTTCTCGGTGCCCCTTTCCTTGAAAGAATAAACGTTGACAATGTGGCAAGAGCTTATTCATGTGCCATTTTGCTGAAGCTCCTCTCAAAGTCGACGGCTTCCCGACTTCTTGGCCTCTTCCTGTCCCCGAGCCTGAGAGCAATCCCGCAGGTAAGTCAGTGGGAGGAGGGAGCATTTACCTTTTAACCTTCTTTCCACGTGAAATGCAAGTTGCTCCTTCCGCGGCCCATGCGCAGACCATCGGTGACGGAAGCTTCTCTGGGTGTTTAGTTACAGATGTGTCCGTAGGGAGGATTCTTCCAGCTCCTCGGTTGGATGCCGTGCTACAGCGTGGCTGGCATCGCAGGGGTGAGTAGTTCGTCTCTGCTGACCTCACGGGCTAAGCACTGGCTTTCTGTAATTTATTCATGTGAAATTGCACCAAATGCTTTCTCTGAAGGTCCTCCAAGAGCAAAGTACCAAGCTGAAGGAGGAAAAAAGTCCCCGGAGCCATCTCGTGCCCGAAGGCAAATGCTGGAGGAACTGGAGAGAGGGCACGGTGAGTGTCTTTCACTCGGCCTTAGCCGTGAGACTCGACAACTGGAGGTTTTAGGTATATGTCTGGACACGCTGTAGCCTGCACAGCAGGAAGGGATCGATCAGGGCCTCGCTGCAGCGACGCTGGGTTTCACACCTTGCAGGTGCCCGCCAGCCACAGAGACATAGTGCAGAGCCTCTGCTGCCAGTTGTGGTTCAAGCCGAGTGGCGGGGGCATCTGCGGCCCCGGTTTGCCCAGGACGGCTCAGAGGTGGCTTGTGCAGACGTCGGCAGGCAGATTGGAGGGCCTGGCGCGTGCTGCACTTGTGTTCAGCTCACGCACAGCACTGCTTGCCCACTGGGCCGGTTCCAGGCGGGAGCGAGGTCCCAAGCAATGCTGCTTGCCCTTTCCTAGTGCTGGAAGTCGGGCAGAGATGCTGACTCGGTAGGCTTTCTGGGTTGTGCTCAGTTTCCCGTCTGCAGAATGATAGCTGGGATGGGATGAATGTGAGCGTTGCTGGCGCTTACAGGGAAGGGCAGGAGGGCCTTGCGGAGGAGCCCTGCTCAGAAGGGCTCTTTCCCCGGCTGGCCTGGCTGCAGCTTCTTCCCGTCCTCTTTGAAGGAAGGCATTTAGCATCACCTTACAGATTGCCAAAAATGCACTAAGTGCAACGCGAACCAGAAGACTGTGCGCAATTTCCGGGTCTCCCAGCGGGTCAGGCCTGGCTGTTGTTTGGACTAGTGGCTAGGCGCAGCCCCAAAAGCCCCAGCGTTTCTTCTGAACCTTATCCATGTCTTTGAGAAGCATTGCCTCCCAAAGAAGCCATCTCCCTGACGGAGAAGGGTTCCATCTAATCCTACTGTCCCGCTTGCTTTCTCAAGAGACGGACCGAGAGGCTGTGCGGAAGGGGGCGTTTTTGGAAGGAAGCGGTGGCTCCCTGCCAGCCCCTGCTGAAGAAACAGAGGCGATGCGAGCCACCGGCACGCCAGGTAATTGCTGTGCCATGGTCAGGCGGTGTCACCCACCAGGATCGCTGTGTGTCAGCAGGCTCTTCCCCCAGTGCCCGCTCTTGCACGTCACGTCAGCAGCCAAAGCTGAAAGTCTTTTGGGTTCAAGGCGTCTGGACCACATTCCGCAGACGCACGAACGTAGCTCCCACTGTCGCTGCATCCCAGAGCTTGCCGTGAGTGCCTAGAGGCCCAAGGCACAAGAGCAGCCCAGAGCGGGATCCCTCCCGTGAGCTGACATCCAGAGGGATGCCCTGACGCCCCGACTGGGCAGGGCCTTAGAGGGAACCTCCCCGTCCTCCTGCGCCTGCTGTGCCTGAGCCATGCTGAGGCTTTACCTGACGTCTCTGCTTTTTGCCAGTGCTGTCAAAGGCCGGAGGAGACCACCATGGCAACGTATATGAATTTTTCCGCACGGACTCAGGTACTGAGCAGTCTCGCTGGGGTCCCTAAGCGGGAGACGTGTCCCAAAACCTGGGAGCGGCTGCAAGCGGTGCCCATGCTGGAGAAAAGGCAGAAGGGGAGAGCAAGGCTCGAGTGTCTCTCGAGAAGGCCTGACTCGGCCCCCTTGGGGTGTGGGCGCTGGCCCGGGGGGAGGGAGGGTTGCGGGTGCCCCTCCCTGCTGCAGGGGTGGTTTTTGTCTGCGTCCCTCGAAGGAGCGACTGCTCAAGCAGCTGCGCTCCCCCGCCGTGCTCTCCTGCTGGCCGCCTGAGTTTTGGTCGGTGGGACAGCCTGTCCCAAAGGGTGGGAGCGTGCCTCCAGGCACCAGCATTGGGGGGAAACAGAGACCTTCCTGGCCTGCCATATCAAACGTGCCGCGGGCTTACCAGTGGTGCACAGGACGGGCTAATGTCCCAAATTCCTCCTCCAGATGTGGTCGGCGAGGCAACCCCAAGTGTTTCCAACCCCCAGAGCACCGCAAGATTTTTCTGTCCCCAAGACGTGCGAAGACGCTGTATGATAGGCACAGCAGCAGTCGTGATTTCCGTGCCACTTGCGACAGTTTTGTGCTGTGTCGTGATCCGGCGGCGGAGGAACAGAAGAGAGTGAGTCGTTGTTTTTCCACCCCACTGCTTCCTTCGATGGCTGCTCGTAGCCGCGAAGCATTCCTAGTCAGGCTGCTGCGGAGGGGCAAGTTAGGGGTTGGCCAAAAAACTCTGCTGAGGTTCCTGCTGCTGTCAGGTGCTTTAATTGGCGTCTTGACTGCTGGGCCTTCTTGTCGGGAGCCCGCTCTGACTGGAGCCAGTGTTAGCTCAAACTGACCGTGCCTGGACAAGAGCAGCCCCCAGGAGCGCCAGGCATAGGCAAAGCAAGGTCAGGGACGAGAAAGAGCGGGGATGAGCTTGCCCTAGAATGCGAGATGCGCACTAGCGCCCGCTCCTGAGCAGCAGCCCTGCCCCGAGGAATCCCCCTGCTCGGTGGGGCCATGAGGTGCAGGTGTCCACCTCGGCCAAGCCGTGCCGTGCTGCTGAGCCTTGCCAGCTCTGGGCCGTGCTGTGGATTGGAGAGTCCCTGTGTCCCGTCTGCAGCCGAGGGCCTCAGCAGCCTCCTCTCCCCACAGGCGCGCCTCTGCAGCTTCAGCAGCCCGGCTGGAAACCGGCAGCTACCCCTCGCGCCTGGACAGACGGACCACCCGGCCCAGCACCCCGGAGAGCTGGACCCAACGCCAGCAGCCACCACTCGTGCATGGGAAACCGGCGCGCCCGCCCACCCCACGGCCCTCGCGGCCCCCCAGCCCGTCCCCGGAAGCCCTCTTGCGGCGGGACCGGCCCAGCACCCTCCAGCACCAGCCCCAACCGAAACGGCCCCCTCGCCCCCCGAGCCCACTGCTCCGGCCCTCCAGCAGGAGCTGAAGGCAGCCCGGCCAGGGAAGGGCTTGGGGGTGCGCTGACAGAACCCCCACCAACAGCTTCGGGGATCAGCCGTTTCTCTCCAAATAAAGAGGGACAGAGCTGTCGCACAAGTGTCCGGGTGGTACAAAAAGCAAACCCCGTGAGGCACCAGCACCGGCTGAGCTCCACAGCCGGGCACAGCCGTGGATGCCCATGGCGTCGGCAGGCAGGAGCCAGGCACGGGGCTCCTCCGGCCAGCGGCGGGGCCCCGAGGGGCTGGGGCAGCCCATGGCCATGGCCAGCAACAGACAGCAACACCAACCTGACTCACGCGCCGTGCGGGAGGCAGTGACGGGAGCCCGACGTGGCCAGTGGCACGGACTGGTGAGGGTCCGTGGGCTGAGGGAACGTTTGCTGCAGCGGGATCATCTGTCCACAGCGGACCTCCTCAGGTGGCATACCCAGGAAAAGAGGGGAGCCTTCAAGAACATCTCCAGCAACACAAGCCTGACAAGCAATTGTACTGGAGGCAAAACAAAGGTCCTCACTAATTAATGGGCCCTTGATGGGCCCTAATTGATGGGCCATCACCAATTGGGGGTGCTGCAAAGTATCTCCACACCTGAGCCCTGAGCCTGCTGTTAAGAAGCTCCCTGAGCCAGGCTTTTACTGCCTTGGCAGTAAGAAAGGGGTGACCACCCCACTGCTTGAACAGCGTGTTGAAAGGCTGGCTGAAGCATTTGTAAGAGTGCAGCTGTGCTGCTCAGGCTGCGGCCACTGTGCACAGGACACCAAAGCAAAACACACATTGACAACCAAGGCTGTTCGTTGGTGCAGATGAGGCAGTTTGCGGGTGCTACAACAGTAAGCACATGGCTTTTTAGACTAAAGGGAGGCTGGGCGTGTTGTTAGTTCTGAGGCCTTGCCTTAGATCGCAGTTACTGTTGCCATCAAGGTGCAAAAGTGTTGAGGTGGAGAGGGTTTTAAGGCTTCTGCCCCAGAAGCGTGGATGATGGTTTTGCCCTCCAGTGCTTCAGCGTGGACTTCCCCTGTGTGCGTGCGAGCTCTCCCGGTCAGCAAGCCCCGATGGGGCCGTATGTTGGTCCATCTGCTCCTCGGTGGAGTGGATGTTGCACATGGCCTGGAAGGAGTGTCTGGAGAGCTGCCAGGAGTCAGCCAAGAGGTCACCAGGCTCCTCCGCTGCTCACCAAATTGGTGCTGTAGATCACAGGGGCATGGGAGGGCACACAGGGAAAGTATCACGTGCTTGCCTTGCTCTTACGTGCCACCCTGGGCTTCACCCGCAGGCAGGGGACCTTGGCTAGGCTGACTTTTGGTTTAATGGCACCCTCCCGTTGAGAGGACAGCAGGACTGGGGCCTTTCTTTCCTCCCATTTGTCACAGACTCGTTGACAGCGTGCAGGTGACCTCACTTTAGACATCTGAGCTACTGACACCTGCTCCAGCTCCCTCTTCATCTTTGTGGCCCTGCTCTGCACCTGCTCCAACAGGTCCATGTCTTTCCTGTGCTGAGGGCTCCAGAGCGGGATGCAGTACTCCAGGTGGGGCCTCACCAGAGCGGAGTAGAGGGGCGGAATCACCTCCCTCGGCCTGCTGCCCACGCTTCTTTTGATGCAGCCCAGGATAACGTTGGCTTTCTGGGCTGCGAGCGCCCATTGCCGGCTCCTGTCCAGCTTTTCATCCACCAGTACCCCCAAGTCCTTCTCCACAGGGCTGCTCTCAATCCCTTCATCCCCCAGGCTGTATTGGTGCTGGGGCTTGCCCCGCCCCAGGTGCAGGACCTTGCACTTGGCCTTGTTGAACCTCGTGACGTTCACATGGGCCCACTTCTTGAGCTTGCCCAGGCCCCTCTGGATGGCATCCAGTCCCGCAGGCACGTCAGCCGCACCACTCAGCTTGCTGTCATCCGCAAACTTGCCGAGGGTGCACTCGATCCCGCTGCCTATGGCATTGATGAAGATATTATACAGTACTGGTCCCAGTACGGGCCCCTGAGGGACACCACTCGTCACTGGTCTCCATCTGGACATTGAGCCGTTGACCACGACCCTCTGGATGCGACCATCCAGCCAATTCCTTATCCACCCAACAGTCCATCCACCAGATCCGTATCTCTCCAATGTGGAGAGAAGGGTGTTGTGGGGGACCATGTCAAAGGCCTTACACAAGTGCAGATAGATGACATCTGTAGCTCTTCCCTTGTCCACTGATGTAGTCACTCCATCATAGAAGGCCACGAGGTTGGTCAGGCGGCGTATACGCACCGTGTGCTCTCTCGGGTTCCCTTTTGCACGTCACGTAATTGGAGAGAATAGTTTTCTGTTTTATGGATTGACTTTGCTCTTTGAGGACCCTGGCAGAAAGTATTCCCTTAAATTTCACGTGAAGAAGAAATGGAAAAGTCAAGGCTTCATCTTTACCAGAAAACAAAAGTGACTCATTAGCCCTGGGGTCCCCCAAGGCACCAAACCGGGCTCCAGCCTGGAAGCTGCCTACAGGAGGGGATCTTCTACTTCTCTCGAGACTGAAATCACTCACTCTTCAGCCTCATGAGCTGTTGCTGACAGCCCCCAAGGAGGTCAGAAAGCCCGTGGCTGGGGTTTGCTGCTGTTCTGGAAGACTGGGAGCTCCTCGCTGCCCCTGTGACGGTGCCCCGAAAACAGGGCAGAGCTCTGGGCTCAGCCCCGGGTGGGACTGTGTCCCAGCCCTTGGACAGAGCTGCCCTCGGGACAGGCTCCCCTCCCCGGGAGGGCAGCTGCCTTGGCTGTGCTCCAGAGGCTCTCCACGAGCACCCTGAGACCTGTCCCCACGCAGCCTCGGCTCAGCCGTGAGGTCACAGCAGGGCTGTGATGTCACAGAGCCCCACAGTGCTGTGCTGGCCATAAGTACTGACCGCTCAGCCCCCAGCCCTGAATGCAGCAGCAGCAGCAGCAGCAGCAGCAGCAGCAGCAGCGGCAGCAGCGGCAGCAGCAGCAGCAGCAGCAGCGGCGGCATGGCCATGGCCCCAACCCGCCACCTCCTCCTCGTCCTCCTCCTCCTGGTGGCCCTGCATGCCAGGCCTTCCCAGGCTGCTCCATGGCGAGCACAGGGAGCAGGTAAGCGGGCGGCGCTGGTGCAGCCTTTCACGGGCCAGTGGGCTCTTCTCTCCAAGAAGTGTGGGTGATGGGGTTTTTTCCTGCAGTGCTTTAGCGAGGCTTTCCTCTGTGTGTGTGAGAGCTCTCCCAGTAAGAAAGCCCCACGGGGCCGTATGTTGGTCCATCTGCTCCTCAACGGGTGTTGCACGTGGCCTGGAAAGAGTGTCTGGAGAGCTGCCAGGAGCCAGCCAAGAGGTCACCGGGCCCCTCTGCAGCTTTGGCTCTCTCCACCTACGTCTGGCTCCCACCTCGTTTCCTGACCCGCTTCCAGTGCCTGCACTTCACTAAGGCAGAAGTGGATCCCAACGTGCAATGGAAACGTTTCTCATCTGTGCTTGCTTCTAGATGAGGGTCGTGGCAACGGTTATCCAGCTTCTCGGCTGGATGTTGGTTTGGAGCCCTTGGGGCATCCTGGAGGTAAGTTCTCGGTGCCCCTTTCCTTGAAAGAATAAACATTGACAATGTGGCAAGAGCTTATTCATGTGCCATTTTGCTGAAGCTCCTCTCAAAGTCGACGGCTTCCCGACTTCTTGGCCTCTTCCTGTCCTCGAGCCTGAGAGCAATCCCGCAGGTAAGTCAGTGGGAGGAGGGAGCATTTACCTTTTAACCTTCTTTCCACGTGAAATGCAAGTTGCTCCTTCCGCGGCCCATGCGCAGACCATCGGTGACGGAAGCTTCTCTGGGTGTTTAGTTACAGATGTGTCCGTAGGGAGGATTCTTCCAGCTCCTCGGTTGGATGCCGTGCTACAGCGTGGCTGGCATCGCAGGGGTGAGTAGTTCGTCTCTGCTGACCTCACGGGCTAAGCACTGGCTTTCTGTAATTTATTCATGTGAAATTGCACCAAATGCTTTCTCTGAAGGTCCTCCAAGAGCAAAGTACCAAGCTGAAGGAGGAAAAAAGTCCCCGGAGCCATCTCGTGCCCGAAGGCAAATGCTGGAGGAACTGGAGAGAGGGCACGGTGAGTGTCTTTCACTCGGCCTTAGCCGTGAGACTCGACAACTGGAGGTTTTAGGTATATGTCTGGACACGCTGTAGCCTGCACAGCAGGAAGGGATCGATCAGGGCCTCGCTGCAGCGACGCTGGGTTTCACACCTTGCAGGTGCCCGCCAGCCACAGAGACATAGTGCAGAGCCTCTGCTGCCAGTTGTGGTTCAAGCCGAGTGGCGGGGGCATCTGCGGCCCCGGTTTGCCCAGGACGGCTCAGAGGTGGCTTGTGCAGACGTCGGCAGGCAGATTGGAGGGCCTGGCGCGTGCTGCACTTGTGTTCAGCTCACGCACAGCACTGCTTGCCCACTGGGCCGGTTCCAGGCGGGAGCGAGGTCCCAAGCAATGCTGCTTGCCCTTTCCTAGTGCTGGAAGTCGGGCAGAGATGCTGACTCGGTAGGCTTTCTGGGTTGTGCTCAGTTTCCCGTCTGCAGAATGATAGCTGGGATGGGATGAATGTGAGCGTTGCTGGCGCTTACAGGGAAGGGCAGGAGGGCCTTGCGGAGGAGCCCTGCTCAGAAGGGCTCTTTCCCCGGCTGGCCTGGCTGCAGCTTCTTCCCGTCCTCTTTGAAGGAAGGCATTTAGCATCACCTTACAGATTGCCAAAAATGCACTAAGTGCAACGCGAACCAGAAGACTGTGCTCAATTTCCGGGTCTCCCAGCGGGTCAGGCCTGGCTGTTGTTTGGACTAGTGGCTAGGCGCAGCCCCAAAAGCCCCAGCGTTTCTTCTGAACCTTATCCATGTCTTTGAGAAGCATTGCCTCCCAAAGAAGCCATCTCCCTGACGGAGAAGGGTTCCATCTAATCCTACTGTCCCGCTTGCTTTCTCAAGAGACGGACCGAGAGGCTGTGCGGAAGGGGGCGTTTTTGGAAGGAAGCGGTGGCTCCCTGCCAGCCCCTCCTGAAGAAACAGAGGCGATGCGAGCCACCGGCACGCCAGGTAATTGCTGTCCCATGGTCAGGCGGTGTCACCCACCAGGATCGCTGTGTGTCAGCAGGCTCTTCCCCCAGTGCCCGCTCTTGCACGTCACGTCAGCAGCCAAAGCTGAAAGTCTTTTGGGTTCAAGGCGTCTGGACCACATTCCGCAGACGCACGAACGTAGCTCCCACTGTCGCTGCATCCCAGAGCTTGCCGTGAGTGCCTAGAGGCCCAAGGCACAAGAGCAGCCCAGAGCGGGATCCCTCCCGTGAGCTGACATCCAGAGCGATGCCCTGACGCCCCGACTGGGCAGGGCCTTAGAGGGAACCTCCCCGTCCTCCTGCGCCTGCTGTGCCTGAGCCATGCTGAGGCTTTACCTGACGTCTCTGCTTTTTGCCAGTGCTGTCAAAGGCCGGAGGAGACCACCATGGCAACGTATATGAATTTTTCCGCACGGACTCAGGTACTGAGCAGTCTCGCTGGGGTCCCTAAGCGGGAGACGTGTCCCAAAACCTGGGAGCGGCTGCAAGCGGTGCCCATGCTGGAGAAAAGGCAGAAGGGGAGAGCAAGGCTCGAGTGTCTCTCGAGAAGGCCTGACTCGGCCCCCTTGGGGTGTGGGCGCTGGCCCGGGGGGAGGGAGGGTTGCGGGTGCCCCTCCCTGCTGCAGGGGTGGTTTTTGTCTGCGTCCCTCGAAGGAGCGACTGCTCAAGCAGCTGCGCTCCCCCGCCGTGCATTCCTGCTGGCCGCCTGAGTTTTGGTCGGTGGGACAGCCTGTCCCAAAGGGTGGGAGCGTGCCTCCAGGCACCAGCACTGGGGGGAAACAGAGACCTTCCTGGCCTGCCATATCAAACGTGCCGCGGGCTTACCAGTGGTGCACAGGACGGGCTAATGTCCCAAATTGCTCCTCCAGATGTGGTCGGCGAGGCAACCCCAAGTGTTTCCAACCCCCAGAGCACCGCAAGATTTTTCTGTCCCCAAGACGTGCGAAGACGCTGTATGATAGGCACAGCAGCAGTCGTGATTTCCGTGCCACTTGCGACAGTTTTGTGCTGTGTCGTGATCCGGCGGCGGAGGAACAGAAGAGAGTGAGTCGTTGTTTTTCCACCCCACTGCTTCCTTCGATGGCTGCTCGTAGCCGCGAAGCATTCCTAGGCAGGCTGCTGCGGAGGGGCAAGTTAGGGGTTGGCCAAAAAACTCTGCTGAGGTTCCTGCTGCTGTCAGGTGCTTTAATTGGCGTCTTGACTGCTGGGCCTTCTTGTCGGGAGCCCGCTCTGACTGGAGCCAGTGTTAGCTCAAACTGACCGTGCCTGGACAAGAGCAGCCCCCAGGAGCGCCAGGCATAGGCAAAGCAAGGTCAGGGACGAGAAAGAGCGGGGATGAGCTTGCCCTAGAATGCGAGATGCGCACTAGCGCCCGCTCCTGAGCAGCAGCCCTGCCCCGAGGAATCCCCCTGCTCGGTGGGGCCATGAGGTGCAGGTGTCCACCTCGGCCAAGCCGTGCCGTGCTGCTGAGCCTTGCCAGCTCTGGGCCGTGCTGTGGATTGGAGAGTCCCTGTGTCCCGTCTGCAGCCGAGGGCCTCAGCAGCCTCCTCTCCCCACAGGCGCGCCTCTGCAGCTTCAGCAGCCCGGCTGGAAACCGGCAGCTACCCCTCGCGCCTGGACAGACGGACCACCCGGCCCAGCACCCCGGAGAGCTGGACCCAACGCCAGCAGCCACCACTCGTGCATGGGAAACCGGCGCGCCCGCCCACCCCACGGCCCTCGCGGCCCCCCAGCCCGTCCCCGGAAGCCCTCTTGCGGCGGGACCGGCCCAGCACCCTCCAGCACCAGCCCCAACCGAAACGGCCCCCTCGCCCCCCGAGCCCACTGCTCCGGCCCTCCAGCAGGAGCTGAAGGCAGCCCGGCCAGGGAAGGGCTTGGGGGTGCGCTGACAGAACCCCCACCAACAGCTTCGGGGATCAGCCGTTTCTCTCCAAATAAAGAGGGACAGAGCTGTCGCACAAGTGTCCGGGTGGTACAAAAAGCAAACCCCGTGAGGCACCAGCACCGGCTGAGCTCCACAGCCGGGCACAGCCGTGGATGCCCATGGCGTCGGCAGGCAGGAGCCAGGCACGGGGCTCCTCCGGCCAGCGGCGGGGCCCCGAGGGGCTGGGGCAGCCCATGGCCATGGCCAGCAACAGACAGCAACACCAACCTGACTCACGCGCCGTGCGGGAGGCAGTGACGGGAGCCCGACGTGGCCAGTGGCACGGACTGGTGAGGGTCCGTGGGCTGAGGGAACGTTTGCTGCAGCGGGATCATCTGTCCACAGCGGACCTCCTCAGGTGGCATACCCAGGAAAAGAGGGGAGCCTTCAAGAACATCTCCAGCAACACAAGCCTGACAAGCAATTGTACTGGAGGCAAAACAAAGGTCCTCACTAATTAATGGGCCCTTGATGGGCCCTAATTGATGGGCCATCACCAATTGGGGGTGCTGCAAAGTATCTCCACACCTGAGCCCTGAGCCTGCTGTTAAGAAGCTCCCTGAGCCAGGCTTTTACTGCCTTGGCAGTAAGAAAGGGGTGACCACCCCACTGCTTGAACAGCGTGTTGAAAGGCTGGCTGAAGCATTTGTAAGAGTGCAGCTGTGCTGCTCAGGCTGCGGCCACTGTGCACAGGACACCAAAGCAAAACACACATTGACAACCAAGGCTGTTCGTTGGTGCAGATGAGGCAGTTTGCGGGTGCTACAACAGTAAGCACATGGCTTTTTAGACTAAAGGGAGGCTGGGCGTGTTGTTAGTTCTGAGGCCTTGCCTTAGATCGCAGTTACTGTTGCCATCAAGGTGCAAAAGTGTTGAGGTGGAGAGGGTTTTAAGGCTTCTGCCCCAGAAGCGTGGATGATGGTTTTGCCCTCCAGTGCTTCAGCGTGGACTTCCCCTGTGTGCGTGCGAGCTCTCCCGGTCAGCAAGCCCCGATGGGGCCGTATGTTGGTCCATCTGCTCCTCGGTGGAGTGGATGTTGCACATGGCCTGGAAGGAGTGTCTGGAGAGCTGCCAGGAGTCAGCCAAGAGGTCACCAGGCTCCTCCGCTGCTCACCAAATTGGTGCTGTAGATCACAGGGGCATGGGAGGGCACACAGGGAAAGTATCACGTGCTTGCCTTGCTCTTACGTGCCACCCTGGGCTTCACCCGCAGGCAGGGGACCTTGGCTAGGCTGACTTTTGGTTTAATGGCACCCTCCCGTTGAGAGGACAGCAGGACTGGGGCCTTTCTTTCCTCCCATTTGTCACAGACTCGTTGACAGCATGCAGGTGACCTCACTTTAGACATCTGAGCTACTGACACCTGCTCCAGCTCCCTCTTCATCTTTGTGGCCCTGCTCTGCACCTGCTCCAACAGGTCCATGTCTTTCCTGTGCTGAGGGCTCCAGAGCGGGATGCAGTACTCCAGGTGGGGCCTCACCAGAGCGGAGTAGAGGGGCGGAATCACCTCCCTCGGCCTGCTGCCCACGCTTCTTTTGATGCAGCCCAGGATAACGTTGGCTTTCTGGGCTGCGAGCGCCCATTGCCGGCTCCTGTCCAGCTTTTCATCCACCAGTACCCCCAAGTCCTTCTCCACAGGGCTGCTCTCAATCCCTTCATCCCCCAGGCTGTATTGGTGCTGGGGCTTGCCCCGCCCCAGGTGCAGGACCTTGCACTTGGCCTTGTTGAACCTCGTGACGTTCACATGGGCCCACTTCTTGAGCTTGCCCAGGCCCCTCTGGATGGCATCCAGTCCCGCAGGCACGTCAGCCGCACCACTCAGCTTGCTGTCATCCGCAAACTTGCCGAGGGTGCACTCGATCCCGCTGCCTATGGCATTGATGAAGATATTATACAGTACTGGTCCCAGTACGGGCCCCTGAGGGACACCACTCGTCACTGGTCTCCATCTGGACATTGAGCCGTTGACCACGACCCTCTGGATGCGACCATCCAGCCAATTCCTTATCCACCCAACAGTCCATCCACCAGATCCGTATCTCTCCAATGTGGAGAGAAGGGTGTTGTGGGGGACCATGTCAAAGGCCTTACACAAGTGCAGATAGATGACATCTGTAGCTCTTCCCTTGTCCACTGATGTAGTCACTCCATCATAGAAGGCCACGAGGTTGGTCAGGCGGCGTATACGCACCGTGTGCTCTCTCGGGTTCCCTTTTGCACGTCACGTAATTGGAGAGAATAGTTTTCTGTTTTATGGATTGACTTTGCTCTTTGAGGACCCTGGCAGAAAGTATTCCCTTAAATTTCACGTGAAGAAGAAATGGAAAAGTCAAGGCTTCATCTTTACCAGAAAACAAAAGTGACTCATTAGCCCTGGGGTCCCCCAAGGCACCAAACCGGGCTCCAGCCTGGAAGCTGCCTACAGGAGGGGATCTTCTACTTCTCTCGAGACTGAAATCACTCACTCTTCAGCCTCATGAGCTGTTGCTGACAGCCCCCAAGGAGGTCAGAAAGCCCGTGGCTGGGGTTTGCTGCTGTTCTGGAAGACTGGGAGCTCCTCGCTGCCCCTGTGACGGTGCCCCGAAAACAGGGCAGAGCTCTGGGCTCAGCCCCGGGTGGGACTGTGTCCCAGCCCTTGGACAGAGCTGCCCTCGGGACAGGCTCCCCTCCCCGGGAGGGCAGCTGCCTTGGCTGTGCTCCAGAGGCTCTCCACGAGCACCCTGAGACCTGTCCCCACGCAGCCTCGGCTCAGCCGTGAGGTCACAGCAGGGCTGTGATGTCACAGAGCCCCACAGTGCTGTGCTGGCCATAAGTACTGACCGCTCAGCCCCCAGCCCTGAATGCAGCAGCAGCAGCAGCAGCAGCAGCAGCGGCAGCAGCGGCAGCAGCAGCAGCAGCAGCAGCGGCGGCATGGCCATGGCCCCAACCCGCCACCTCCTCCTCGTCCTCCTCCTCCTGGTGGCCCTGCATGCCAGGCCTTCCCAGGCTGCTCCATGGCGAGCACAGGGAGCAGGTAAGCGGGCGGCGCTGGTGCAGCCTTTCACGGGCCAGTGGGCTCTTCTCTCCAAGAAGTGTGGGTGATGGGGTTTTTTCCTGCAGTGCTTTAGCGAGGCTTTCCTCTGTGTGTGTGAGAGCTCTCCCAGTAAGAAAGCCCCACGGGGCCGTATGTTGGTCCATCTGCTCCTCAACGGGTGTTGCACGTGGCCTGGAAAGAGTGTCTGGAGAGCTGCCAGGAGCCAGCCAAGAGGTCACCGGGCCCCTCTGCAGCTTTGGCTCTCTCCACCTACGTCTGGCTCCCACCTCGTTTCCTGACCCGCTTCCAGTGCCTGCACTTCACTAAGGCAGAAGTGGATCCCAACGTGCAATGGAAACGTTTCTCATCTGTGCTTGCTTCTAGATGAGGGTCGTGGCAACGGTTATCCAGCTTCTCGGCTGGATGTTGGTTTGGAGCCCTTGGGGCATCCTGGAGGTAAGTTCTCGGTGCCCCTTTCCTTGAAAGAATAAACGTTGACAATGTGGCAAGAGCTTATTCATGTGCCATTTTGCTGAAGCTCCTCTCAAAGTCGACGGCTTCCCGACTTCTTGGCCTCTTCCTGTCCCCGAGCCTGAGAGCAATCCCGCAGGTAAGTCAGTGGGAGGAGGGAGCATTTACCTTTTAACCTTCTTTCCACGTGAAATGCAAGTTGCTCCTTCCGCGGCCCATGCGCAGACCATCGGTGACGGAAGCTTCTCTGGGTGTTTAGTTACAGATGTGTCCGTAGGGAGGATTCTTCCAGCTCCTCGGTTGGATGCCGTGCTACAGCGTGGCTGGCATCGCAGGGGTGAGTAGTTCGTCTCTGCTGACCTCACGGGCTAAGCACTGGCTTTCTGTAATTTATTCATGTGAAATTGCACCAAATGCTTTCTCTGAAGGTCCTCCAAGAGCAAAGTACCAAGCTGAAGGAGGAAAAAAGTCCCCGGAGCCATCTCGTGCCCGAAGGCAAATGCTGGAGGAACTGGAGAGAGGGCACGGTGAGTGTCTTTCACTCGGCCTTAGCCGTGAGACTCGACAACTGGAGGTTTTAGGTATATGTCTGGACACGCTGTAGCCTGCACAGCAGGAAGGGATCGATCAGGGCCTCGCTGCAGCGACGCTGGGTTTCACACCTTGCAGGTGCCCGCCAGCCACAGAGACATAGTGCAGAGCCTCTGCTGCCAGTTGTGGTTCAAGCCGAGTGGCGGGGGCATCTGCGGCCCCGGTTTGCCCAGGACGGCTCAGAGGTGGCTTGTGCAGACGTCGGCAGGCAGATTGGAGGGCCTGGCGCGTGCTGCACTTGTGTTCAGCTCACGCACAGCACTGCTTGCCCACTGGGCCGGTTCCAGGCGGGAGCGAGGTCCCAAGCAATGCTGCTTGCCCTTTCCTAGTGCTGGAAGTCGGGCAGAGATGCTGACTCGGTAGGCTTTCTGGGTTGTGCTCAGTTTCCCGTCTGCAGAATGATAGCTGGGATGGGATGAATGTGAGCGTTGCTGGCGCTTACAGGGAAGGGCAGGAGGGCCTTGCGGAGGAGCCCTGCTCAGAAGGGCTCTTTCCCCGGCTGGCCTGGCTGCAGCTTCTTCCCGTCCTCTTTGAAGGAAGGCATTTAGCATCACCTTACAGATTGCCAAAAATGCACTAAGTGCAACGCGAACCAGAAGACTGTGCGCAATTTCCGGGTCTCCCAGCGGGTCAGGCCTGGCTGTTGTTTGGACTAGTGGCTAGGCGCAGCCCCAAAAGCCCCAGCGTTTCTTCTGAACCTTATCCATGTCTTTGAGAAGCATTGCCTCCCAAAGAAGCCATCTCCCTGACGGAGAAGGGTTCCATCTAATCCTACTGTCCCGCTTGCTTTCTCAAGAGACGGACCGAGAGGCTGTGCGGAAGGGGGCGTTTTTGGAAGGAAGCGGTGGCTCCCTGCCAGCCCCTGCTGAAGAAACAGAGGCGATGCGAGCCACCGGCACGCCAGGTAATTGCTGTCCCATGGTCAGGCGGTGTCACCCACCAGGATCGCTGTGTGTCAGCAGGCTCTTCCCCCAGTGCCCGCTCTGGCACGTCACGTCAGCAGCCAAAGCTGAAAGTCTTTTGGGTTCAAGGCGTCTGGACCACATTCCGCAGACGCACGAACGTAGCTCCCACTGTCGCTGCATCCCAGAGCTTGCCATGAGTGCCTAGAGGCCCAAGGCACAAGAGCAGCCCAGAGCGGGATCCCTCCCGTGAGCTGACATCCAGAGCGATGCCCTGACGCCCCGACTGGGCAGGGCCTTAGAGGGAACCTCCCCGTCCTCCTGCGCCTGCTGTGCCTGAGCCATGCTGAGGCTTTACCTGACGTCTCTGCTTTTTGCCAGTGCTGTCAAAGGCCGGAGGAGACCACCATGGCAACGTATATGAATTTTTCCGCACGGACTCAGGTACTGAGCAGTCTCGCTGGGGTCCCTAAGCGGGAGACGTGTCCCAAAACCTGGGAGCGGCTGCAAGCGGTGCCCATGCTGGAGAAAAGGCAGAAGGGGAGAGCAAGGCTCGAGTGTCTCTCGAGAAGGCCTGACTCGGCCCCCTTGGGGTGTGGGCGCTGGCCCGGGGGGAGGGAGGGTTGCGGGTGCCCCCCCCTGCTGCAGGGGTGGTTTTTGTCTGCGTCCCTCGAAGGAGCGACTGCTCAAGCAGCTGCGCTCCCCCGCCGTGCTCTCCTGCTGGCCGCCTGAGTTTTGGTCGGTGGGACAGCCTGTCCCAAAGGGTGGGAGCGTGCCTCCAGGCACCAGCACTGGGGGGAAACAGAGACCTTCCTGGCCTGCCATATCAAACGTGCCGCGGGCTTACCAGTGGTGCACAGGACGGGCTAATGTCCCAAATTGCTCCTCCAGATGTGGTCGGCGAGGCAACCCCAAGTGTTTCCAACCCCCAGAGCACCACAAGATTTTTCTGTCCCCAAGACGTGCGAAGACGCTGTATGATAGGCACAGCAGCAGTCGTGATTTCCGTGCCACTTGCGACAGTTTTGTGCTGTGTCGTGATCCGGCGGCGGAGGAACAGAAGAGAGTGAGTCGTTGTTTTTCCACCCCACTGCTTCCTTCGATGGCTGCTCGTAGCCGCGAAGCATTCCTAGTCAGGCTGCTGCGGAGGGGCAAGTTAGGGGTTGGCCAAAAAACTCTGCTGAGGTTCCTGCTGCTGTCAGGTGCTTTAATTGGCGTCTTGACTGCTGGGCCTTCTTGTCGGGAGCCCGCTCTGACTGGAGCCAGTGTTAGCTCAAACTGACCGTGCCTGGACAAGAGCAGCCCCCAGGAGCGCCAGGCATAGGCAAAGCAAGGTCAGGGACGAGAAAGAGCGGGGATGAGCTTGCCCTAGAATGCGAGATGCGCACTAGCGCCCGCTCCTGAGCAGCAGCCCTGCCCCGAGGAATCCCCCTGCTCGGTGGGGCCATGAGGTGCAGGTGTCCACCTCGGCCAAGCCGTGCCGTGCTGCTGAGCCTTGCCAGCTCTGGGCCGTGCTGTGGATTGGAGAGTCCCTGTGTCCCGTCTGCAGCCGAGGGCCTCAGCAGCCTCCTCTCCCCACAGGCGCGCCTCTGCAGCTTCAGCAGCCCGGCTGGAAACCGGCAGCTACCCCTCGCGCCTGGACAGACGGACCACCCGGCCCAGCACCCCGGAGAGCTGGACCCAACGCCAGCAGCCACCACTCGTGCATGGGAAACCGGCGCGCCCGCCCACCCCACGGCCCTCGCGGCCCCCCAGCCCGTCCCCGGAAGCCCTCTTGCGGCGGGACCGGCCCAGCACCCTCCAGCACCAGCCCCAACCGAAACGGCCCCCTCG